>JANJGN010000359.1:0-450000 GCA_026770705.1 Isurus oxyrinchus | reverse complement strand
ACTGTCAGAGGGTCAGTACTGAGGGAGTGCTGCACTGTCAGAGGCTCAGTACTGAGGGAGTGCTGCACTGTCAGAGAGTCAGTACTGAGGGAGTGATGCACTGTCAGATGGTCAGTACTGAGGGAGTGCTGCACTGTCAGTGAGTCAGTACTGAGGGAGTGCCGCGCTGTCAGAGGGTAAGTATGTGGGAATGCTGCACTGTCAGAGGGTCAGTACTGAGGGAGTGCTGCACTGTCAGAGGGTCAGTACTGAGGGAGTTCTGCACTGTCAGAGGGTCAGTACTGAGGGAGTGCCGCACTGTCAGAGAGTCAGTACTGAGGGAGTGCTGCACTGTCAGAGGGTCAGTACAGAGGGAGAGCCGCACTGTCAGAGGGTCCGTACTGAGGGAGTGCTGCACTGTCAGAGGGTAAGTACTGAGGGAGTGCCGCTCTGTCACAGGGTCAGTAATGAGGGAGTGCCGCACTGTCAGAGGGTCAGTACTGAGGGAGTGCTGCACTGTCAGAGTGTCAGCACTGAGGGAGTGCCGCACTGTCAGAGGGTCAGCACTGAGGGAGTTCTGCACTGTCAGAGGGTCAGTACTGAGAGAGTGCTGCACTTTCAGAGGGTCAGTACTGAGGGAGTGCCGCACTGTCAGAGGGTCAGTACTGAAGGAGTGCTGCCCTGTCAGAGGGTCACTACTGAGGGAGTGCTGCACTGTGAGAGGGTCAGTACTGAGGGAGTGCTGCACTGTCAGAGGGTCAGTACTGAGGGAGTGCTGCACTGTCAGAGGGTCAGTACTGAGGGAGTGCCGAACTGTCAGAGCGTCAGTACTGACAGACTGCTGCACTGTCAGAGGGACAGTACTGAGGGCGTGCTGCACTGTGAGAGGGTCAGTACTGAGGGAGTGCCGCATTGTCAGAGGGCCAGTACTGAGGGAGTGCTGCACTGTCAGAGGGTCAGTGCAGAGGGAGTGCTGCACTGTCAGAGGGTCAGTACTGAGGGAGTGCTGCACTGTCAGAGGGTCAGTAATGACGGACTGCTGCACTGTCAGATGGTCAGTAATGAGGGAGTGCTGCACTGTCAGTGGGTCAGTACTGAGGGAGTGCTGCACTGTCAGAGGGTCAGCACTGAGGGAGGGCTGCACTGTCAGAGGGTCAGCACTGAGGGAGTGCTGCTCTGTCAGAGGGTCAGCACTGAGGGAGTGCTGCACTATCAGAGGGTAAGTACTGAGTGAGTGCCGCAATGTCAGATGGTCAGTACTGTGGGAGTGCTGCACTGTCAGAGGGTCAGTACTGAGGGAGTACCGCACTGTCGGAGGTTCAGTACTGAGGGAGTGCCGCACTGTCAGAGGTTCAATACTGAGGGATTGCAGCACTGTCAGAGGGTCAGCACTGAGGAGTGCCGCACTGTCAGAGCGTCAGTACTGAGCGAGTGCTGCACTGTCAGAGGGTCAGTACTGAGGGTGTGCTGCACTGTCAGAGGGTCAGTACTGAGGGAATGCCGCACTGTCAGAGGGTCAGTACTGAGGGAGTGCTGCACTGTCAGAGGGTCAGTACTGAGGGATTGCTGCACTGTCAGATGGTCAATACTGAGGGATTGCTGCACTGTCAGAGGGTCAATACTGAGGGAGTGCTGCACTCTCAGAGGGTCAGTTCAGAGGGAGTGCTGCACTGTCAGAGGGTCAGTACTGAGGGAGCGCTGCTCTGTCAGAGGGTCAATACTGAGGGAGTGCTGCACTGTCAGAGGGTCAGTACTGAGGGAGCGCTGCACTGTCGGAGTGTCAGTACTGAGGGAGTGCTGCACTGTCAAATTGTCAGTACTGAGGGAGTGCTGCACTGTCAGAGGGTCAGTACTGAGGGAGTGCTGTACTGTCAGAGGGTCAGTACTAAGGGAGTGCAGCACTGTCAGAGGGTCAGTACTGAGGGAGTGCTGCACTGTCAGAGGGTCAGTACTGAGGGAGTGCTGCACTGTCAGAGGGTCAGTACTGAGGGAGTGCTGCACTGTCAGAGGGTCAGTACTGAGGGAGTGCTGCACTGTCAGAGAGTCAGTACTGAGGGAGTGATGCACTGTCAGATGGTCAGTACTGAGGGAGTGCTGCACTGTCAGTGGGTCAGTACTGAGGGAGTGCTGCACTGTCAGAGGGTAAGTATGTGGGAATGCTGCACTGTCAGAGGGTCAGTACTGAGGGAGTGCTGCACTGTCAGAGGGTCAGTACTGAGGGAGTTCTGCACTGTCAGAGAGTCAGTACTGAGGGAGTGCTGCACTGTCAGTGGCTCAGTACAGAGGGAGTGCTGCACTGTCAGTGGGTCAGTACTGAGGGAGTGCTGCACTATTAGAGGTTCAGTACTGAGGGAGTGCTGCACTTTCAGAGGGCCAGTACTGAGGGAGTGCTACACTGTGAGAGGGTCAGAACTGAGGGAGTGCTGCCCTGTCAGTGGGTCAGTACTGAGGGAGTGCTGCACTGTCAGAGGGTCAGTACTGAGGGAGTGCCGCACTGTCAGAGGGTCAGTACTGAGGGAGTGCCGCATGGTCTGAGGGTCAGTACTGAGGGAGTGCCTCACTGTCAGAGAGTCAGTACTGAGGGAGTTCTGCTATGTCAGAGGGTCAGTACTGAGGGAGTGCTGCACTGTCAGAGGGTCAGTACTGAGGGAGTGCTGCACTGTCAGAGGGTAAGTACTGAGGGAGTGCTGTGCTGTGAGAGGGTAGGTACTGAGGGAGTGCCGCACTGTCAGAGGGTCAGTACTGAGGGAGTGCTTGACTGTCAAAGGGTAAGTACTGAAGAGTGCCGCACTGTCAGAGGGTCAGTACTGCAGGAGTGCCGCACTGTCAGAGGGTCAGGACTGAGGGAGTGCTGCACTGTCAGAGGGTCAGTACTGAGGGATTGCCGCACTGTCAGAGGGTCAGTACTGAGGGTGTGCTGCACTGTCAGAGCGTCAGTACTGAGGGAATGCCGCACTCTCAGAGGGTAAGTACTGAGGGAGTGCTGCACTGTCAGAGGGTCAGTAATGAGGGATTGCTGCACTGTCAGATGGTCAGTACTGAGGGAGTGCTGCACTGTCAGAGGGTCAGTACTGAGGGAGTGCTGCACTGTCACAGGGTCAGTACTGAGGGATTGCAGCACTGTCAGAGGGTCAATACTGAGGGAGTGCTGCACTCTCAGAGGGTCAGTTCAGAGGGAGTGCTGCACTGTCAGAGGGTAAGTACTGAGGGAGCGTTGCTCTGTCAGAGGGTCAATACTGAGGGAGTGCTGCACTGTCAGAGGGTCAGTACTGAGGGAGCGCAGCACTGTCGGAGTGTCAGTACTGAGGGAGTGCTGCACTGTCTAATTGTCAGTACTGAGGGAGTGCTGCACTGTCAGAGGGTCAGTACTGAGGGAGTGCTGTACTGTCAGAGGGTCTGTACTGAGGGAGTGCTGCACTGTCAGAGGGTCAGTACTGAGGGAGTGCTGCACTGTCAGAGGGTGAGTACTGAGGGAGTGCAGCACTGTCAGAGGGTCAGATCTGAGGGAGTGCTGCACTGTCAGAGGCTCAGTACTGAGGGAGTGCTGCACTGTCAGAGAGTCAGTACTGAGGGAGTGAGGCACTGTCAGATGGTCAGTACTGAGGGAGTGCTGCACTGTCAGTGGGTCAGTACTGAGGGAGTGCCGCACTGTCAGAGGGTAAGTATGTGGGAATGCTGCACTATCAGAGGGTCAGTACTGAGGGAGTGCTGCACTGTCAGAGGGTCATTACTGAGGGAGTTCTGCACTGTCAGAGGGTCAGTACTGAGGGAGTGCCGCACTGTCAGAGGGTCAGAACTGAGGGAGTGCTGCACTGTCAGAGAGTCAGTACTGAGGGAGTGCTGCACTGTCAGAGGGTCAGTACAGAGGCAGAGCCGCACTGTCAGAAGGTCCGTACTGAGGGAGTTCTGCACTGTCAGAGGTTCAGTACTGAGGGAGTGCCGCACTGTCAGAGGGTCAGAACTGAGGGAGTGCTGCACTGTCAGAGGGTCAGTACTGAGGGAGTGCTGTACTGTCCGAGGGTCAGTACTGAGGGAGTGCTGCACTGTCAGAGGGTCAGTACTGAGGGAGTGCTGTACTGTCAGTGGGTCATTACCGAGGGAGTGCTGCGCTGTGAGAGGGTCAGTACTGAGGGAGTGCTGTACTGTCAGAGGGTCAGTACTGAGGGAGTGCTGCACTGTCAGAGGGTCAGTACTGAGGGAGTGCTGCACTGTCAGAGGGTCAGTACTGAGGGAGTGCTGCACTGTCAGAGTGTCAGTACTGAGGGAGTGCCGCACTGTCGGAGGGTCAGTACTGCGGGAGTGCTGCACTTTCAGAGGGTCAGTACTGAGGGAGTGCTGCACTGTCGGTGGGTCAGTACTGAGGGAATGCCGCAATGTCGGTGGGTCAGTACTAAGGGAGTGCAGCACTGTCAGAGGGTCAGTACTGAGGGAGTTCTGCACTGTCAGAGGGTCAGTACTGAGGGAGTACTGCATTGTCAGAGTGTCAGTACTGAACGAGTGCTGCACAGTCAGAGGGTCAGTACTGAGCGAGTGCTGCACTGTCAGAGGGTCAGTACTGAGGGAGTGCTGTTTTGTCAGAGGGTCAGTACTGAGGGAGTGCCGCACTGTCAGAGGGTCAGTACTGAGCTATTGCAGCACTGTCAGAGGGTCAGTACTGTGGGAGTGCCGCACTGTCAGAGGGTCAGTACTGAGGGAGTTCTGCACTGTCAGAGGGTCAGTACCGAGGGAGTGCTGCACTGTCAGAGTGTCAGTACCGAGGGAGTGCTGCACTGTCAGAGGGTCAGTACTGAGGGAGTGCTGTATTGTCAAAGGGTCAGTACTGAGGGAGTGCTGCACTGACAGAAGATCAGTACTGAGGGAAGTGCTGCACTGTCAGATGGTCAGTACTGATGGAGTGCTGCACTGTCAGAGGGTCAGTACTGAGGGAGTGCTGCACTGTCAGAGGGTCAGTACTGCGGGAGTGCTGCACTTTCAGAGGGTCAGTAATGAGGGAGTGCTGCACTGTCAGAGGGTCAGTACGGAGGGAGTGCTGCACTGTCAGACGGTCAGTACTGAGGGTGTGCTGCACTGTCAGAGGGACAGTACTGAGGGAATGCCGCACTGTCAGAGGGTCAGTACTGAGGGAGTGCTGCACTGTCAGAGGGTCAGTACTGAGGGATTGCTGCACTGTCAGATGGTCAGTACTGAGGGAGTGCTGCACTGTCAGTGAGTCAGTACTGAGGGAGTGCTGCACTGTCAGAGGGTCAGTACTGAGGGATTGCTGCACTGTCAGAGGGTCAATACTGAGGGAGTGCTGCACTCTCAGAGGGTCAGTTCAGAGGGAGTGCTGCACTGTCAGAGGGTAAGTACTGAGGGAGCGCTGCTCTGTCAGAGGGTCAATACTGAGGGAGTGCTGCACTGTCGGAGTGTCAGTAATGAGGGAGTGCTGCACTGTCAAATTGTCAGTACTGAGGGAGTGCTGCACTGTCAGAGGGTCAGTACTGAGGGAGTGCTGTACTGTCAGAGGGTCAGTGCTGAGGGAGTGCTGCACTGTCAGAGGGTCAGTACTGAGGGAGTGCTGCACTGTCAGAGGGTGTGTACTGAGGGAGTGCAGCACTGTCAGAGGGTCAGTACTGAGGGAGTGCTGCACTGTCAGAGGGTCAGTACTGAGGGAGTGCTGCACTGTCAGAGAGTCAGTACTGTGGGAGTGATGCACTGTCAAATGGTCAGTACTGAGGGAGTGCTGCACTGTCAGTGGGTCAGTACTGAGGGAGTGCCGCACTGTCAGAGGGTCAGTACTGAAGGAGTGCTGCCCTGTCAGAGAGTCACTACTGAGGGAGTGCTGCACTGTGAGAGGGTCAGTACTGAGGGAGTGCTGCACTGTCAGAGGGTCAGTACTGAGGGAGTGCTGCACTGTCAGAGGGTCAGTACTGAGGGAGTGCTGCACTGTCAGAGGGTCAGTACTGAGGGAGTGCCGCACTGTCAGAGGGTCAGAACTGAGGGAGTGCTGCACTGTCAGAGGGTCAGTACTGAGGGAGTGCTGTACTGTCCGAGGGTCAGTACTGAGGGAGTGCTGCACTGTCAGAGGGTCAGTACTGAGGGAGTGCTGTACTGTCAGTGGGTCATTACCGAGGGAGTGCTGCGCTGTGAGAGGGTCAGTACTGAGGGAGTGCTGTACTGTCAGAGGGTCAGTACTGAGGGAGTGCTGCACTGTCAGAGGGTCAGTACTGAGGGAGTGCTGCACTGTCAGAGGGTCAGTACTGAGGGAGTGCTGCACTGTCAGAGTGTCAGTACTGAGGGAGTGCCGCACTGTCGGAGGGTCAGTACTGCGGGAGTGCTGCACTGACAGAAGATCAGTACTGAGGGAAGTGCTGCACTGTCAGAGGGTCAGTACTGAGGGAGCGCTGCTCTGTCAGAGGGTCAATACTGAGGGAGTGCTGCACTGTCAGAGGGTAAGTACTGAGGGAGTGCCGCTCTGTCACAGGGTCAGTACTGAGGGAGTGCCGCACTGTCAGAGGGTCAGTACTGAGGGAGTGCTGCACTGTCAGAGTGTCAGCACTGAGGGAGTGCCGCACTGTCAGAGGGTCAATACTGAGGGAGTTCTGCACTGTCAGAGGGTCAGTACTGAGGGAGTGCTGCACTTTCAGAGGGTCAGTACTGAGGGAGTGCCGCACTGTCAGAGGGTCAGTACTGAAGGAGTGCTGCCCTGTCAGAGAGTCACTACTGAGGGAGTGCTGCACTGTGAGAGGGTCAGTACTGAGGGAGTGCTGCACTGTCAGAGGGTCAGTACTGAGGGAGTGCTGCACTGTCAGAGGGTCAGTACTGAGGGAGTGCTGCACTGTCAGAGGGTCAGTACTGAGGGAGTGCTGCACTGTCAGAGAGTCAGTACTGAGGGAGTGCTGCACTGTCAGAGGGTCAGTACAGAGGCAGAGCCGCACTGTCAGAGGGTCCGTACTGAGGGAGTTCTGCACTGTCAGTGGGTCATTACCGAGGGAGTGCTGCGCTGTGAGAGGGTCAGTACTGAGGGAGTGCTGTACTGTCAGAGGGTCAGTACTGAGGGAGTGCTGTACTGTCAGAGGGTCAGTACTGAGGGAGTGCTGCACTGTCAGAGGGTCAGTACTGAGGGAGTGCTGTACTGTCAGTGGGTCATTACCGAGGGAGTAATGCGCTGTGAGAGGGTCAGTACTGAGGGAGTGCTGTACTGTCAGAGGGTCAGTACTGAGGGAGTGCTGCACTGTCAGAGGGTCAGTACTGAGGGATTGCCGCACTGTCAGAGGGTCAGTACTGCGGGAGTGCTGCACTTTCAGAGGGTCAGTAATGAGGGAGTGCTGCACTGTCAGAGGGTCAGTACGGAGGGAGTGCTGCACTGTCAGAGGGTCAGTACTGAGGGTGTGCTGCACTGTCAGAGGGTCAGTACTGAGGGAATGCCGCACTGTCAGAGGGTCAGTATTGAGGGAGTGCTGCACTGTCAGAGGGTCAGTACTGAGGGATTGCTGCACTGTCAGATGGTCAGTACTGAGGGAGTGCTGCACTGTCAGAGGGTCAGTACTGAGGGAGTGCTGCACTGTGAGAGGGTCAGCACTGAGGGAGGGCTGCACTGTCAGAGGGTCAGCACTGAGGGAGTGCTGCTCTGTCAGAGGGTCAGCACTGAGGGAGTGCTGCACTATCAGAGGGTCAGTGCTGAGGGAGTGCCGCAATGTCAGATGGTCAGTACGGTGGGAGTGCTGCACTGTCAGAGGGTCAGCACTGAGGGAGTGCTGCACAGTCAGAGGGTCTGTACTGAGGGAGTGCCGCACTGTCGGAGGGTCAGTACTGAGGGAGTGCTGCACTGTCAGAGGGTCAGTACTAAGGGAGTGCTGCACTGTCAGTGGCTCAGTACAGAGGGAGTGCTGCACTGTCAGTGGGTCAGTACTGAGGGAGTGCTGCACTATTAGAGGTTCAGTACTGAGGGAGTGCTGCACTTTCAGAGGGCCAGTACTGAGGGAGTGCTACACTGTGAGAGGGTCAGAACTGAGGGAGTGCTGCCCTGTCAGTGGGTCAGTACTGAGGGAGTGCTGCACTGTCAGAGGGTCAGTACTGAGGGAGTGCCGCACTGTCAGAGGGTCAGTACAGAGGGAGTGCCGCATGGTCTGAGGGTCAGTACTGAGGGAGTGCCTCACTGTCAGAGAGTCAGTACTGAGGGAGTTCTGCAATGTCAGAGGGTCAGTACTGAGGGAGTGCTGCACTGTCAGAGGGTCAGTACTGAGGGAGTGCTGCACTGTCAGAGGGTCAGTACAGAGGGAGTGCTGTGCTGTGAGAGGGTAGGTACTGAGGGAGTGCCGCACTGTCAGAGGGTCAGTACTGAGGGAGTGCTTGACTGTCAAAGGGTAAGTACTGAAGATTGCCGCACTGTCAGAGGGTCAGTACTGCAGGAGTGCCGCACTGTCAGAGGGTCAGGACTGAGGGAGTGCTGCACTGTCAGAGGGTCAGTACTGAGGGATTGCCGCACTGTCAGAGGGTCAGTACTGTGAGAGTGCTGCACTTTCAGAGGGTCAGTAATGAGGGAGTGCTGCACTGTCAGAGGGTCAGTACGGAGGGAGTGCTGCACTGTCAGAGGGTCAGTACTGAGGGTGTGCTGCACTTTCAGAGCGTCAGTACTGAGGGAATGCCGCACTCTCAGAGGGTAAGTACTGAGGGAGTGCTGCACTGTCAGAGGGTCAGTAATGAGGGATTGCTGCACTGTCAGATGGTCAGTACTGAGGGAGTGCTGCACTGTCAGAGGGTCAGTACTGAGGGAGTGCTGCACTGTCAGAGGGTCAGTACTGAGGGATTGCAGCACTGTCAGAGGGTCAATACTGAGGGAGTGCTGCACTCTCAGAGGGTCAGTTCAGTGGGAGTGCTGCACTGTCAGAGGCTCAGTACTGAGGGAGTGCTGCACTGTCAGAGAGTCAGTACTGAGGGAGTGAGGCACTGTCAGATGGTCAGTACTGAGGGAGTGCTGCACTGTCAGTGGGTCAGTACTGAGGGAGTGCCGCACTGTCAGAGGGTCAGTACTGAGGGAGTGCTGCACTATCAGAGGGTCAGTACTGAGGGAGTGCTGCACTGTCAGAGGGTCATTACTGAGGGAGTTCTGCACTGTCAGAGGGTCAGTACTGAGGGAGTGCCGCACTGTCAGAGGGTCAGAACTGAGGGAGTGCTGCACTGTCAGAGAGTCAGTACTGAGGGAGTGCTGCACTGTCAGAGGGTCAGTACAGAGGCAGAGCCGCACTGTCAGAAGGTCCGTACTGAGGGAGTTCTGCACTGTCAGAGGGTCAGTACTGAGGGAGTGCCGCACTGTCAGAGGGTCAGAACTGAGGGAGTGCTGCACTGTCAGAGGGTCAGTACTGAGGGAGTGCTGTACTGTCCGAGGGTCAGTACTGAGGGAGTGCTGCACTGTCAGAGGGTCAGTACTGAGGGAGTGCTGTACTGTCAGTGGGTCATTACCGAGGGAGTGCTGCGCTGTGAGAGGGTCAGTACTGAGGGAGTGCTGTACTGTCAGAGGGTCAGTACTGAGGGAGTGCTGCACTGTCAGAGGGTCAGTACTGAGGGAGTGCTGCACTGTCAGAGGGTCAGTACTGAGGGAGTGCTGCACTGTCAGAGTGTCAGTACTGAGGGAGTGCCGCACTGTCGGAGGGTCAGTACTGCGGGAGTGCTGCACTTTCAGAGGGTCAGTACTGAGGGAGTGCTGCACTGTCGGTGGGTCAGTACTGAGGGAATGCCGCAATGTCGGTGGGTCAGTACTAAGGGAGTGCAGCACTGTCAGAGGGTCAGTACTGAGGGAGTTCTGCACTGTCAGAGGGTCAGTACTGAGGGAGTACTGCATTGTCAGAGTGTCAGTACTGAACGAGTGCTGCACAGTCAGAGGGTCAGTACTGAGCGAGTGCTGCACTGTCAGAGGGTCAGTACTGAGGGAGTGCTGTTTTGTCAGAGGGTCAGTACTGAGGGAGTGCCGCACTGTCAGAGGGTCAGTACTGAGCTATTGCAGCACTGTCAGAGGGTCAGTACTGTGGGAGTGCCGCACTGTCAGAGGGTCAGTACTGAGGGAGTTCTGCACTGTCAGAGGGTCAGTACCGAGGGAGTGCTGCACTGTCAGAGTGTCAGTACCGAGGGAGTGCTGCACTGTCAGAGGGTCAGTACTGAGGGAGTGCTGTATTGTCAAAGGGTCAGTACTGAGGGAGTGCTGCACTGACAGAAGATCAGTACTGAGGGAAGTGCTGCACTGTCAGATGGTCAGTACTGATGGAGTGCTGCACTGTCAGAGGGTCAGTACTGAGGGAGTGCTGCACTGTCAGAGGGTCAGTACTGCGGGAGTGCTGCACTTTCAGAGGGTCAGTAATGAGGGAGTGCTGCACTGTCAGAGGGTCAGTACGGAGGGAGTGCTGCACTGTCAGACGGTCAGTACTGAGGGTGTGCTGCACTGTCAGAGGGACAGTACTGAGGGAATGCCGCACTGTCAGAGGGTCAGTACTGAGGGAGTGCTGCACTGTCAGAGGGTCAGTACTGAGGGATTGCTGCACTGTCAGATGGTCAGTACTGAGGGAGTGCTGCACTGTCAGTGAGTCAGTACTGAGGGAGTGCTGCACTGTCAGAGGGTCAGTACTGAGGGATTGCTGCACTGTCAGAGGGTCAATACTGAGGGAGTGCTGCACTCTCAGAGGGTCAGTTCAGAGGGAGTGCTGCACTGTCAGAGGGTAAGTACTGAGGGAGCGCTGCTCTGTCAGAGGGTCAATACTGAGGGAGTGCTGCACTGTCGGAGTGTCAGTAATGAGGGAGTGCTGCACTGTCAAATTGTCAGTACTGAGGGAGTGCTGCACTGTCAGAGGGTCAGTACTGAGGGAGTGCTGTACTGTCAGAGGGTCAGTGCTGAGGGAGTGCTGCACTGTCAGAGGGTCAGTACTGAGGGAGTGCTGCACTGTCAGAGGGTGTGTACTGAGGGAGTGCAGCACTGTCAGAGGGTCAGTACTGAGGGAGTGCTGCACTGTCAGAGGGTCAGTACTGAGGGAGTGCTGCACTGTCAGAGAGTCAGTACTGTGGGAGTGATGCACTGTCAAATGGTCAGTACTGAGGGAGTGCTGCACTGTCAGTGGGTCAGTACTGAGGGAGTGCCGCACTGTCAGAGGGTAAGTATGTGGGATTGCTGCAATATCAGAGGGTCAGTACTGAGGGAGTGCTGCACTGTCAGATGGTCAGTACTGAGGGAGTTCTGCACTGTCCGAGGGTCAGTACTGAGGGAGTGCCGCACTGTCAGTTGGTCATAACTGAGGGAGTGCTGCACTGTCAGAGAGTCAGTTCCGAGGGAGTGCTGCACTGTCAGAGGGTCAGTACAGAGGGAGAGCCGCACTGTCAGAGGGTCCGTACTGAGGGAGTGCTGCACTGTCAGAGGGTAAGTACTGAGGGAGTGCCGCTCTGTCACAGGGTCAGTACTGAGGGAGTGCCGCACTGTCAGAGGGTCAGTACTGAGGGAGTGCTGCACTGTCAGAGTGTCAGCACTGAGGGAGTGCCGCACTGTCAGAGGGTCAATACTGAGGGAGTTCTGCACTGTCAGAGGGTCAGTACTGAGGGAGTGCTGCACTTTCAGAGGGTCAGTACTGAGGGAGTGCCGCACTGTCAGAGGGTCAGTACTGAAGGAGTGCTGCCCTGTCAGAGAGTCACTACTGAGGGAGTGCTGCACTGTGAGAGGGTCAGTACTGAGGGAGTGCTGCACTGTCAGAGGGTCAGTACTGAGGGAGTGCTGCACTGTCAGAGGGTCAGTACTGAGGGAGTGCTGCACTGTCAGAGGGTCAGTACTGAGGGAGTGCTGCACTGTCAGAGAGTCAGTACTGAGGGAGTGCTGCACTGTCAGAGGGTCAGTACAGAGGCAGAGCCGCACTGTCAGAGGGTCCGTACTGAGGGAGTTCTGCACTGTCAGTGGGTCATTACCGAGGGAGTGCTGCGCTGTGAGAGGGTCAGTACTGAGGGAGTGCTGTACTGTCAGAGGGTCAGTACTGAGGGAGTGCTGTACTGTCAGAGGGTCAGTACTGAGGGAGTGCTGCACTGTCAGAGGGTCAGTACTGAGGGAGTGCTGTACTGTCAGTGGGTCATTACCGAGGGAGTAATGCGCTGTGAGAGGGTCAGTACTGAGGGAGTGCTGTACTGTCAGAGGGTCAGTACTGAGGGAGTGCTGCACTGTCAGAGGGTCAGTACTGAGGGATTGCCGCACTGTCAGAGGGTCAGTACTGCGGGAGTGCTGCACTTTCAGAGGGTCAGTAATGAGGGAGTGCTGCACTGTCAGAGGGTCAGTACGGAGGGAGTGCTGCACTGTCAGAGGGTCAGTACTGAGGGTGTGCTGCACTGTCAGAGGGTCAGTACTGAGGGAATGCCGCACTGTCAGAGGGTCAGTATTGAGGGAGTGCTGCACTGTCAGAGGGTCAGTACTGAGGGATTGCTGCACTGTCAGATGGTCAGTACTGAGGGAGTGCTGCACTGTCAGAGGGTCAGTACTGAGGGAGTGCTGCACTGTGAGAGGGTCAGCACTGAGGGAGGGCTGCACTGTCAGAGGGTCAGCACTGAGGGAGTGCTGCTCTGTCAGAGGGTCAGCACTGAGGGAGTGCTGCACTATCAGAGGGTCAGTGCTGAGGGAGTGCCGCAATGTCAGATGGTCAGTACGGTGGGAGTGCTGCACTGTCAGAGGGTCAGCACTGAGGGAGTGCTGCACAGTCAGAGGGTCTGTACTGAGGGAGTGCCGCACTGTCGGAGGGTCAGTACTGAGGGAGTGCTGCACTGTCAGAGGGTCAGTACTAAGGGAGTGCTGCACTGTCAGTGGCTCAGTACAGAGGGAGTGCTGCACTGTCAGTGGGTCAGTACTGAGGGAGTGCTGCACTATTAGAGGTTCAGTACTGAGGGAGTGCTGCACTTTCAGAGGGCCAGTACTGAGGGAGTGCTACACTGTGAGAGGGTCAGAACTGAGGGAGTGCTGCCCTGTCAGTGGGTCAGTACTGAGGGAGTGCTGCACTGTCAGAGGGTCAGTACTGAGGGAGTGCCGCACTGTCAGAGGGTCAGTACAGAGGGAGTGCCGCATGGTCTGAGGGTCAGTACTGAGGGAGTGCCTCACTGTCAGAGAGTCAGTACTGAGGGAGTTCTGCAATGTCAGAGGGTCAGTACTGAGGGAGTGCTGCACTGTCAGAGGGTCAGTACTGAGGGAGTGCTGCACTGTCAGAGGGTCAGTACAGAGGGAGTGCTGTGCTGTGAGAGGGTAGGTACTGAGGGAGTGCCGCACTGTCAGAGGGTCAGTACTGAGGGAGTGCTTGACTGTCAAAGGGTAAGTACTGAAGAGTGCCGCACTGTCAGAGGGTCAGTACTGCAGGAGTGCCGCACTGTCAGAGGGTCAGGACTGAGGGAGTGCTGCACTGTCAGAGGGTCAGTACTGAGGGATTGCCGCACTGTCAGAGGGTCAGTACTGTGAGAGTGCTGCACTTTCAGAGGGTCAGTAATGAGGGAGTGCTGCACTGTCAGAGGGTCAGTACGGAGGGAGTGCTGCACTGTCAGAGGGTCAGTACTGAGGGTGTGCTGCACTTTCAGAGCGTCAGTACTGAGGGAATGCCGCACTCTCAGAGGGTAAGTACTGAGGGAGTGCTGCACTGTCAGAGGGTCAGTAATGAGGGATTGCTGCACTGTCAGATGGTCAGTACTGAGGGAGTGCTGCACTGTCAGAGGGTCAGTACTGAGGGAGTGCTGCACTGTCAGAGGGTCAGTACTGAGGGATTGCAGCACTGTCAGAGGGTCAATACTGAGGGAGTGCTGCACTCTCAGAGGGTCAGTTCAGTGGGAGTGCTGCACTGTCAGAGGGTAAGTACTGAGGGAGCGTTGCTCTGTCAGAGGGTCAATACTGAGGGAGTGCTGCACTGTCAGAGGGTCAGTACTGAGGGAGCGCTGCACTGTCGGAGTGTCAGTACTGAGGGAGTGCTGCACTGTCTAATTGTCAGTACTGAGGGAGTGCTGCACTGTCAGAGGGTCAGTACTGAGGGAGTGCTGTACTGTCAGAGGGTCTGTACTGAGGGAGTGCTGCACTGTCAGAGGGTCAGTACTGAGGGAGTGCTGCACTGTCAGAGGGTGAGTACTGAGGGAGTGCAGCACTGTCAGAGGGTCAGATCTGAGGGAGTGCTGCACTGTCAGAGGCTCAGTACTGAGGGAGTGCTGCCCTGTCAGAGAGTCAGTACTGAGGGAGTGAGGCACTGTCAGATGGTCAGTACTGAGGGAGTGCTGCACTGTCAGTGGGTCAGTACTGAGGGAGTGCCGCACTGTCAGAGGGTAAGTATGTGGGAATGCTGCACTATCAGAGGGTCAGTACTGAGGGAGTGCTGCACTGTCAGAGGGTCATTACTGAGGGAGTTCTGCACTGTCAGAGGGTCAGTACTGAGGGAGTGCCGCACTGTCAGAGGGCCAGAACTGAGGGAGTGCTGCACTGTCAGAGAGTCAGTACTGAGGGAGTGCTGCACTGTCAGAGGGTCAGTACAGAGGCAGAGCCGCACTGTCAGAGGGTCCGTACTGAGGGAGTTCTGCACTGTCAGAGGGTCAGTACTGAGGGAGTGCCGCACAGTCAGAGGGTCAGAACTGAGGGAGTGCTGCACTGTCAGAGGGTCAGTACTGAGGGAGTGCTGTACTGTCAGAGGGTCAGTACTGAGGGAGTGCAGCACTGTCAGAGGGTCAGTACTGAGGGAGTGCTGTACTGTCAGTGGGTCATTACCGAGGGAGTGCTGCGCTGTGAGAGGGTCAGTACTGAGGGAGTGCTGTACTGTCAGAGGGTCAGTACTGAGGGAGTGCTGCACTGTCAGAGGGTCAGTACTGAGGGAGTGCTGCACTGTCAGAGGGTCAGTACTGAGGGAGTGCTGCACTGTCAGAGTGTCAGTACTGAGGGAGTGCCGCACTGTCGGAGGGTCAGTACTGCGGGAGTGCTGCACTTTCAGAGGGTCAGTACTGAGGGAGTGCTGCACTGTCGGTGGGTCAGTACTGAGGGAATGCCGCAATGTCGGTGGGTCAGTACTAAGGGAGTGCAGCACTGTCAGAGGGTCAGTACTGAGGGAGTTCTGCACTGTCAGAGGGTCAGTACTGAGGGAGTACTGCATTGTCAGAGTGTCAGTACTGAGCGAGTGCTGCACAGTCAGAGGGTCAGTACTGAGCGAGTGCTGCACTGACAGAGGGTCAGTACTGAGGGAGTGCTGTTTTGTCAGAGGGTCAGTACTGAGGGAGTGCCGCACTGTCAGAGGGTCAGTACTGAGGTATTGCAGCACTGTCAGAGGGTCAGTACTGTGGGAGTGCCGCACTTTCAGAGGGTCAGTACTGAGGGAGTTCTGCACTGTCAGAGGGTCAGTACCGAGGGAGTGCTGCACTGTCAGAGTGTCAGTACCGAGGGAGTGCTGCACTGTCAGAGGGTCAGTACTGAGGGAGTGCTGTATTGTCAAAGGGTCAGTACTGAGGGAGTGCTGCACTGACAGAAGATCAGTACTGAGGGAAGTGCTGCACTGTCAGATGGTCAGTACTGATGGAGTGCTGCACTGTCAGAGGGTCAGTACTGAGGGAGTGCTGCACTGTCAGAGGGTCAGTACTGCGGGAGTGCTGCACTTTCAGAGGGTCAGTAATGAGGGAGTGCTGCACTGTCAGAGGGTCAGTACGGAGGGAGTGCTGCACTGTCAGACGGTCAGTACTGAGGGTGTGCTGCACTGTCAGAGGGACAGTACTGAGGGAATGCCGCACTGTCAGAGGGTCAGTACTGAGGGAGTGCTGCACTGTCAGAGGGTCAGTACTGAGGGATTGCTGCACTGTCAGATGGTCAGTACTGAGGGAGTGCTGCACTGTCAGTGGGTCAGTACTGAGGGAGTGCTGCACTGTCAGAGGGTCAGTACTGAGGGATTGCTGCACTGTCAGAGGGTCAATACTGAGGGAGTGCTGCACTCTCAGAGGGTCAGTTCAGAGGGAGTGCTGCACTGTCAGAGGGTAAGTACTGAGGGAGCGCTGCTCTGTCAGAGGGTCAATACTGAGGGAGTGCTGCACTGTCAGAGGGTCAGTACTGAGGGAGCGCTGCACTGTCGGAGTGTCAGTAATGAGGGAGTGCTGCACTGTCAAATTGTCAGTACTGAGGGAGTGCTGCACTGTCAGAGGGTCAGTACTGAGGGAGTGCTGTACTATCAGAGAGTCAGTGCTGAGGGAGTGCTGCACTGTCAGAGGGTCAGTACTGAGGGAGTGCTGCACTGTCAGAGGGTGAGTACTGAGGGAGTGCAGCACTGTCAGAGGGTCAGTACTGAGGGAGTGCTGCACTGTCAGAGGGTCAGTACTGAGGGAGTGCTGCACTGTCAGAGAGTCAGTACTGTGGGAGTGATGCACTGTCAAATGGTCAGTACTGAGGGAGTGCTGCACTGTCAGTGGGTCAGTACTGAGGGAGTGCCGCACTGTCAGAGGGTAAGTATGTGGGAATGCTGCAATATCAGAGGGTCAGTACTGAGGGAGTGCTGCACTGTCAGATGGTCAGTACTGAGGGAGTTCTGCACTGTCCGAGGGTCAGTACTGAGGGAGTGCCGCACTGTCAGTTGGTCAGAACTGAGGGAGTGCTGCACTGTCAGAGAGTCAGTTCTGAGGGAGTGCTGCACTGTCAGAGGGTCAGAACAGAGGGAGAGCCGCACTGTCAGAGGGTCCGTACTGAGGGAGTGCTGCACTGTCAGAGGGTAAGTACTGAGGGAGTGCCGCTCTGTCACAGGGTCAGTACTGAGGGAGTGCCGCACTGTCAGAGGGTCAGTACTGAGGGAGTGCTGCACTGTCAGAGTGTCAGCACTGAGGGAGTGCCGCACTGTCAGAGGGTCAGTACTGAGGGAGTGCTGCACTGTCAGAGGGTCAGTACTGAGGGAGTGCTGCACTGTCAGAGGGTCAGTACTGAGGGAGTGCTGCACTTTCAGAGGGTCAGTACTGAGGGAGTGCCGCACTGTCAGAGGGTCAGTACTGAAGGAGTGCTGCCCTGTCAGAGAGTCACTACTGAGGGAGTGCTGCACTGTGAGAGGGTCAGTACTGAGGGAGTGCTGCACTGTCAGAGGGTCAGTACTGAGGGAGTGCTGCACTGTCAGAGGGTCAGTACTGAGGGAGTGCCGAACTGTCAGAGCGTCAGTACTGACAGACTGCTGCACTGTCAGAGGGTCAGTACTGAGGGAGTGCTGCACTGTGAGACGGTCAGTACTGAGGGAGTTCCACATTGTCAGAGGGTCAGTACTGAGGGAGTGCTGCACTGTCAGAGGGTCAGTACTGACGGACTGCTGCACTGTCAGTTGGTCAGTAAGGAGGGAGTGCTGCACTGTCAGTGGGTCAGTACTGAGGGAGTGCTGCACTGTCAGAGGGTAAGTACAGAGGGAGTGCTGCTCTGTCACAGGGTCAGTACTGAGGGAGTGCCGCACTGTCAGAGTGTCAGTACTGAGGGAGTGCTGCACTGTCAGAGGGTCAGTGCAGAGGGAGTGCTGCACTGTCAGAGGGTCATTACTGAGGGAGTGCTGCACTGTCAGAGGGTCAGTACTGAGGGAGTGCCGCACTGTCAGAGGGTCAGTACTGAGGGAGTGCTGCACTGTCAGAGGGTCAGTACTGAGGGAGTGCTGCACTGTCAGATGGTCAGTAATGAGGGAGTGCTGCACTGTCAGTGGGTCAGTACTGAGGGAGTGCCGCACTGTCAGAGGGTCAGTACTGAGGGAGTGCTGCACTGTCAGTGGGTCAGTACTGAGGGATTGCTGCACTGTCAGATGGTCAGTAATGAGGGAGTGCTGCACTGTCAGTGGGTCAGTACTGAGGGAGTGCTGCACTGTCAGAGGGTCAGTACTGAGGGAGTGCTGCACTGTCAGAGGGTCAGTACTGAGGGAGTGCTGCACTGTCAGAGGGTCAGTACTGAGGGAGTGCTGCACTGTCAGAGGGTCAGTACTGAGGGAGTGCTGCACTGTCAGAGGGTCAATACTGAGGGAGTGCTGCACTCTCAGAGGATCAGTTCAGAGGGAGTGCTGCACTGTCAGAGGGTAAGTACTGAGGGAGCGCTGCTCTGTCAGAGGGTCAATACTGAGGGAGTGCTGCACTGTCGGAGTGTCAGTAATGAGGGAGTGCTGCACTGTCAAATTGTCAGTACTGAGGGAGTGCTGCACTGTCAGAGGGTCAGTACTGAGGGAGTGCTGTACTGTCAGAGGGTCAGTGCTGAGGGAGTGCTGCACTGTCAGAGGGTCAGTACTGAGGGAGTGCTGCACTGTCAGAGGGTGTGTACTGAGGGAGTGCAGCACTGTCAGAGGGTCAGTACTGAGGGAGTGCTGCACTGTCAGAGGGTCAGTACTGAGGGAGTGCTGCACTGTCAGAGTGTCAGCACTGAGGGAGTGCCGCACTGTCAGAGGGTCAATACTGAGGGAGTTCTGCACTGTCAGAGGGTCAGTACTGAGGGAGTGCTGCACTTTCAGAGGGTCAGTACTGAGGGAGTGCCGCACTGTCAGAGGGTCAGTACTGAAGGAGTGCTGCCCTGTCAGAGAGTCACTACTGAGGGAGTGCTGCACTGTGAGAGGGTCAGTACTGAGGGAGTGCTGCACTGTCAGAGGGTCAGTACTGAGGGAGTGCTGCACTGTCAGAGGGTCAGTACTGAGGGAGTGCTGCACTGTCAGAGGGTCAGTACTGAGGGAGTGCTGCACTGTCAGAGAGTCAGTACTGAGGGAGTGCTGCACTGTCAGAGGGTCAGTACAGAGGCAGAGCCGCACTGTCAGAGGGTCCGTACTGAGGGAGTTCTGCACTGTCAGTGGGTCATTACCGAGGGAGTGCTGCGCTGTGAGAGGGTCAGTACTGAGGGAGTGCTGTACTGTCAGAGGGTCAGTACTGAGGGAGTGCTGTACTGTCAGAGGGTCAGTACTGAGGGAGTGCTGCACTGTCAGAGGGTCAGTACTGAGGGAGTGCTGTACTGTCAGTGGGTCATTACCGAGGGAGTGCTGCGCTGTGAGAGGGTCAGTACTGAGGGAGTGCTGTACTGTCAGAGGGTCAGTACTGAGGGAGTGCTGCACTGTCAGAGGGTCAGTACTGAGGGATTGCCGCACTGTCAGAGGGTCAGTGCTGCGGGAGTGCTGCACTTTCAGAGGGTCAGTAATGAGGGAGTGCTGCACTGTCAGAGGGTCAGTACGGAGGGAGTGCTGCACTGTCAGAGGGTCAGTACTGAGGGTGTGCTGCACTGTCAGAGGGTCAGTACTGAGGGAATGCCGCACTGTCAGAGGGTCAGTATTGAGGGAGTGCTGCACTGTCAGAGGGTCAGTACTGAGGGATTGCTGCACTGTCAGATGGTCAGTACTGAGGGAGTGCTGCACTGTCAGAGGGTCAGTACTGAGGGAGTGCTGCACTGTCAGAGGGTCAGCACTGAGGGAGGGCTGCACTGTCAGAGGGTCAGCACTGAGGGAGTGCTGCTCTGTCAGAGGGTCAGCACTGAGGGAGTGCTGCACTATCAGAGGGTCAGTGCTGAGGGAGTGCCGCAATGTCAGATGGTCAGTACGGTGGGAGTGCTGCACTGTCAGAGGGTCAGCACTGAGGGAGTGCTGCACAGTCAGAGGGTCTGTACTGAGGGAGTGCCGCACTGTCGGAGGGTCAGTACTGAGGGAGTGCTGCACTGTCAGAGGGTCAGTACTAAGGGAGTGCTGCACTGTCAGTGGCTCAGTACAGAGGGAGTGCTGCACTGTCAGTGGGTCAGTACTGTGGGAGTGCTGCACTATTAGAGGTTCAGTACTGAGGGAGTGCTGCACTTTCAGAGGGCCAGTACTGAGGGAGTGCTACACTGTGAGAGGGTCAGAACTGAGGGAGTGCTGCCCTGTCAGTGGGTCAGTACTGAGGGAGTGCTGCACTGTCAGAGGGTCAGTACTGAGGGAGTGCCGCACTGTCAGAGGGTCAGTACAGAGGGAGTGCCGCATGGTCTGAGGGTCAGTACTGAGGGAGTGCCTCACTGTCAGAGAGTCAGTACTGAGGGAGTTCTGCAATGTCAGAGGGTCAGTACTGAGGGAGTGCTGCACTGTCAGAGGGTCAGTACTGAGGGAGTGCTGCACTGTCAGAGGGTCAGTACAGAGGGAGTGCTGTGCTGTGAGAGGGTAGGTACTGAGGGAGTGCCGCACTGTCAGAGGGTCAGTACTGAGGGAGTGCTTGACTGTCAAAGGGTAAGTAATGAAGAGTGCCGCACTGTCAGAGGGTCAGTACTGCAGGAGTGCCGCACTGTCAGAGGGTCAGGACTGAGGGAGTGCTGCACTGTCAGAGGGTCAGTACTGAGGGATTGCCGCACTGTCAGAGGGTCAGTACTGCGGGAGTGCTGCACTTTCAGAGGGTCAGTAATGAGGGAGTGCTGCACTGTCAGAGGGTCAGTACGGAGGGAGTGCTGCACTGTCAGAGGGTCAGTACTGAGGGTGTGCTGCACTTTCAGAGCGTCAGTACTGAGGGAATGCCGCACTCTCAGAGGGTAAGTACTGAGGGAGTGCTGCACTGTCAGAGGGTCAGTAATGAGGGATTGCTGCACTGTCAGATGGTCAGTACTGAGGGAGTGCTGCACTGTCAGAGGGTCAGTACTGAGGGAGTGCTGCACTGTCAGAGGGTCAGTACTGAGGGATTGCAGCACTGTCAGAGGGTCAATACTGAGGGAGTGCTGCACTCTCAGAGGGTCAGTTCAGTGGGAGTGCTGCACTGTCAGAGGGTAAGTACTGAGGGAGCGTTGCTCTGTCAGAGGGTCAATACTGAGGGAGTGCTGCACTGTCAGAGGGTCAGTACTGAGGGAGCGCTGCACTGTCGGAGTGTCAGTACTGAGGGAGTGCTGCACTGTCTAATTGTCAGTACTGAGGGAGTGCTGCACTGTCAGAGGGTCAGTACTGAGGGAGTGCTGTACTGTCAGAGGGTCTGTACTGAGGGAGTGCTGCACTGTCAGAGGGTCAGTACTGAGGGAGTGCTGCACTGTCAGAGGGTGAGTACTGAGGGAGTGCAGCACTGTCAGAGGGTCAGATCTGAGGGAGTGCTGCACTGTCAGAGGCTCAGTACTGAGGGAGTGCTGCACTGTCAGAGAGTCAGTACTGAGGGAGTGAGGCACTGTCAGATGGTCAGTACTGAGGGAGTGCTGCACTGTCAGTGGGTCAGTACTGAGGGAGTGCCGCACTGTCAGAGGGTAAGTATGTGGGAATGCTGCACTATCAGAGGGTCAGTACTGAGGGAGTGCTGCACTGTCAGAGGGTCATTACTGAGGGAGTTCTGCACTGTCAGAGGGTCAGTACTGAGGGAGTGCCGCACTGTCAGAGGGCCAGAACTGAGGGAGTGCTGCACTGTCAGAGAGTCAGTACTGAGGGAGTGCTGCACTGTCAGAGGGTCAGTACAGAGGCAGAGCCGCACTGTCAGAGGGTCCGTACTGAGGGAGTTCTGCACTGTCAGAGGGTCAGTACTGAGGGAGTGCCGCACTGTCAGAGGGTCAGAACTGAGGGAGTGCTGCACTGTCAGAGGGTCAGTACTGAGGGAGTGCTGTACTGTCAGAGGGTCAGTACTGAGGGAGTGCTGCACTGTCAGAGGGTCAGTACTGAGGAAGTGCTGTACTGTCAGTGGGTCATTACCGAGGGAGTGCTGCGCTGTGAGAGGGTCAGTACTGAGGGAGTGCTGTACTGTCAGAGGGTCAGTACTGAGGGAGTGCTGCACTGTCAGAGGGTCAGTACTGAGGGAGTGCTGCACTGTCAGAGGGTCAGTACTGAGGGAGTGCTGCACTGTCAGAGTGTCAGTACTGAGGGAGTGCCGCACTGTCGGAGGGTCAGTACTGCGGGAGTGCTGCACTTTCAGAGGGTCAGTACTGAGGGAGTGCTGCACTGTCGGTGGGTCAGTACTGAGGGAATGCCGCAATGTCGGTGGGTCAGTACTAAGGGAGTGCAGCACTGTCAGAGGGTCAGTACTGAGGGAGTTCTGCACTGTCAGAGGGTCAGTACTGAGGGAGTACTGCATTGTCAGAGTGTCAGTACTGAGCGAGTGCTGCACAGTCAGAGGGTCAGTACTGAGCGAGTGCTGCACTGTCAGAGGGTCAGTACTGAGGGAGTGCTGTTTTGTCAGAGGGTCAGTACTGAGGGAGTGCCGCACTGTCAGAGGGTCAGTACTGAGGTATTGCAGCACTGTCAGAGGGTCAGTACTGTGGGAGTGCCGCACTTTCAGAGGGTCAGTACTGAGGGAGTTCTGCACTGTCAGAGGGTCAGTACCGAGGGAGTGCTGCACTGTCAGAGTGTCAGTACCGAGGGAGTGCTGCACTGTCAGAGGGTCAGTACTGAGGGAGTGCTGTATTGTCAAAGGGTCAGTACTGAGGGAGTGCTGCACTGACAGAAGATCAGTACTGAGGGAAGTGCTGCACTGTCAGATGGTCAGTACTGATGGAGTGCTGCACTGTCAGAGGGTCAGTACTGAGGGAGTGCTGCACTGTCAGAGGGTCAGTACTGCGGGAGTGCTGCACTTTCAGAGGGTCAGTAATGAGGGAGTGCTGCACTGTCCGAGGGTCAGTACGGAGGGAGTGCTGCACTGTCAGACGGTCAGTACTGAGGGGTGTGCTGCACTGTCAGAGGGACAGTACTGAGGGAATGCCGCACTGTCAGAGGGTCAGTACTGAGGGAGTGCTGCACTGTCAGAGGGTCAGTACTGAGGGATTGCTGCACTGTCAGATGGTCAGTACTGAGGGAGTGCTGCACTGTCAGTGGGTCAGTACTGAGGGAGTGCTGCACTGTCAGAGGGTCAGTACTGAGGGATTGCTGCACTGTCAGAGGGTCAATACTGAGGGAGTGCTGCACTCTCAGAGGGTCAGTTCAGAGGGAGTGCTGCACTGTCAGAGGGTAAGTACTGAGGGAGCGCTGCTCTGTCAGAGGGTCAATACTGAGGGAGTGCTGCACTGTCAGAGGGTCAGTACTGAGGGAGCGCTGCACTGTCAAATTGTCAGTACTGAGGGAGTGCTGCACTGTCAGAGGGTCAGTACTGAGGGAGTGCTGTACTATCAGAGAGTCAGTGCTGAGGGAGTGCTGCACTGTCAGAGGGTCAGTACTGAGGGAGTGCTGCACTGTCAGAGGGTGAGTACTGAGGGAGTGCAGCACTGTCAGAGGGTCAGTACTGAGGGAGTGCTGCACTGTCAGAGGGTCAGTACTGAGGGAGTGCTGCACTGTCAGAGAGTCAGTACTGTGGGAGTGATGCACTGTCAAATGGTCAGTACTGAGGGAGTGCTGCACTGTCAGTGGGTCAGTACTGAGGGAGTGCCGCACTGTCAGAGGGTAAGTATGTGGGAATGCTGCAATATCAGAGGGTCAGTACTGAGGGAGTGCTGCACTGTCAGATGGTCAGTACTGAGGGAGTTCTGCACTGTCCGAGGGTCAGTACTGAGGGAGTGCCGCACTGTCAGTTGGTCAGAACTGAGGGAGTGCTGCACTGTCAGAGAGTCAGTTCTGAGGGAGTGCTGCACTGTCAGAGGGTCAGAACAGAGGGAGAGCCGCACTGTCAGAGGGTCCGTACTGAGGGAGTGCTGCACTGTCACAGGGTAAGTACTGAGGGAGTGCCGCTCTGTCACAGGGTCAGTACTGAGGGAGTGCCGCACTGTCAGAGGGTCAGTACTGAGGGAGTGCTGCACTGTCAGAGTGTCAGCACTGAGGGAGTGCCGCACTGTCAGAGGGTCAATACTGAGGGAGTTCTGCACTGTCAGAGGGTCAGGACTGAGGGAGTGCTGCACTTTCAGAGGGTCAGTACTGAGGGAGTGCCGCACTGTCAGAGGGTCAGTACTGAAGGAGTGCTGCCCTGTCAGAGAGTCACTACTGAGGGAGTGCTGCACTGTGAGAGGGTCAGTACTGAGGGAGTGCTGCACTGTCAGAGGGTCAGTACTGAGGGAGTGCTGCACTGTCAGAGGGTCAGTACTGAGGGAGTGCCGAACTGTCAGAGCGTCAGTACTGACAGACTGCTGCACTGTCAGAGGGTCAGTACTGAGGGAGTGCTGCACTGTGAGACGGTCAGTACTGAGGGAGTTCCACATTGTCAGAGGGTCAGTACTGAGGGATTGCTGCACTGTCAGAGGGTCAGTACTGACGGACTGCTGCACTGTCAGTTGGTCAGTAAGGAGGGAGTGCTGCACTGTCAGTGGGTCAGTACTGAGGGAGTGCTGCACTGTCAGAGGGTAAGTACAGAGGGAGTGCTGCTCTGTCACAGGGTCAGTACTGAGGGAGTGCCGCACTGTCAGAGGGTCAGTACTGAGGGAGTGCTGCACTGTCAGAGGGTCAGTGCAGAGGGAGTGCTGCACTGTCAGAGGGTCATTACTGAGGGAGTGCTGCACTGTCAGAGGGTCAGTACTGAGGGAGTGCCGCACTGTCAGAGGGTCAGTACTGAGGGAGTGCTGCACTGTCAGAGGGTCAGTACTGAGGGAGTGCTGCACTGTCAGATGGTCAGTAATGAGGGAGTGCTGCACTGTCAGTGGGTCAGTACTGAGGGAGTGCCGCACTGTCAGAGGGTCAGTACTGAGGGAGTGCTGCACTGTCAGTGGGTCAGTGCAGAGGGAGTGCTGCACTGTCAGAGGGTCAGTACTGAGGGAGTGCCGCACTGTCAGAGGGTCAGTACTGACGGACTGCTGCACTGTCAGATGGTCAGTAATGAGGGAGTGCTGCACTGTCAGTGGGTCAGTACTGAGGGAGTGCTGCACTGTCAGAGGGTCAGCACTGAGGGAGGGCTGCACTGTCAGAGGGTCAGCACTGAGGGAGTGCTGCTCTGTCAGAGGGTCAGCACTGAGGGAGTGCTGCACTATCAGAGGGCAAGTACGGAGGGAGTGCCGCAATGTCAGATGGTCAGTACTGTGGGAGTGCTGCACTGTCAGAGGGTCAGCACTGAGGGAGTGCTGCACAGTCAGAGGGTCTGTACTGAGGGAGTGCCGCACTGTCGGAGGGTCAGTACTGAGGGAGTGCTGCACCGTCAGAAGGTCAGTACTAAAGGAGTGCTGCACTGTCAGTGGCTCAGTACTGAGGGAGTGCTGCACTGTCAGTGGGTCAGTACTGAGGGAGTGCTGCACTATTAGAGGGTCAGTACTGAGGGAGTGCTGCACTGTCGGAGGGTCAGTACTGAGGGAGTGCTGCACTGTGAGAGGGTAAGTACTGAGGGAGTGCTGCCCTGTCAGTGGGTCAGTACTGAGGGAGTGCCGCATGGTCTGAGGGTCAGTACTGAAGGAGTGCCTCACTGTCAGAGAGTCAGTACTGAGGGAGTTCTGCACTGTCAGAGGGTCAGTACTGAGGGAGTGCTGCACTGTCAGAGGGTCAGTACTGAGGGAGTGCTGCACTGTCAGAGGGTCAGTACTGAGGGAGTGCTTTGCTGTGAGAGGGTAGGTACTGAGGGAGTGCCGCATTGTCAGAGGGTCAGTACTGAGGGAGTGCTGCACTGTCAGAGGGTCAGTGCAAAAGGAGTGCTGCACTGTCAGAGGGTCAGTACTGAGGGAGTGCTGCACTGTCAGAGGGTCAGTACTGACGGACCGCTGCACTGTCAGATGGTCAGTAAGGAGGGAGTGCTGCACTGTCAGTGGGTCAGTACTGAGGGAGTGCTGCACTGTCAGAGGGTAAGTACTGAGGGAGTGCCGCTCTGTCACAGGGTCAGTACTGAGGGAGTGCCGCACTGTCAGAGGGTCAGTACTGAGGGAGTGCTGCACTGTCAGAGGGTCAGTGCAGAGGGAGTGCTGCACTGTCAGAGGGTCAGTACTGAGGGAGTGCTGCACTGTCAGAGGGTCAGTACTGACGGACTGCTGCACTGTCAGATGGTCAGTAATGAGGGAGTGCTGCACTGTCAGTGGGTCAGTACTGAGGGAGTGCCGCACTGTCAGAGGGTCAGTACTGAGGGAGTGCTGCACTGTCAGTGGGTCAGTGCAGAGGGAGTGCTGCACTGTCAGAGGGTCAGTACTGAGGGAGTGCCGCACTGTCAGAGGGTCAGTACTGACGGACTGCTGCACTGTCAGATGGTCAGTAATGAGGGAGTGCTGCACTGTCAGTGGGTCAGTACTGAGGGAGTGCTGCACTGTCAGAGGGTCAGCACTGAGGGAGGGCTGCACTGTCAGAGGGTCAGCACTGAGGGAGTGCTGCTCTGTCAGAGGGTCAGCACTGAGGGAGTGCTGCTCTATCAGAGGGTAAGTACTGAGGGAGTGCTGCAATGTCAGATGGTCAGTACTGTGGGAGTGCTGCACTGTCAGAGGGTCAGCACTGAGGGAGTGCTGCACAGTCAGAGGGTCTGTACTGAGGGAGTGCCGCACTGTCGGAGGGTCAGTACTGAGGGAGTGCTGCACTGTCAGAGGGTCAGTACTAAGGGAGTGCTGCACTGTCAGTGGCTCAGTACTGAGGGAGTGCTGCACTGTCAGTGGGTCAGTACTGAGGGAGTGCTGCACTATTAGAGGGTCAGTACTGAGGGAGTGCTGCACTGTCAGAGGGTCAGTACTGAGGGAGTGCTGCACTGTGAGAGGGTCAGAACTGAGGGAGTGCTGCCCTGTCAGTGGGTCAGTACTGAGGGAGTGCCGCATGGTCTGAGGGTCAGTACTGAAGGAGTGCCTCACTGTCAGAGAGTCAGTACTGAGGGAGTTCTGCACTGTCAGAGGGTCAGTACTGAGGGAGTGCTGCACTGTCAGAGGGTCAGTACTGAGGGAGTGCTGCACTGTCAGAGGGTCAGTACTGAGGGAGTGCTTTGCTGTGAGAGGGTAGGTACTGAGGGAGTGCCGGACTGTCAGAGGGTCAGTACTGAGGGAGTGCTTGACTGTCAAAGGGTAAGTACTGAAGAGTGCCGCACTGTCAGAGGGTCAGTACTGCGGGAGTGCCGCACTGTCAGAGGGTCAGGACTGAGGGAGTGCTGCACTATCAGAGGGTCAGTACTGAGGGATTGCCGCACTGTCAGAGGGTCAGTACTGCGGGAGTGCTGCACTTTCAGAGCGTCAGTAATGAGGGAGTGCTGCACTGTCAGAGGGTCAGTACGGAGGGCGTGCTGCACTGTCAGAGGGTCAGTACTGAGGGTGTGCTGCACTGTCAGAGGGTCAGTACTGAGGGAATGCCGCACTGTCAGAGGGTCAGTACTGAGGGAGTGCTGCACTGTCAGAGGGTCAGTACTGAGGGATTGCTGCACTGTCAGATGGTCAGTTCTGAGGGAGTGCTGAACTGTCAGAGGGTCAGTACTGAGGGAGTGCTGCACTGTCAGAGGGTCAGTACTGAGGGATTGCAGCACTGTCAGAGGGTCAATACTGAGGGAGTGCTGCACTCTCAGAGGGTCAGTTCAGAGGGAGTGCTGCACTGTCAGAGGGTCAGTACTGAGGGAGCGTTGCTCTGTCAGAGGGTCAATACTGAGGGAGTGCTGCACTGTCAGAGGGTCAGTACTGAGGGAGCGCTGCACTGTCGGAGTGTCAGTACTGAGGGAGTGCTGCACTGTCAAATTGTCAGTACTGAGGGAGTGCTGCACTGTCAGAGGGTCAGTACCGAGGGAGTGCTGTACTGTCAGAGGGTCAGTACTGAGGGAGTGCTGCACTGTCAGAGGGTCAGTACTGAGGGAGTGCTGCACTGTCAGAGGGTGAGTACTGAGGGAGTGCAGCACTGTCAGAGGGTCAGTACTGAGGGAGTGCTGCACTGTCAGAGGCTCAGTACTGAGGGAGTGCTGCACTGTCAGAGAGTCAGTACTGAGGGAGTGAGGCACTGTCAGAGGGTCAGTACAGAGGGAGTGCTGCACTGTCAGTGGGTCAGTACTGAGGGAGTGCCGCACTGTCAGAGGGTAAGTATGTGGGAATGCTGCAATATCAGAGGGTCAGTACTGAGGAAGTGCTGCACAGTCAGAGGGTCATTACTGAGGGAGTTCTGCACTGTCAGAGGGTCAGTACTGAGGGAGTGCCGCACTGTCAGAGGGTCAGAACTGAGGGAGTGCTGCACTGTCAGAGAGTCAGTACTGAGGGAGTGCTGCACTGTCAGAGGGTCAGTACTGATGGTGTGCTGCACTGTCAGAGGGTCAGTACAGAGGCAGAGCCGGACTGTCAGAGGGTCCGTACTGAGGGAGTTCTGCACTGTCAGAGGGTGAGTACTGAGGGAGTGCCGCACTGTCAGTGGGTCAGAACTGAGGGAGTGCTGCACTGTCAGAGAGACAGTACTGAGGGAGTGCTGCACTGTCAGAGGGTCAGTACTGAGGGAGTGCTGCACTGTGAGAGGGTCAGAACTGATGGAGTGCTGCCCTGTCAGTGGGTCAGTACTGAGGGAGTGCTGCACTGTCAGAGGGTGAGTACTGAGGGAGTGCAGCACTGTCAGAGGGTCAGTACTGAGGGAGTGCTGCACTGTCAGAGGGTCAGTACTGAGGGAGTGCTGCACTGTCAGAGAGTCAGTACTGTGGGAGTGATGCACTGTCAAATGGTCAGTACTGAGGGAGTGCTGCACTGTCAGTGGGTCAGTACTGAGGGAGTGCCGCACTGTCAGAGGGTAAGTATGTGGGAATGCTGCAATATCAGAGGGTCAGTACTGAGGGAGTGCTGCACTGTCAGATGGTCAGTACTGAGGGAGTTCTGCACTGTCCGAGGGTCAGTACTGAGGGAGTGCCGCACTGTCAGTTGGTCAGAACTGAGGGAGTGCTGCACTGTCAGAGAGTCAGTTCTGAGGGAGTGCTGCACTGTCAGAGGGTCAGAACAGAGGGAGAGCCGCACTGTCAGAGGGTCCGTACTGAGGGAGTGCTGCACTGTCACAGGGTAAGTACTGAGGGAGTGCCGCTCTGTCACAGGGTCAGTACTGAGGGAGTGCCGCACTGTCAGAGGGTCAGTACTGAGGGAGTGCTGCACTGTCAGAGTGTCAGCACTGAGGGAGTGCCGCACTGTCAGAGGGTCAATACTGAGGGAGTTCTGCACTGTCAGAGGGTCAGGACTGAGGGAGTGCTGCACTTTCAGAGGGTCAGTACTGAGGGAGTGCCGCACTGTCAGAGGGTCAGTACTGAAGGAGTGCTGCCCTGTCAGAGAGTCACTACTGAGGGAGTGCTGCACTGTGAGAGGGTCAGTACTGAGGGAGTGCTGCACTGTCAGAGGGTCAGTACTGAGGGAGTGCTGCACTGTCAGAGGGTCAGTACTGAGGGAGTGCCGAACTGTCAGAGCGTCAGTACTGACAGACTGCTGCACTGTCAGAGGGTCAGTACTGAGGGAGTGCTGCACTGTGAGACGGTCAGTACTGAGGGAGTTCCACATTGTCAGAGGGTCAGTACTGAGGGATTGCTGCACTGTCAGAGGGTCAGTACTGACGGACTGCTGCACTGTCAGTTGGTCAGTAAGGAGGGAGTGCTGCACTGTCAGTGGGTCAGTACTGAGGGAGTGCTGCACTGTCAGAGGGTAAGTACAGAGGGAGTGCTGCTCTGTCACAGGGTCAGTACTGAGGGAGTGCCGCACTGTCAGAGGGTCAGTACTGAGGGAGTGCTGCACTGTCAGAGGGTCAGTGCAGAGGGAGTGCTGCACTGTCAGAGGGTCATTACTGAGGGAGTGCTGCACTGTCAGAGGGTCAGTACTGAGGGAGTGCCGCACTGTCAGAGGGTCAGTACTGAGGGAGTGCTGCACTGTCAGAGGGTCAGTACTGAGGGAGTGCTGCACTGTCAGATGGTCAGTAATGAGGGAGTGCTGCACTGTCAGTGGGTCAGTACTGAGGGAGTGCCGCACTGTCAGAGGGTCAGTACTGAGGGAGTGCTGCACTGTCAGTGGGTCAGTGCAGAGGGAGTGCTGCACTGTCAGAGGGTCAGTACTGAGGGAGTGCCGCACTGTCAGAGGGTCAGTACTGACGGACTGCTGCACTGTCAGATGGTCAGTAATGAGGGAGTGCTGCACTGTCAGTGGGTCAGTACTGAGGGAGTGCTGCACTGTCAGAGGGTCAGCACTGAGGGAGGGCTGCACTGTCAGAGGGTCAGCACTGAGGGAGTGCTGCTCTGTCAGAGGGTCAGCACTGAGGGAGTGCTGCACTATCAGAGGGCAAGTACTGAGGGAGTGCCGCAATGTCAGATGGTCAGTACTGTGGGAGTGCTGCACTGTCAGAGGGTCAGCACTGAGGGAGTGCTGCACAGTCAGAGGGTCTGTACTGAGGGAGTGCCGCACTGTCGGAGGGTCAGTACTGAGGGAGTGCTGCACCGTCAGAGGGTCAGTACTAAAGGAGTGCTGCACTGTCAGTGGCTCAGTACTGAGGGAGTGCTGCACTGTCAGTGGGTCAGTACTGAGGGAGTGCTGCACTATTAGAGGGTCAGTACTGAGGGAGTGCTGCACTGTCGGAGGGTCAGTACTGAGGGAGTGCTGCACTGTGAGAGGGTAAGTACTGAGGGAGTGCTGCCCTGTCAGTGGGTCAGTACTGAGGGAGTGCCGCATGGTCTGAGGGTCAGTACTGAAGGAGTGCCTCACTGTCAGAGAGTCAGTACTGAGGGAGTTCTGCACTGTCAGAGGGTCAGTACTGAGGGAGTGCTGCACTGTCAGAGGGTCAGTACTGAGGGAGTGCTGCACTGTCAGAGGGTCAGTACTGAGGGAGTGCTTTGCTGTGAGAGGGTAGGTACTGAGGGAGTGCCGCATTGTCAGAGGGTCAGTACTGAGGGAGTGCTGCACTGTCAGAGGGTCAGTGCAAAAGGAGTGCTGCACTGTCAGAGGGTCAGTACTGAGGGAGTGCTGCACTGTCAGAGGGTCAGTACTGACGGACCGCTGCACTGTCAGATGGTCAGTAAGGAGGGAGTGCTGCACTGTCAGTGGGTCAGTACTGAGGGAGTGCTGCACTGTCAGAGGGTAAGTACTGAGGGAGTGCCGCTCTGTCACAGGGTCAGTACTGAGGGAGTGCCGCACTGTCAGAGGGTCAGTACTGAGGGAGTGCTGCACTGTCAGAGGGTCAGTGCAGAGGGAGTGCTGCACTGTCAGAGGGTCAGTACTGAGGGAGTGCTGCACTGTCAGAGGGTCAGTACTGACGGACTGCTGCACTGTCAGATGGTCAGTAATGAGGGAGTGCTGCACTGTCAGTGGGTCAGTACTGAGGGAGTGCCGCACTGTCAGAGGGTCAGTACTGAGGGAGTGCTGCACTGTCAGTGGGTCAGTGCAGAGGGAGTGCTGCACTGTCAGAGGGTCAGTACTGAGGGAGTGCCGCACTGTCAGAGGGTCAGTACTGACGGACTGCTGCACTGTCAGATGGTCAGTAATGAGGGAGTGCTGCACTGTCAGTGGGTCAGTACTGAGGGAGTGCTGCACTGTCAGAGGGTCAGCACTGAGGGAGGGCTGCACTGTCAGAGGGTCAGCACTGAGGGAGTGCTGCTCTGTCAGAGGGTCAGCACTGAGGGAGTGCTGCTCTATCAGAGGGTAAGTACTGAGGGAGTGCTGCAATGTCAGATGGTCAGTACTGTGGGAGTGCTGCACTGTCAGAGGGTCAGCACTGAGGGAGTGCTGCACAGTCAGAGGGTCTGTACTGAGGGAGTGCCGCACTGTCGGAGGGTCAGTACTGAGGGAGTGCTGCACTGTCAGAGGGTCAGTACTAAGGGAGTGCTGCACTGTCAGTGGCTCAGTACTGAGGGAGTGCTGCACTGTCAGTGGGTCAGTACTGAGGGAGTGCTGCACTATTAGAGGGTCAGTACTGAGGGAGTGCTGCACTGTCAGAGGGTCAGTACTGAGGGAGTGCTGCACTGTGAGAGGGTCAGAACTGAGGGAGTGCTGCCCTGTCAGTGGGTCAGTACTGAGGGAGTGCCGCATGGTCTGAGGGTCAGTACTGAAGGAGTGCCTCACTGTCAGAGAGTCAGTACTGAGGGAGTTCTGCACTGTCAGAGGGTCAGTACTGAGGGAGTGCTGCACTGTCAGAGGGTCAGTACTGAGGGAGTGCTGCACTGTCAGAGGGTCAGTACTGAGGGAGTGCTTTGCTGTGAGAGGGTAGGTACTGAGGGAGTGCCGGACTGTCAGAGGGTCAGTACTGAGGGAGTGCTTGACTGTCAAAGGGTAAGTACTGAAGAGTGCCGCACTGTCAGAGGGTCAGTACTGCGGGAGTGCCGCACTGTCAGAGGGTCAGGACTGAGGGAGTGCTGCACTATCAGAGGGTCAGTACTGAGGGATTGCCGCACTGTCAGAGGGTCAGTACTGCGGGAGTGCTGCACTTTCAGAGCGTCAGTAATGAGGGAGTGCTGCACTGTCAGAGGGTCAGTACGGAGGGCGTGCTGCACTGTCAGAGGGTCAGTACTGAGGGTGTGCTGCACTGTCAGAGGGTCAGTACTGAGGGAATGCCGCACTGTCAGAGGGTCAGTACTGAGGGAGTGCTGCACTGTCAGAGGGTCAGTACTGAGGGATTGCTGCACTGTCAGATGGTCAGTTCTGAGGGAGTGCTGAACTGTCAGAGGGTCAGTACTGAGGGAGTGCTGCACTGTCAGAGGGTCAGTACTGAGGGATTGCAGCACTGTCAGAGGGTCAATACTGAGGGAGTGCTGCACTCTCAGAGGGTCAGTTCAGAGGGAGTGCTGCACTGTCAGAGGGTCAGTACTGAGGGAGCGTTGCTCTGTCAGAGGGTCAATACTGAGGGAGTGCTGCACTGTCAGAGGGTCAGTACTGAGGGAGCGCTGCACTGTCGGAGTGTCAGTACTGAGGGAGTGCTGCACTGTCAAATTGTCAGTACTGAGGGAGTGCTGCACTGTCAGAGGGTCAGTACCGAGGGAGTGCTGTACTGTCAGAGGGTCAGTACTGAGGGAGTGCTGCACTGTCAGAGGGTCAGTACTGAGGGAGTGCTGCACTGTCAGAGGGTGAGTACTGAGGGAGTGCAGCACTGTCAGAGGGTCAGTACTGAGGGAGTGCTGCACTGTCAGAGGCTCAGTACTGAGGGAGTGCTGCACTGTCAGAGAGTCAGTACTGAGGGAGTGAGGCACTGTCAGAGGGTCAGTACAGAGGGAGTGCTGCACTGTCAGTGGGTCAGTACTGAGGGAGTGCCGCACTGTCAGAGGGTAAGTATGTGGGAATGCTGCAATATCAGAGGGTCAGTACTGAGGAAGTGCTGCACAGTCAGAGGGTCATTACTGAGGGAGTTCTGCACTGTCAGAGGGTCAGTACTGAGGGAGTGCCGCACTGTCAGAGGGTCAGAACTGAGGGAGTGCTGCACTGTCAGAGAGTCAGTACTGAGGGAGTGCTGCACTGTCAGAGGGTCAGTACTGATGGTGTGCTGCACTGTCAGAGGGTCAGTACAGAGGCAGAGCCGGACTGTCAGAGGGTCCGTACTGAGGGAGTTCTGCACTGTCAGAGGGTGAGTACTGAGGGAGTGCCGCACTGTCAGTGGGTCAGAACTGAGGGAGTGCTGCACTGTCAGAGAGACAGTACTGAGGGAGTGCTGCACTGTCAGAGGGTCAGTACTGAGGGAGTGCTGCACTGTGAGAGGGTCAGAACTGATGGAGTGCTGCCCTGTCAGTGGGTCAGTACTGAGGGAGTGCCGCACGGTCTGAGGGTCAGTACTGAGGGAGTGCCTCACTGTCAGAGGGTCAATACTGAGGGAGTTCTGCACTGTCAGAGGGTCAGTACTGAGGGAGTGCTGCACTGTCAGAGGGTCAGTACTGAGGGAGTGCTGCACTGTCAGAGGGTCAGTACTGAGGGAGTGCTGTGCTGTGAGAGGGTAGGTACTGAGGGAGTGCCGGACTGTCAGAGGGTCAGTACTGAGGGAGTGCTTGACTGTCAAAGGGTAAGTACTGAAGAGTCCCGCATTGTCAGAGGGTCAGTACTGCGGGAGTGCCGCACTGTCAGAGGGTCAGTACTGAGGGAGTGCTGCACTGTCAGAGGGTCAGTACTGAGGGAGTGCTGCACGGTCAGAGGGTCAGTACTGAGGGAGTACTGTATTGTCAGAGGGTCAGTACTGAGGGAGTGCCGCACTGTCGGAGGTTCAGTACTGAGGGAGTGCAGCACTGTCAGAGGTTCAATACTGAGGGATTGCAGCACTGTCAGAGGGTCAGCACTGAGGAGTGCCGCACTGTCAGAGGGTCAGCAATGAGGGAGTGCTGCACTGTCAGAGTGTCAATACTGTGGGAGTGCTGCACTGTCAGAGGGTCAGTACTGAGGGAGTGCTGTACTGTCAGAGGGTCAGTACTGAGGGAGTGCTGCACTGTCAGAGGGTAAGTACTGAGGGAGTGCCGCACTGTCAGAGGGTCAGTACTGAGGGAGTGCTGCCCTGTCAGAGGGTCACTACTGAGGGAGTGCTGCACTGTGAGAGGGTCAGTACTGAGGGAGTGCTGCACTGTCAGAGGGTCAGTACTGAGGGAGTGCTGCACTGTCAGAGGGTCAGTACTGAGGGAGTGCCGAACTGTCAGAGCGTCAGTACTGAGGGAGTGCCGCATTGTCAGAGGGTCAGTACTGAGGGAATGCTGCACTGTCAGAGGGTCAGTGCAGAGGGAGTGCCGCACTGTCAGAGGGTCAGTACTGAGGGAGTGCTGCACTGTCAGAGGGTCAGTACTGACGGACTGCTGCACTGTCAGATGGTCAGTAATGAGGGAGTGCTGCACTGTCAGTGGGTCAGTACTGAGGGAGTGCTGCACTGTCAGAGGGTAAGTACTGAGGGAGTGCCGCTCTGTCACAGGGTCAGTGCAGAGGGAGTGCTGCACTGTCAGAGGGTCAGTACTGAGGGAGTGCTGCACTGTCAGAGGGTCAGTACTGAGGGAGTGCTGCACTGTCAGAGGGTCAGTACTGACGGACTGCTGCACTGTCAGATGGTCAGTAATGAGGGAGTGCTGCACTGTCAGTGGGTTAGTACTGAGGGAGTGCCGCACTGTCAGAGGGTCAGTACTGAGGGAGTGCTGCACTGTCAGAGGGTCAGTGCAGAGGGAGTGCTGCACTGTCAGAGGGTCAGTACTGAGGGAGTGCCGCACTGTCAGAGGGTCAGTACTGACGGACTGCTGCACTGTCAGATGGTCAGTAATGAGGGAGTGCTGCACTGTCAGTGGGTCAGTAATGAGGGATTGCTGCACTATCAGAGGGTCAGTACTGAGGGAGTGCTGCACTGTCAGTGGGTCAGTACTGAGGGAGTGCTGCACTCTCAGAGGGTCAGCATGAGGGAGGGCTGCACTGTCAGAGGGTCAGCACTGAGGGAGTGCTGCTCTGTCAGAGGGTCAGCACTGAGGGAGTGCTGCACTATCAGAGGTTAAGTACTGAGTGAGTGCCGCAATGTCAGATGGTCAGTACTGTGGGAGTGCTGCACTGTCAGAGGGTCAGCACTGAGGGAGTCCTGCACAGTCAGAGGGTCAGTACTGAGGGAGTGCCGCACTGTCGGAGGGTCAGTACTGAGGGAGTGCTGCACTGTCAGAGGGTCAGTACTGAGGGAGTGCTGCACTGTCAGTGGGTCAGTACTGAGGGAGTGCTGCACTGTGTGTGGGTCAGTACTGAGGGAGTGCTGCACTATTAGAGGGTCAGTGCTGAGGGAGTGCTGCACTGTCAGAGGGTCAGTACTGAGGGAGTGCTGCACTGTGAGAGGGTCAGAACTGAGGGAGTGCTGCCCTGTCAGTGGGTCAGTACTGAGGGAGTGCCGCACGGTCTGAGGGTCAGTACTGAGGGAGTGCTGCCCTGTCAGAGGGTCACTACTGAGGGAGTGCTGCACTGTGAGAGGGTCAGTACTGAGGGAGTGCTGCACTGTCAGAGGGTCAGTACTGAGGGAGTGCTGCACTGTCAGAGGGTCAGTACTGAGGGAGTGCCGAACTGTCAGAGCGTCAGTACTGAGGGAGTGCCGCATTGTCAGAGGGTCAGTACTGAGGGAATGCTGCACTGTCAGAGGGTCAGTGCAGAGGGAGTGCCGCACTGTCAGAGGGTCAGTACTGAGGGAGTGCTGCACTGTCAGAGGGTCAGTACTGACGGACTGCTGCACTGTCAGATGGTCAGTAATGAGGGAGTGCTGCACTGTCAGTGGGTCAGTACTGAGGGAGTGCTGCACTGTCAGAGGGTAAGTACTGAGGGAGTGCCGCTCTGTCACAGGGTCAGTGCAGAGGGAGTGCTGCACTGTCAGAGGGTCAGTACTGAGGGAGTGCTGCACTGTCAGAGGGTCAGTACTGAGGGAGTGCTGCACTGTCAGAGGGTCAGTACTGACGGACTGCTGCACTGTCAGATGGTCAGTAATGAGGGAGTGCTGCACTGTCAGTGGGTTAGTACTGAGGGAGTGCCGCACTGTCAGAGGGTCAGTACTGAGGGAGTGCTGCACTGTCAGAGGGTCAGTGCAGAGGGAGTGCTGCACTGTCAGAGGGTCAGTACTGAGGGAGTGCCGCACTGTCAGAGGGTCAGTACTGACGGACTGCTGCACTGTCAGATGGTCAGTAATGAGGGAGTGCTGCACTGTCAGTGGGTCAGTAATGAGGGATTGCTGCACTATCAGAGGGTCAGTACTGAGGGAGTGCTGCACTGTCAGTGGGTCAGTACTGAGGGAGTGCTGCACTCTCAGAGGGTCAGCATGAGGGAGGGCTGCACTGTCAGAGGGTCAGCACTGAGGGAGTGCTGCTCTGTCAGAGGGTCAGCACTGAGGGAGTGCTGCACTATCAGAGGTTAAGTACTGAGTGAGTGCCGCAATGTCAGATGGTCAGTACTGTGGGAGTGCTGCACTGTCAGAGGGTCAGCACTGAGGGAGTCCTGCACAGTCAGAGGGTCAGTACTGAGGGAGTGCCGCACTGTCGGAGGGTCAGTACTGAGGGAGTGCTGCACTGTCAGAGGTTCAGTACTGAGGGAGTGCTGCACTGTCAGTGGGTCAGTACTGAGGGAGTGCTGCACTGTGTGTGGGTCAGTACTGAGGGAGTGCTGCACTATTAGAGGGTCAGTGCTGAGGGAGTGCTGCACTGTCAGAGGGTCAGTACTGAGGGAGTGCTGCACTGTGAGAGGGTCAGAACTGAGGGAGTGCTGCCCTGTCAGTGGGTCAGTACTGAGGGAGTGCCGCACGGTCTGAGGGTCAGTACTGAGGGAGTGCCTCACTGTCAGAGGGTCAATACTGAGGGAGTTCTGCACTGTCAGAGGGTCAGTACTGAGGGAGTGCTGCACTGTCAGAGGGTCAGTACTGAGGGAGTGCTGCACTGTCAGAGGGTCAGTACTGAGGGAGTGCTGTGCTGTGAGAGGGTAGGTACTGAGGGAGTGCCGGACTGTCAGAGGGTCAGTACTGAGGGAGTGCTTGACTGTCAAAGGGTAAGTACTGAAGAGTGCCGCATTGTCAGAGGGTCAGTACTGCGGAAGTGCCGCACTGTCAGAGGGTCAGTACTGAGGGAGTGCTGCACTGACAGAAGGTCAGTACTGAGGGAGTGCTGCACGGTCAGAGGGTCAGTACTGAGGGAGTGCTGTATTGTCAGAGGGTCAGTACTGAGGGAGTGCCGCACTGTCGGAGGTTCAGTACTGAGGGAGTGCAGCACTGTCAGAGGTTCAATACTGAGGGATTGCAGCACTGTCAGAGGGTCAGCACTGAGGAGTGCCGCACTGTCAGAGGGTCAGCAATGAGGGAGTGCTGCACTGTCAGAGTGTCAATACTGTGGGAGTGCTGCACTGTCAGAGGGTCAGTACTGAGGGAGTGCTGTACTGTCAGAGGGTCAGTACTGAGGGAGTGCTGCACTGTCAGAGGGTCAGTATTGAGGGAGTGCTGCACTGTCAGATGGTCAGTACTGAGGGAGTGCTGCACTGTCAGAGGGTCATTACCGAGGGAGTGCTGCGCTGTGAGAGGGTCAGTACTGAGGGATTGCTGTACTGTCAGAGGGTCAGTACTGAGGGAGTGCTGCACTGTCAGAGGGTCAGTACTGAGGGAGTGCTGCACTGTCAGAGGGTCAGTACTGAGGGAGTGCTGCACTGTCAGAGTGTCAGTACTGAGGGAGTGCCGCACTGTCAGAGGGTCAGTACTGCGGGAGTGCTGCACTTTCAGAGGGTCAGTACTGAGGGAGTGCTGCACTGTCGGTGGGTCAGTACTGAGGGAATGCCGCAATGTCGGTGGGTCAGTACTAAGGGAGTGCAGCACTGTCAGAGGGTCAGTACTGAGGGAGTTCTGCACTGTCAGAGGGTCAGTACTGAGGGAGTACTGCACTGTCAGAGGGTCAGTACTGAGGGAGTTCTGCACTGTCACAGGGTCAGTACTGAGGGAGTGCCGCACTGTCAGAGGGTCAGAACTGAGGGAGTGCTGCACTGTCAGAGAGTCACTACTGAGGGAGTGCTGCACTGTCAGAGGGTCAGTACAGAGGGAGAGCCGCACTGTCAGAGGGTCCGTACTGAGGGAGTGCTGCACTGTCAGAGGGTAAGTACTGAGGGAGTGCCGCTCTGTCACAGGGTCAGTACTGAGGGAGTGCCGCACTGTCAGAGGGCCAGTACTGAGGGAGTGCTGCACTGTCAGAGTGTCAGCACTGAGGGAGTGCCGCACTGTCAGAGGGTCAGTACTGAGGGAGTTCTGCACTGTCAGAGGGTCAGTACTGAGGGCGTGCTGCACTTTCAGAGGGTCAGTACTGGGGGAGTGCCGCACTGTCAGAGGGTCAGTACTGAAGGAGTGCTGCCCTGTCAGAGGGTCACTACTGAGGGAGTGCTGCACTGTGAGAGGGTCAGTACTGAGGGAGTGCTGCACTGTCAGAGGGTCAGTACTGAGGGAGTGCTGCACTGTCAGAGGGTCAGTACTGAGGGAGTGCCGAACTTTCAGAGCGTCAGTGCTGACAGACTGCTGCACTGTCAGAGGGTCAGTACTGTGGGAGTGCTGCAGTGTGAGAGGGTCAGTACTGAGGGAGTGCCGCATTGTCAGAGGGTCAGTACTGAGGGAGTGCTGCACTGTCAGAGGGTCAGTACTGAGGGAGTGCCGAACTGTCAGAGCGTCAGTACTGACAGACTGCTGCACTGTCAGAGGGTCAGTACTGTGGGAGTGCTGCACTGTGAGAGGGTCAGAACTGAGGGAGTGCCGCATTGTCAGAGGGTCAGTACTGAGGGAATGCTGCACTGTCAGAGGGTCAGTGCAGAGGGAGTGCCGCACTGTCAGAGGGTCAGTACTGAGGGAGTGCTGCACTGTCAGAGGGTCAGTACTGACGGACTGCTGCACTGTCAGATGGTCAGTAATGAGGGATTGCTGCACTGTCAGTGGGTCAGTACTGAGGGAGTGCTGCACTGTCAGAGGGTCAGTGCAGAGGGAGTGCTGCACTGTCAGAGGGTCAGTACTGAGGGAGTGCCGCGCTGTCAGAGGGTCAGTACTGAGGGAGTGCTGCACTGTCAGAGGGTCAGTACTGAGGGAGTTCTGCACTGTCTGTGGGTTAGTACTGAGGGAGTGCCGCACTGTCAGAGGGTCAGTACTGAGGGAGTGCTGCACTGTCAGAGGGTCAGTGCAGAGGGAGCGCTGCACTGTCATAGGGTCAGTACTGACGGACTGCTGCACTGTCAGATGGTCAGTAATGAGGGAGTGCTGCACTGTCAGTGGGTCAGTACTGAGGGAGTGCTGCACTGTCAGAGGGTCAGCAGTGAGGGAGTGCTGCCCTGTCAGTGGGTCAGTACTGAGGGAGTGCCGCACGGTCTGAGGGTCAGTACTGAGGGAGTGCCTCACTGTCAGAGGGTCAATACTGAGGGAGTTCTGCACTGTCAGAGGGTCAGTACTGAGGGAGTGCTGCACTGTCAGAGGGTCAGTACTGAGGGAGTGCTGTGCTGTGAGAGGGTAGGTACTGAGGGAGTGCCGGACTGTCAGAGGGTCAGTACTGAGGGAGTGCTTGACTGTCAAAGGGTAAGTACTGAAGAGTGCCGCATTGTCAGAGGGACAGTACTGCGGGAGTGCCGCACTGTCAGAGGTTCAGTACTGAGGGAGTGCTGCATTGTCAGAGGGTCAGTACTGAGGGAGTGCTGCACTGTCAGAGGGTCAGTACTGAGGGAGTACTGCACTGTCAGAGGGTCAGTACTGAGGGAATGCCGCACTGTCAGATGGTCAGTACTGAGGGAGTGCTGCACTGTCAGAGGGTCAGTACTGATGGTTTGCTGCACTGTCAGATGGTCAGTACTGAGGGAGTGCTGCACTGTCAGAGGGTCAGTACTGAGGGAGTGCTGCACTGTCAGAGGGTCAGTACTGAGGGATTGCTGCACTGTCAGAGGGTCAATACTGAGGGAGTGCTGCACTCTCAGAGGGTCAGTTCAGCGGGAGTGCTGCACTGTCAGAGGGTAAGTACTGAGGGAGCGCTGCTCTGTCAGAGGGTCAATACTGAGGGAGTGCTGCACTGTCAGAGGGTCAGTACTTAGGGAGCGCTGCACTGTCGGAGTGTCAGTACTGAGGGAGTGCTGCACTGTCAAATTGTCAGTACTGAGGGAGTGCTGCACTGTCAGAGGGTCAGGACTGAGGGAGTGCCGCACTGTCAGAGGGTAAGTATGTGGGAATGCTGCACTATCAGAGGGTCAGTACTCAGGGAGTGCTGCACTGTCAGAGGGTCAGTACTGAGGGAGTTCTGCACTGTCTCAGGGTCAGTACTGAGGGAGTGCCGCACTGTCAGAGGGACAGAACTGAGGGAGTGCTGCACTTTCAGAGAGTCACTACTGAGGGAGTGCTGCACTGTCAGAGGGTCAGTACAGAGGGAGAGCCGCACTGTCAGAGGGTCCGTACTGAGGGAGTGCTGCACTGTCAGAGGGTAAGTACTGAGGGAGTGCCGCTCTGTCACAGGGTCAGTACTGAGGGAGTGCCGCACTGTCAGAGGGCCAGTACTGAGGGAGTGCTGAACTGTCAGAGTGTCAGCACTGAGGGAGTGCCGCACTGTCAGAGGGTCAGTACTGAGGGAGTTCTGCACTGTCAGAGGGTCAGTACTGAGGGCGTGCTGCACTTTCAGAGGGTCAGTACTGGGGGAGTGCCGCACTGTCAGAGGGTCAGTACTGAAGGAGTGCTGCCCTGTCAGAGGGTCACTACTGAGGGAGTGCTGCACTGTGAGAGGGTCAGTACTGAGGGAGTGCTGCACTGTCAGAGGGTCAGTACTGAGGGAGTGCTGCACTGTCAGAGGGTCAGTACTGAGGGAGTGCCGAACTGTCAGAGCGTCAGTACTGACAGACTGCTGCACTGTCAGAGGGTCATTACTGTGGGAGTGCTGCAGTGTGAGAGGGTCAGTACTGAGGGAGTGCCGCATTGTCAGAGGGTCAGTACTGAGGGAGTGCTGCACTGTCAGAGGGTCAGTACTGAGGGAGTGCCGAACTGTCAGAGCGTCAGTACTGACAGACTGCTGCACTGTCAGAGGGTCAGTACTGTGGGAGTGCTGCACTGTGAGAGGGTCAGAACTGAGGGAGTGCCGCATTGTCAGAGGGTCAGTACTGAGGGAGTGCTGCACTGTCAGAGGGTCAGTGCAGAGGGAGTGCCGCACTGTCAGAGGGTCAGTAATGAGGGAGTGCTGCACTGTCAGAGGGTCAGTACTAATGGACTGCTGCACTGTCAGAGGGTCAGTACTGAGGGAGTGCTGCACTGTCAGAGGGTCAGTACTGAGGGAGTGCTGCACTGTCAGAGGGTCAGTACTGAGGGAGTGCCGCACTGTCAGAGGGTCAGTAATGAGGGAGTGCTGCACTGTCAGTGGGTCAGTACTGAGGGAGTGCTGCACTTCCAGAGGGTCAGTACTGAGGGAGTGCCGCTCTGTCACAGGGTCAGTACTGAGGGAGTGCCGCACTGTCAGAGGGTCAGTACTGAGGGAGTGCTGCACTGTCAGAGGGTCAGTGCAGAGGGAGTGCTGCACTGTCAGAGGGTCAGTACTGAGGGAGTGCTGCACTGTCAGAGGGTCAATACTGACGGACTGCTGCACTGTCAGATGGTCAGTAATGAGGGAGTGCTGCACTGTCAGTGGGTTAGTACTGAGGGAGTGCCGCACTGTCAGAGGGTCAGTACTGAGGGAGTGCTGCACTGTCAGAGGGTCAGTGCAGAGGGAGTGCTGCACTGTCAGAGGGTCAGTACTGAGGGAGTGCCGCACTGTCAGAGGGTCAGTACTGAGGGAGTGCTGCACTGTCAGAGGGTCAGTACTGAGGGAGTGCTGCACTGTCAGTGGGTTAGTACTGAGGGAGTGCCGCACTGTCAGAGGGTCAGTACTGAGGGAGTGCTGCACTGTCAGAGGGTCAGTGCAGAGGGAGTGCTGCACTGTCAGAGGGTCAGTACTGAGGGAGTGCTGCACTGTCAGAGGGTCAGTACTGACGGACTGCTGCACTGTCAGATGGTCAGTAATGAGGGAGTGCTGCACTGTCAGTGGGTTAGTACTGAGGGAGTGCTGCACTGTCAGAGGGTCAGCACTGAGGGAGTGCTGCCCTGTCAGTGGGTCAGTACTGAGGGAGTGCCGCACGGTCTGAGGGTCAGTACTGAGGGAGTGCCTCACTGTCAGAGGGTCAATACTGAGGGAGTTCTGCACTGTCAGAGGGTCAGTACTGAGGGAGTGCTGCACTGTCAGAGGGTCAGTACTGAGGGAGTGCTGCACTGTCAGAGGGTCAGTACTGAGGGAGTGCTGTGCTGTGAGAGGGTAGGTACTGAGGGAGTGCCGGACTGTCAGAGGGTCAGTACTGAGGGAGTGCTTGACTGTCAAAGGGTAAGTACTGAAGAGTGCCGCATTGTCAGAGGGACAGTACTGCGGGAGTGCCGCACTGTCAGAGGTTCAGTACTGAGGGAGTGCTGCACTGTCAGAGGGTCAGTACTGAGGGAGTGCTGCACTGTCAGAGGGTCAGTACTGAGGGAGTACTGCACTGTCAGAGTGTCAGTACTGAGCGAGTGCTGTACAGTCAGAGGGTCAGTACTGAGGGAGTGCTGCACTGTCAGCGGGTCAGTACTGAGGGAGTGCTGTTTTGTCAGATGGTCAGTACTGAGGGAGTGCCGCACTGTCAGAGGGTCAGTACTGAGGGATTGCAGCACTGTCAGAGGGTCAGTACTGAGGGAGTGCTGCACTGTCAGAGGCTCAGTACTGAGGGAGTGCTGCACTGTCAGAGGGTGAGTACTGAGGGAGTGCAGCACTGTCAGAGGGTCAGTACTGAGGGAGTGCTGCACTGTCAGAGGCTCAGTACTGAGGGAGTGCTGCACTGTCAGAGAGTCAGTACTGAGGGAGTGAGGCTCTGTCAAATGGTCAGTACTGAGGGAGTGCTGCACTGTCAGTGGGTCAGTACTGAGGGAGTGACGCACTGTCAGAGGGTAAGTATGTGGGAATGCTGCACTATCAGAGGGTCAGTGCAGAGGGAGTGCTGCACTGTCAGAGGGTCATTACTGAGGGAGTGCCGCACTGTCAGAGGGTCAGAACTGAGGGAGTGCTGCACTGTCAGAGGGTCAGTACAGAGGCAGAGCCGCACTGTCAGAGGGTCAGTACTGAGGGAGTGCCGCACTGTCAGAGGGTCAGTACTGAGGGAGTGCTGCACTGTCAGAGGGTCAGTACTGAGGGAGTGCTGCACTTTCAGAGGGTCAGTACTGAGGGAGTGCCGCACTGTCAGAGGGTCAGAACTGAGGGAGTGCTGCACTGTCAGAGAGTCAGTACTGAGGGAGTGCTGCACTGTCAGAGGGTCAGTACAGAGGGAGAGCCGCACTGTCAGAGGGTCCGTACTGAGGGAGTTCTGCACTGTCAGAGGGTAAGTACTGAGGGAGTGCCGCTCTGTCACAGGGTCAGTACTGAGGGAGTGCCGCACTGTCAGAGGGTCAGTACTGAGGGAGTGCTGCACTGTCAGAGTGTCAGCACTGAGGGAGTGCCGCACTGTCAGAGGGTCAGTACTGAGAGAGTTCTGCACTGTCAGAGGGTCAGTACTGAGGGCGTGCTGCTCTTTCAGAGGGTCAGTACTGAGGTATGCCGCACTGTCAGAGGGTCAGTAATGAAGGAGTGCTGCCCTGTCAGAGGGTCACTACTGAGGGAGTGCTGCACCGTGAGAGGGTCAGTACTGAGGGAGTGCTGCACTGTCAGAGGGTCAGTACTGAGGGAGTGCTGTGCTGTGAGAGGGTAGGTACTGAGGGAGTGCCGCACTGTCAGATGGTCAGTACTGAGGGAGTGCTTGACTGTCAAAGGGTAAGTACTGAAGAGAGCCGCAATGTCAGAGGGTCAGTACTGAGGGAGGGCTGCACTGTCAGAGGGTCAGTACTGAGGGATTGCCGCACTGTCAGAGGGTCAGTACTGCGGGAGTGCTGCACTTTCAGAGGGTCAGTAATGAGGGAGTGCTGCAATGTCAGAGGGTCAGTACTGAGGGAGTGCCGCACTGTCAGAGGGTCAGTACTGAGGGTGTGCTGCACTGTCAGAGGGTCAGTACTGAGGGAATGCCGCACTGTCAGAGGGTCAGTACTGAGGGAGTGCTGCACTGTCAGAGGGTCAGTACTGATGGTTTGCTGCACTGTCAGATGGTCAGTCCTGAGGGAGTGCTGCACTGTCAGAGGGTCAGTACTGAGGGAGTGCTGCACTGTCAGAGGGTCAGTACTGAGGGATTGCTGCACTGTCAGAGGGTCAATACTGAGGGAGTGCTGCACTCTCAGAGGGTCAGTTCAGCGGGAGTGCTGCACTGTCAGAGGGTAAGTACTGAGGGAGCGCTGCTCTGTCAGAGGGTCAATACTGAGGGAGTGCTGCACTGTCAGAGGGTCAGTACTGAGGGAGCGCTGCACTGTCGGAGTGTCAGTACTGAGGGAGTGCTGCACTGTCAAATTGTCAGTACTGAGGGAGTGCTGCACTGTCAGAGGGTCAGTACTGAGGGTGTGCTGTACTGTCAGAGGGTCAGTACTGAGGGAGTGCTGCACTGTCAGAGGGTGAGTACTGAGGGAGTGCTGCACTGTCAGAGGGTGAGTACTGAGGGAGTGCAGCACTGTCAGAGGGTCAGTACTGAGGGAGGGCTGCACTGTCAGAGGCTCAGTACTGAGGGAGTGCTGCACTGTCAGAGAGTCAGTACTGAGGGAGTGATGCACTGTCAGATGGTCAGTACTGAGGGAGTGCTGCACTGTCAGTGGGTCAGTACTGAGGGAGTGCCGCACTGTCAGAGGGTAAGTATGTGGGAATGCTGCACTATCAGAGGGTCAGTACTCAGGGAGTGCTGCACTGTCAGAGGGTCAGTACTGAGGGAGTTCTGCACTGTCACAGTGTCACTACTGAGGGAGTGCCGCACTGTCAGAGGGTCAGAACTGAGGGAGTGCTGCACTGTCAGAGAGTCACTACTGAGGGAGTGCTGCACTGTCAGAGGGTCAGTACAGAGGGAGAGCCGCACTGTCAGAGGGTCCGTACTGAGGGAGTGCTGCACTGTCAGAGGGTAAGTACTGAGGGAGTGCCGCTCTGTCACAGGGTCTGTACTGAGGGAGTGCCGCACTGTCAGAGGGCCAGTACTGAGGGATTGCTGCACTGTCAGAGTGTCAGCACTGAGGGAGTGCCGCACTGTCAGAGGGTCAGTACTGAGGGAGTTCTGCACTGTCAGAGGGTCAGTACTGAGGGCGTGCTGCACTTTCAGAGGGTCAGTACTGGGGGAGTGCCGCACTGTCAGAGGGTCAGTACTGAAGGAGTGCTGCCCTGTCAGAGGGTCACTACTGAGGGAGTGCTGCACTGTGAGAGGGTCAGTACTGAGGGAGTGCTGCACTGTCAGAGGGTCAGTACTGAGGGAGTGCTGCACTGTCAGAGGGTCAGTACTGAGGGAGTGCCGAACTGTCAGAGCGTCAGTACTGACAGACTGCTGCACTGTCAGAGGGTAAGTACTGTGGGAGTGCTGCAGTGTGAGAGGGTCAGTACTGAGGGAGTGCCGCATTGTCAGAGGGTCAGTACTGAGGGAGTGCCGAACTGTCAGAGCGTCAGTACTGACAGACTGCTGCACTGTCAGAGGGTCAGTACTGTGGGAGTGCTGCACTGTGAGAGGGTCAGAACTGAGGGAGTGCCGCATTGTCAGAGGGTCACTACTGAGGGAATGCTGCACTGTCAGAGGGTCAGTGCAGAGGGAGTGCCGCACTGTCAGAGGGTCAGTACTGAGGGAGTGCTGCACTGTCAGAGGGTCAGTACTGACGGACTGCTGCACTGTCAGATGGTCAGTAATGAGGGAGTGCTGCACTGTCAGTGGGTCAGTACTGAGGGAGTGCTGCACTGTCAGAGGGTAAGTACTTAGGGAGTGCCGCTCTGTCACAGGGTCAGTACTGAGGGAGTGCCGCACTGTCAGAGGGTCAGTACTGAGGGAGTGCTGCACTGTCAGAGGGTCAGTGCAGAGGGAGTGCTGCACTGTCAGAGGGTCAGTACTGAGGGAGTGCTGCACTGTCAGAGGGTCAGTACTGACGGACTGCTGCACTGTCAGATGGTCAGTAATGAGGGAGTGCTGCACTGTCAGTGGGTTAGTACTGAGGGAGTGCCGCACTGTCAGAGGGTCAGTACTGAGGGAGTGCTGCACTGTCAGAGGGTCAGTGCAGAGGGAGTGCTGCACTGTCAGAGGGTCAGTACTGAGGGAGTGCCGCACTGTCAGAGGGTCAGTACTGAGGGAGTGCTGCACTGTCAGAGGGTCAGTACTGAGGGAGTGCTGCACTGTCAGTGGGTTAGTACTGAGGGAGTGCCGCACTGTCAGAGGGTCAGTACTGAGGGAGTGCTGCACTGTCAGAGGGTCAGTGCAGAGGGAGCGCTGCACTGTCAGAGGGTCAGTACTGACGGACTGCTGCACTGTCAGATGGTCAGTAATGAGGGAGTGCTGCACTGTCAGTGGGTCAGTACTGAGGGAGTGCTGCACTGTCAGAGGGTCAGCACTGAGGGAGTGCTGCCCTGTCAGTGGGTCAGTACTGAGGGAGTGCCGCACGGTCTGAGGGTCAGTACTGAGGGAGTGCCTCACTGTCAGAGGGTCAATACTGAGGGAGTTCTGCACTGTCAGAGGGTCAGTACTGAGGGAGTGCTGCACTGTCAGAGGGTCAGTACTGAGGGAGTGCTGCACTGTCAGAGGGTCAGTACTGAGGGAGTGCTGCACTGTCAGAGGGTCAGTACTGAGGGAGTGCTGTGCTGTGAGAGGGTAGGTGCTGAGGGAGTGCCGGACTGTCAGAGGGTCAGTACTGAGGGAGTGCTTGACTGTCAAAGGGTAAGTACTGAAGAGTGCCGCATTGTCAGAGGGACAGTACTGCGGGAGTGCCGCACTGTCAGAGGGTCAGTACTGAGGGAGTGCTGCACTGTCAGAGGGTCAGTACTGAGGGAGTGCTGCACGGTCAGAGGGTCAGTACTGAGGGAGTGCTGTATTGTCAGAGGGTCAGTACTGAGGGAGTGCCGCACTGTCGGAGGTTCAGTACTGAGGGAGTGCAGCACTGTCAGAGGTTCAATACTGAGGGATTGCAGCACTGTCAGAGGGTCAGCACTGAGGAGTGCCGCACTGTCAGAGTGTCAATACTGTGGGAGTGCTGCACTGTCAGAGGGTCAGTATTGAGGGAGTGCTGTACTGTCAGAGTGTCAATACTGTGGGAGTGCTGCACTGTCAGAGGGTCAGTACTGAGGGAGTGCTGTACTGTCAGAGGGTCAGTACTGAGGGAGTGCTGCACTGTCAGACGGTCAGTATTGAGGGAGTGCTGCACTGTCAGAGGGTCAGTACTGAGGGAGTGCTGTACTGTCAGAGGGTCATTACCGAGGGAGTGCTGCGCTGTGAGAGGGTCAGTACTGAGGGATTGCTGCACTGTCAGAGGGTCAGTACTGAGGGAGTGCTGCACGGTCAGAGGGTCAGTACTGAGGGAGTGCTGTATTGTCAGAGGGTCAGTACTGAGGGAGTGCCGCACTGTCGGAGGTTCAGTACTGAGGGAGTGCAGCACTGTCAGAGGTTCAATACTGAGGGATTGCAGCACTGTCAGAGGGTCAGCACTGAGGAGTGCCGCACTGTCAGAGTGTCAATACTGTGGGAGTGCTGCACTGTCAGAGGGTCAGTATTGAGGGAGTGCTGTACTGTCAGAGTGTCAATACTGTGGGAGTGCTGCACTGTCAGAGGGTCAGTACTGAGGGAGTGCTGTACTGTCAGAGGGTCAGTACTGAGGGAGTGCTGCACTGTCAGACGGTCAGTATTGAGGGAGTGCTGCACTGTCAGAGGGTCAGTACTGAGGGAGTGCTGTACTGTCAGAGGGTCATTACCGAGGGAGTGCTGCGCTGTGAGAGGGTCAGTACTGAGGGATTGCTGCACTGCCAGAGGGTCAGTACTGAGGCAGTGCTGCACTGTCAGAGGGTCAGTACTGAGGGAGTGCTGCACTGTCAGAGTGTCAGTACTGAGGGAGTGCCGCACTGTCAGAGGGTCAGTACTGCGGGAGTGCTGCACTTTCAGAGGGTCAGTACTGAGGGAGTGCTGCACTGTCGGTGGGTCAGTACTGAGGGAATGCCGCAATGTCGGTGGGTCAGTACTAAGGCAGTGCAGCACTGTCAGAGGGTCAGTACTGAGGGAGTTCTGCACCGTCAGAGGGTCAGTAGTGAGGGAGTACTGCACTGTCAGAGTGTCAGTACTGAGCGAGTGCTGTACAGTCAGAGGGTCAGTACTGAGGGAGTGCTGCACTGTCAGAGGGTCAGTACTGAGGGAGTGCTGTTTTGTCAGAGGGTCAGTACTGAGGGAGTGCCGCACTGTCAGAGGGTCAGTACTGAGGGAATGCAGCACTGTCAGAGGGTCAATACTGAGGGAGTGCTGCACTCTCAGAGGGTCAGTTCAGAGGGATTGCTGCACTGTCAGAGGGTAAGTACTGAGGGAGCGTTGCTCTGTCAGAGGGTCAATACTGAGGGAGTGCTGCACAGTCAGAGGGTCAGTACTGAGGGAGCGCTGCACTGTCGGAGTGTCAGTACTGAGGGAGTGCTGCACTGTCAAATTGTCAGTACGGAGGGAGTGCTGCACTGTCAGAGGGTCAGTACTGAGGGAGTGCTGTACTGTCAGAGGGTCATTACTGAGGGAGTGCTGCACTGTCATAGGGTCAGTACTGAGGGAGTGCTGCACTGTCAGAGGGTGAGTACTGAGGGAGTGCAGCACTGTCAGAGGGTCAGTACTGAGGGAGTGCTGCACTCTCAGAGGCTCAGTACTGAGGGAGTGCTGCACTGTCAGAGAGTCACTACTGAGGGAGTGAGGCACTGTCAGATGGTCAGTACTGAGGGAGTGCTGCACTGTCAGTGGGTCAGTACTGAGGGATTGCTGCACTGTCAGAGGGTCAGTACTGAGGGAGTGCTGCACGGTCAGAGGGTCAGTACTGAGGGAGTGCTGTATTGTCAGAGGGTCAGTACTGAGGGAGTGCCGCACTGTCGGAGGTTCAGTACTGAGGGAGTGCAGCACTGTCAGAGGTTCAATACTGAGGGATTGCAGCACTGTCAGAGGGTCAGCAATGAGGGAGTGCTGCACTGTCAGAGTGTCAATACTGTGGGAGTGCTGCACTGTCAGAGGGTCAGTACTGAGGGAGTGCTGTACTGTCAGAGGGTCAGTACTGAGGGAGTGCTGCACTGTCAGAGGGTAAGTACTGAGGGAGTGCCGCTCTGTCACAGGGTCAGTACTGAGGGAGTTCTGCACTGTCAGAGGGTCAGTACTGAGGGAGTGCTGTACTGTCAGAGGGTCAGTACTGAGGGAGTTCTGCACTGTCAGAGGGTCAGTATTGAGGGAGTGCTGCACTGTCAGAGGGTCAGTACTGAGGGAGTGCTGTACTGTCAGAGGGTCATTACCGAGGGAGTGCTGCGCTGTGAGAGGGTCAGTACTGAGGGATTGCTGTACTGTCAGAGGGTCAGTACTGAGGGAGTGCTGCACTGTCAGAGGGTCAGTACTGAGGGAGTGCTGCACTGTCAGAGGGTCAGTACTGAGGGAGTGCTGCACTGTCAGAGTGTCAGTACTGAGGGAGTGCCGCACTGTCAGAGGGTCAGTACTGCGGGAGTGCTGCACTTTCAGAGGGTCAGTACTGAGGGAGTGCTGCACTGTCGGTGGGTCAGTACTGAGGGAATGCCGCAATGTCGGTGGGTCAGTACTAAGGGAGTGCAGCACTGTCAGAGGGTCAGTACTGAGGGAGTTCTGCACTGTCAGAGGGTCAGTACTGAGGGAGTACTGCACTGTCAGAGTGTCAGTACTGAGCGAGTGCTGTACAGTCAGAGGGTCAGTACTGAGGGAGTGCTGCACTGTCAGAGGGTCAGTACTGAGGGAGTGCTGTATTGTCAGAGGGTCAGTACTGAGGGAGTGCTGCACTGACAGAAGATCAGTACTGAGGGAAGTGCCGCACTGTCAGAGGGTCAGTACTGATGGAGTTCTGCACTGTCAGAGGGTCAGTACTGAGGGAGTGCTGCACTGTCAGAGGGTCAGTACTGAGGGATTGCGCACTTTCAGAGGGTCAGTACTGCGGGAGTGCTGCACTTTCAGAGGGTCAGTACTGAGGGAGTGCTGCACTGTCAGAGGGTCAGTACTGAGGGAGTGCTGCACAGTCAGAGGGTCAGTACTGAGGGAGTGCTGCACTTTCAGAGGGTCAGTACTGAGGGAGTGCTGCACTGTCAGAGGGTCAGTACTGAGGGAGTGCTGCACTGTCAGAGGGTCAGTACTGAGGGAATGCCGCACTGTCAGAGGGTCAGTACTGAGGGAGTGCTGCACTGTCAGAGGGTCAGTACTGAGGGATTGCTGCACTGTCAGATGGTCAGTACTGAGGGAGAGCTGCACTGTCAGAGAGTCAGTACTGAGGGAGTGCTGCACTGTCAGAGGTCAGTACTGAGGGAGTGCTGCACTGTCAGAGGGTCAATACTGAGGGAGTGCTGCACTCTCAGAGGGTCAGTTCAGAGGGAGTGCTGCACTGTCAGAGGGTCAGTACTGAGGGAGCGCTGCTCTGTCAGAGGGTCAGTAATGAGGGAGTGCTGCACTGTCAGAGGGTCAGTACTGAGGGAGCGCTGCACTGTCGGAGTGTCAGTACTGAGGGAGTGCTGCACTGTCAAATTGTCAGTACTGAGGGAGTGCTGCACTGTCAGAGGGTCAGTACTGAGGGAGTGCTGTACTGTCAGAGGGTCAGTACTGAGGGAGTGCTGCACTGTCAGAGGGTCAGTACTGACGGGGTGCTGCACTGTCAGAGCGTCAGTACTGAGGGAGTGTTGCACTGTCAGAGGGTCAGTACTGAGGGAGTGCTGCACATTCAGAGGGTCAGTACTGAGGGAGTGCTGCACTGTCAGAGGGTCAGTACTGAGGGAGTGCTGTACTGTCAAATGGTCAGTACTGAGGGAGTGCTGCACTGTCAGATGGTCAGTAATGAGGGAGTGCTGCACTGTCAGTGGGTCAGTACTGAGGGAGTGCTGCACTGTCAGAGGGTAAGTACTGAGGGAGTTCCGCTCTGTCACAGGGTCAGTACTGAGGGAGTGCCGCACTGTCAGAGGGTCAGTACTGAGGGAGTGCTGCACTGTCAGAGGGTCAGTGCAGAGGGAGTGCTGCACTGTCAGAAAGTCAGTACTGAGGGAGTGCTGCACTGTCAGAGGGTCAGTACTGACGGACTGCTGCACTGTCAGATGGTCAGTAATGAGGGAGTGCTGCACTGTCAGTGGGTTAGTACTGAGGGAGTGCCGCACTGTCAGAGGGTCAGTACTGAGGGAGTGCTGCACTGTCAGAGGGTCAGTGCAGAGGGAGTGCTGCACTGTCAGAGGGTCAGTACTGAGGGAGTGCCGCACTGTCAGAGGGTCAGTACTGAGGGAGTGCTGCACTGTCAGAGGGTCAGTACTGAGGGAGTGCTGCACTGTCAGTGGGTTAGTACTGAGGGAGTGCCGCACTGTCAGAGGGTCAGTACTGAGGGAGTGCTGCACTGTCAGAGGGTCAGTGCAGAGGGAGCGCTGCACTGTCAGAGGGTCAGTACTGACAGACTGCTGCACTGTCAGATGGTCAGTAATGAGAGAGTGCTGCACTGTCAGTGGGTCAGTACTGAGGGAGTGCTGCACTGTCAGAGGGTCAGCACTGAGGGAGTGCTGCCCTGTCAGTGGGTCAGTACTGAGGGAGTGCCGCACGGTCTGAGGGTCAGTACTGAGGGAGTGCCTCACTGTCAGAGGGTCAATACTGAGAGAGTTCTGCACTGTCAGAGGGTCAGTACTGAGGGAGTGCTGCACTGTCAGAGGGTCAGTACTGAGGGAGTGCTGCACTGTCAGAGGGTCAGTACTGAGGGAGTGCTGCACTGTCAGAGGGTCAGTACTGTGGGAGTGCTGCACTGTCAGAGGGTCAGTACTGAGGGAGTGCTGTGCTGTGAGAGGGTAGGTACTGAGGGAGTGCCGGACTGTCAGAGGGTCAGTACTGAGGGAGTGCTTGACTGTCAAAGGGTAAGTACTGAAGAGTGCCGCATTGTCAGAGGGACAGTACTGCGGGAGTTCCGCACTGTCAGAGGGTCAGTACTGAGGGAGTGCTGCACTGTCAGAGGGTCAGTACTGAGGGAGTGCTGCACGGTCAGAGGGTCAGTACTGAGGGAGTGCTGTATTGTCAGAGGGTCTGTACTGAGGGAGTGCCGCACTGTCGGAGGTTCAGTACTGATGGAGTGCAGCACTGTCAGAGGTTCAATACTGAGGGATTGCAGCACTGTCAGAGGGTCAGCACTGAGGAGTGCCGCACTGTCAGAGGGTCAGCAATGAGGGAGTGCTGCACTGTCAGAGTGTCAATACTGTGGGAGTGCTGCACTGTCAGAGGGTCAGTACTGAGGGTGTGCTGTACTGTCAGAGGGTCAGTACTGAGGGAGTGCTGCACTGTCAGACGGTCAGTATTGAGGGAGTGCTGCACTGTCAGAGGGTCAGTACTGAGGGAGTGCTGTACTGTCAGAGGGTCAGTACTGAGGGAGTGCTGCGCTGTGAGAGGGTCAGTACTGAGGGATTGCTGTACTGTCAGAGGGTCAGTACTGAGGGAGTGCTGCACTGCCAGAGGGTCAGTACTGAGGCAGTGCTGCACTGTCAGAGTGTCAGTACTGAGGGAGTGCTGCACTGTCAGAGGGTCAGTACTGAGGGAGTGCTGCACTGTCGGTGGGTCAGTACTGAGGGAATGCCGCAATGTCGGTGGGTCAGTACTAAGGGAGTGCAGCACTGTCAGAGGGTCAGTACTGAGGGAGTTCTGCACTGTCAGAGGGTCAGTACTGAGGGAGTACTGCACTGTCAGAGTGTCAGTACTGAGCGAGTGCTGTACAGTCAGAGGGTCAGTACTGAGGGAGTGCTGCACTGTCAGAGGGTCAGTACTGAGGGAGTGCTGTTTTGTCAGAGGGTCAGTACTGAGGGAGTGCCGCACTGTCAGAGGGTCAGTACTGAGGGAATGCAGCACTGTCAGAGGGTCAATACTGAGGGAGTGCTGCAATCTCAGAGGGTCAGTTCAGAGGGAGTGCTGCACTGTCAGAGGGTAAGTACTGAGGGAGCGTTGCTCTGTCAGAGGGTCAATACTGAGGGAGTGCTGCACAGTCAGAGGGTCAGTACTGAGGGAGCGCTGCACTGTCGGAGTGTCAGTACTGAGGGAGTGCTGCACTGTCAAATTGTCAGTACTGAGGGAGTGCTGCACTGTCAGAGGGTCAGTACTGAGGGAGTGCTGTACTGTCAGAGGGTCATTACTGAGGGAGTGCTGCACTGTCAGAGATCAGTACTGAGGGAGTGCTGCACTGTCAGAGGGTGAGTACTGAGGGAGTGCAGCACTGTCAGAGGGTCAGTACTGAGGGAGTGCTGCACTGTCAGAGGCTCAGTACTGAGGGAGTGCTGCACTGTCAGAGAGTCAGTACTGAGGGAGTGAGGCACTGTCAGATGGTCAGTACTGAGGGAGTGCTGCACTGTCAGTGGGTCAGTACTGAGGGAGTGCTGCACTGTCAGAGGGTCAGTACTGAGGGAGTGCTGCACGGTCAGAGGGTCAGTACTGAGGGAGTGCTGTATTGTCAGAGGGTCAGTACTGAGGGAGTGCCGCACTGTCGGAGGTTCAGTACTGAGGGAGTGCAGCACTGTCAGAGGTTCAATACTGAGGGATTGCAGCACTGTCAGAGGGTCAGCACTGAGGAGTGCCGCACTGTCAGAGGGTCAGCAATGAGGGAGTGCTGCACTGTCAGAGTGTCAATACTGTGGGAGTGCTGCACTGTCAGAGGGTCAGTACTGAGGGAGTGCTGTACTGTCAGAGGGTCAGTACTGAGGGAGTTCTGCACTGTCAGAGGGTCAGTATTGAGGGAGTGCTGCACTGTCAGAGGGTCAGTACTGAGGGAGTGCTGTACTGTCAGAGGGTCATTACCGAGGGAGTGCTGCGCTGTGAGAGGGTCAGTACTGAGGGATTGCTGTACTGTCAGAGGGTCAGTACTGAGGGAGTGCTGCACTGTCAGAGGGTCAGTACTGAGGGAGTGCTGCACTGTCAGAGGGTCAGTACTGAGGGAGTGCTGCACTGTCAGAGTGTCAGTACTGAGGGAGTGCCGCACTGTCAGAGGGTCAGTACTGCGGGAGTGCTGCACTTTCAGAGGGTCAGTACTGAGGGAGTGCTGCACTGTCGGTGGGTCAGTACTGAGGGAATGCCGCAATGTCGGTGGGTCAGTACTAAGGGAGTGCAGCACTGTCAGAGGGTCAGTACTGAGGGAGTTCTGCACTGTCAGAGGGTCAGTACTGAGGGAGTACTGCACTGTCAGAGTGTCAGTACTGAGCGAGTGCTGTACAGTCAGAGGGTCAGTACTGAGGGAGTGCTGCACTGTCAGAGGGTCAGTACTGAGGGAGTGCTGTTTTGTCAGAGGGTCAGTACTGAGGGAGTGCCGCACTGTCAGAGGGTCAGTACTGAGGGAATGCATCACTGTCAGAGGGTCAATACTGAGGTATTGCAGCACTGTCAGAGGGTCAGTACTGAGGGAGTGCCGCAATGTCAGAGGGTCAGCACTGAGGGAGTGCTGCACTGTCAGAGGGTCAGTACTGAGGGAGTGCTCAACTGTCAGAGGGTCAGTACTGAGGGAGGGCTGTATTGTCAGAGGGTCAGTACTGAGGGAGTGCTGCACTGACAGAAGATCAGTACTGAGGGAAGTGCCGCACTGTCAGAGGGTCAGTACTGATGGAGTTCTGCACTGTCAGAGGGTCAGTACTGAGGGAGTGCTGCACTGTCAGAGGGTCAGTACTGAGGGATTGCGCACTGTCAGAGGGTCAGTACTGCGGGAGTGCTGCACTTTCAGAGGGTCAGTACTGAGGGAGTGCTGCACTGTCAGAGGGTCAGTACTGAGGGAGTGCTGCACAGTCAGAGGGTAGGTACTGAGGGAGTGCTGCACTTTCAGAGGGTCAGTACTGAGGGAGTGCTGCACTGTCAGAGGGTCAGTACTGAGGGAGTGCTGCACTGTCAGAGGGTCAGTACTGAGGGAATGCCGCACTGTCAGAGGGTCAGTACTGAGGGAGTGCTGCACTGTCAGAGGGTCAGTACTGAGGGATTGCTGCACTGTCAGATGGTCAGTACTGAGGGAGTGCTGCACTGTCAGAGAGTCAGTACTGAGGGAGTGCTGCACTGTCAGAGGGTCAGTACTGAGGGAGTGCTGCACTGTCAGAGGGTCAATACTGAGGGAGCGCTGCACTCTCAGAGGGTCAGTTCAGAGGGAGTGCTGCACTGTCAGAGGGTCAGTACTGAGGGAGCGCTGCTTTGTCAGAAGGTCAGTAATGAGGGAGTGCTGCACTGTCAGAGGGTCAGTACTGAGGGAGCGCTGCACTGTCGGAGTGTCAGTGCTGAGGGAGTGCTGCACTGTCAAATTGTCAGTACTGAGGGAGTGCTGCACTGTCAGAGGGTCAGTACTGAGGGAGTGCTGTACTGTCAGAGGGTCAGTACTGAGGGAGTGCTGCACTGTCAGAGGGTCAGTACTGACGGGGTGCTGCACTGTCAGAGCGTCAGTACTGAGGGAGTGTTGCACTGTCAGAGGGTCAGTACTGAGGGAGTGCTGCACTTTCAGAGGGTCAGTACTGAGGGAGTGCTGCACTGTCAGAGGGTCAGTACTGAGGGAGTGCTGTACTTTCAAATGGTCAGTACTGAGGGAGTGCTGCACTGTCAGAGGGTCAGTACTGAGGGAGTGCTTCACTGTCAGAGGGTCAGTACTGAGGGAATGCTGCACTGTCAGAGGGTCAGTACTGAGGGAGTGCTGTACTGTGAGGGGGTCAGTACTGAGGGAGTGCTGCCCTCTCAGTGGGTCAGTACTGAGGGAGTGCCGCACGGTCTGAGGGTCAGTACTGTGGGAGTGCCTCACTGTCAGAGGGTCAGTACTGAGGGAGTGCTGCACTGTCAGAGGGTCAGTACAGAGGGAGCGCTGCACTGTCAGAGGGTCAGTACTGAGGGAGTGCTGCACTGTCAGAGGGTCAGTACTGAGGGAGCGCTGCACTGTCTGAGGGTCAGTACTGAGGGAGTATTGCTCTGTCAGAGGGTCAGTATTGAGGGAGTGCTGTACTGTCAGAGGGTCAGTACTGAGGGATTGCTGCACTGTCAGATGGTCAGTACTGAGGGAGTGCTTCACTGTCAGAGGGTCAATATTGAGGGAATGCTGCACTCTCAGAGGGTCCGTAAAGAGGGAGTGCAGCACTGTCAGAGTATCAGTACTGAAGGATTGCTGCACTGTCAGAGGGTCAGTACTCAGGCAGTGCTGCACTGTCAGAGGGTCAGTACTGAGGGAGTGCTGCACTGTCAGAGAGTCAGTACTGAGGGAGTGCTGCACTGTCAGAGGGACAGTACTGAGGCAGTGCTGCACTGTCAGAGGGTCAGTACTCAGGGAGTGCTGCACTGTCAGAGGGTCAGTACTGAGGGCGTGCTGCACTGTCAGAGGTAGTATTGGGGGAGTGCTGCACTGTCGGAGGATCAGTACTGAGGGAGTGCTGCACTGTCAAATGGTCAGTACTGAGGGAGTGCTGCACTGTCAGAGGGTCAGTACTGAGGGAGTTCTGCACTGTCAGAGGGTCAGTACTGAGGGAGTGCTGCACTGTCAGAGGTTCAGTACTGAGGGACTGCTGTACCGCAGAGGGTCAGTACTGAGGGAGTGCTGCACTGTCAGAGGGTCAGTACTGAGGGAGTGCTGCTCTGTCAGCGGGTCAGTACTGAGGGAGTGCTGCACTGTCAGAGGGTCAGTACTGAGGGATTGCCGCACTGTCAGAGGGTCAATACTGAGGGAGTGCTGCACTCTCAGAGGTTCAGTACTGAGGGACTGCTGTACTGCAGAGGGTCAGTACTGAGGGAGTGCTGCACTGTCAGAGGGTCAGTACTGAGGGAGTGCTGCTCTGTCAGAGGGTCAGTACTGAGGGAGTGCTGCACTGTCAGAGGGTCAGTACTGAGGGATTGCCGCACTGTCAGAGGGTCAATACTGAGGGAGTGCTGCACTCTCAGAGGGTCAGTTCAGAGGGAGTGCTGCACTGTCAGAGGGTAAGTACTGAGGGAGCGCTGCTCTGTCAGAGGGTCAATACTGAGGGAGTGCTGCACTGTCAGAGGGTCAGTACTGAGGGAGCGCTGCACTGTCGGAGTGTCAGTACTGAGGGAGTGCTGCACTGTCAAATTGTCAGTACTGAGGGAGTGCTGCACTGTAAGAGGGTCAGTACTGAGGGAGTGCTGTATTGTCAGAGGGTCAGTACTGAGGGAGTGCTGCACTGTCAGAGGGTCAGTACTGAGGGAGTGCTGCACTGTCAGAGGGTGAGTACTGAGGGAGTGCAGCACTGTCAGAGGGTCAGTACTGAGGGAGTGCTGCACTGTCAGAGGCTCAGTACTGAGGGAGTGCTGCACTGTCAGAGAGTCAGTACTGAGGGAGTGATGCACTGTCCGATGGTCAGTACTGAGGGAGTGCTGCACTGTCAGTGGGTCAGTACTGAGGGAGTGCCGCACTGTCAGAGGGTAAGTATGTGGGAATGCTGCACTATCAGAGGGTCAGTACTGAGGGAATGCCGATCTGTCACAGGGTCAGTACTGAGGGAGTGCCGCACTGTCAGAGGGTCAGTACTGAGGGAGTGCTGCACTGTCAGAGTGTCAGCACTGAGGGAGTGCCGCACTGTCAGAGGGACAGTACTGAGGGAGTTCTGCACTGTCAGAGGGTCAGTACTGAGGGCGTGCTGCACTTTCAGAGGGTCAGTACTGAGGGAGTGCCGCACTGTCAGAGGGTCAGTACTGAAGGAGTGCTGCCCTGTCAGAGGGTCACTACTGAGGGAGTGCTGCACTGTGAGAGGGTCAGTACTGAGGGAGTGCTGCACTGTCAGAGGGTCAGTACTGAGGGAGTGCTGCACTGTCAGAGGGTCAGTACTGAGGGAGTGCCGAACTGTCAGAGCGTCAGTACTGACAGACTGCTGCACTGTCAGAGGGTCAGTACTGTGGGAGTGCTGCACTGTGAGAGGGTCAGTACTGAGGAAGTGCCGCATTGTCAGAGGGTAGTACTGAGGGAATGCTGCACTGTCAGAGGGTCAGTGCAGAGGGAGTGCCGCACTGTCAGAGGGTCAGTACTGAGGGAGTGCTGCACTGTCAGAGGGTCAGTACTGACGGACTGCTGCACTGTCAGATGGTCAGTAATGAGGGAGTGCTGCACTGTCAGTGGGTCAGTACAGAGGGAGGGCTGCACTGTCAGAGGGTAAGTACTGAGGGAGTGCCGCTCTGTCAGAGGGTCAGTACTGAGGGAGTGCCGCACTGTCAGAGGGTCAGTACTGAGGGAGTGCTGCACTGTCAGAGGGTCAGTGCAGAGGGAGTGCTGCACTGTCAGAGGGTCAGTACTGAGGGAGTGCTGCACTGTCAGAGGACAGTACTGACGGACTGCTGCACTGTCAGATGGTCAGTAATGAGGGAGTGCTGCACTGTCAGTGGGTTAGTACTGTGGGAGTGCCGCACTGTCAGAGGGTCAGTACTGAGGGAGTGCTGCACTGTCAGAGGGTCAGTGCAGAGGGAGTGCTGCACTGTCAGAGGGTCAGTACTGAGTGAGTGCCGCAATGTCAGATGGTCAGTACTGTGGGATTGCTGCAGTGTCAGAGGGTCAGCACTGAGGGAGTGCTGCACAGTCAGAGGGTCAGTACTGAGGGAGTGCCGCACTGTCGGAGGGTCAGTACTGAGGCAGTGCTGCACTGTCAGAGGGTCAGTACTGAGGGAGCGCTGCACTGTCAGTGGGTCAGTACTGAGGGAGTGCTGCACTGTCAGTGGGTCAGTACTGAGGGAGTGCTGCACTATTAGAGGGTCAGTGCTGAGGGAGTGCTGCACTGTCAGAGGGTCACTACTGAGGGAGTGCTGCACTGTGAGAGGGTCAGAACTGAGGGAGTGCTGCCCTGTCAGTGGGTCAGTACTGAGGGAGTGCCGCACCGTCTGAGGGTCAGTACTGAGGGAGTGCCTCACTGTCAGAGGGTCAATACTGAGGGAGTTCTGCACTGTCAGAGGGTCAGTACTGAGGGAGTGCTGCACTGTCAGAGGGTCAGTACTGAGGGAGTGCTGCACTGTCAGAGGGTCAGTACTGAGGGAGTGCTGTGCTGTGAGAGGGTAGGTACTGAGGGAGTGCCGGACTGTCAGAGGGTCAGTACTGAGGGAGTGCTTGACTGTCAAAGGGTAAGTACTGAAGAGTGCCGCACTGTCAGAGGGTCAGTACTGCGGGAGTGCCGCACTGTCAGAGGGTCAGTACTGAGGGAGTGCAGCACTGTCAGAGGGTCAGTACTGAGGGAGTGCTGTATTGTCAGAGGGTCAGTACTGAGGAGTGCCGGACTGTCGGAGGGTCAGCAATGAGGGAGTGCTGCACTGTCAGAGTGTCAATACTGTGGGAGTGCTGCACTGTCAGAGGGTCAGTACTGAGGGAGTGTTGTACTGTCAGAGGGTCAGTACTGAGGGAGTGCTGCACTGTCAGAGGGTCAGTACTGAGGGAGTGCTGCACTGTCAGACGGTCAGTACTGAGGGAGTGTTGTACTGTCAGAGGGTCAGTAGTGAGGGAGTGCTGCACTGTCAGAGGGTCAGTACTGAGGGAGTGCTGTACTGTCAGAGGGTCAGTACTGAGGGAGTGCTGCACTGTCAGAGGGTCAGTACTGATGGAGTGCTGCACTGTCAGAGGGTCAGTACTGAGGGCGTGCTGCACTGTCAGAGGTAGTATTGGGGGAGTGCTGCACTGTCAGAGGATCAGTACTGAGGGAGTGCTGCACTGTCAAATGGTCAGTACTGAGGGAGTGCTGCACTGTCAGAGTGTCAGTACTGAGGGAGTGCCGCACGGTCTGAGGGTCAGTACTGAGGGAGTGCTGCACTGTCAGAGGGTCAGTACTGAGGTAGTGCTGCACTGTCAGAGGATCAGTACTGAGGGAGCTCTGCACTGTCAGAGGGTCAGTACTGAGGGAGTTCTGCACTGTCAGAGGGTCAGTACTGAGGGAGTGCTGCACTGTCACAGTTTCAGTACTGAGGGAGTGCTGTACTGCAGAGGGTCTGTAATGAGGGAGTGCTGCACTGTCAGAGGGTCAGTACTGAGTGAGTGCTGCTCTGTCAGATGGTCAGTACTGAGGGATTGCTGCACTGACAGAGGGTCAGTACTGAGGGAGTGCTGCACTGTCAGAAGGTCAGTACTGAGGGAGTGCTGTACTGTCAAATGGTCAGTACTGAGGGAGTGCTGCACTGTCAGAGGGTCAGTACTGAGGGAGTGCTGTACTGTCAGAGGGTCAGTACCGAGGGAGTGCTGAACTGTCAGAGGGTCTGTACTGAGGGAGTACTGCTCTGTCAGAGGGTCAGTACTGAGGGAGTGCTGTATAGTCAGAGGGTCAGTACTGAGGCAGTGCTGCACTGTCAGAGGGTCAGTACTGAGGGAGTGGTGCACTGTCAGAGGTCAGTACTGAGGGAGTGCTGCACTGTCAGAGGGTCAGTACTGAGGGAGTGCCGCACTGTCAGAGGGTCAGTACTGAGGGAGTGCTGCACAGTCAGAGGGTCAGTACTGAGGGAGTGCTGCACTGTCAGATGGTCAGTACTGAGGGAATGCTGCATTGTCAGAGTGTCAGCACTGAGGGAGTGCAGCACTGTCAGAGGGTCAGTACTGAGGGAGTGCTGCACTGTCAGAGGGTCAGTACTGAGGGAGTGCCGCACTGTCAGAGGGTCAGTACTGAGGGAGTGCTGCACTGCCACAGGGTCAGTACTGAGGTAGTGCTGCACTGTCAGAGGGTCAGTACTGAGGGAGTGCTGCACTGTCAGAGGGTCAGTACTGAGAGAGAGCTGCACTGTCTGAGGGTCAGTACTGAGGGAGTGCTGCTCTGTCAGAGGCTCAGTACTGAGGGAGTGCTGCACTGTCAGAGAGTCAGTACTGAGGGAGTGATGCACTGTCAGATGGTCAGTACTGAGGGAGCGCTGCACTGTCAGTGGGTCAGTACTGAGGGAGTGCCGCACTGTCAGAGGGTAAGTCTGTGGGAATGCTGCACTGTCAGAGGGTCAGTACTGAGGGAGTGCTGCACTGTCAGAGGGTCAGTACTGAAGGAGTGCTGCCCTGTCAGAGGGTCACTACTGAGGGAGTGCTGCACTGTGAGAGGTTCAGTACTGAGGGAGTGCTGCACTGTCAGAGGGTCAGTACTGAGGGAGTGCTGCACTGTCAGAGGGTCAGTACTGAGGGAGTGCCGAACTGTCAGAGGGTCAGAACTGATGGAGTCCTGGCCTGTCAGTGGGTCAGTACTGAGGGAGTGCCGCGCGGTCTGAGGGTCAGTACTGAAGGAGTGCCTCACTGTCAGAGGGTCAGTACTGAGGGAGTTCTGGACTGTCAGAGGGTCAGTACTGAGGGAGTGCTGCACTGTCAGAGGGTCAGTACTGAGGGAGTGCTGCACAGTCAGAGGGTCAGTACTGAGGGAGTGCTGCACTGTCAGAGGGTCAGTACTGAGGGAATGCTGTGCTGTGAGAGGGTCGGTACTGAGGGAGTGCCGCACTGTCAGAGGGTCAGGGCTGAGGGAGTGCTTGACTGTCAAAGGGTAAGTACTGAAGAGTGCCGCACTGTCAGAGGGTCAGTACTGCGGCAGTGCCGCACTGTCAGAGGGTCAGTACTGAGGGAGTGCTGCACTGTCAGAGGGTCAGTACTGAGGGAGTGCTGCACGGTCAGAGGGTCAGTACTGAGGGAGTGCTGCACTGTCAGAGGGTCAGTACTGAGGGAATGCTGTATTGTCAGAGGGTCAGTAGTGAGGGAGTGCCGCACTGTCGGAGGTTCAGTACTGAGGGAGTGCAGCACTGTCAGAGGTTCAATACTGAGGGATTGCAGCACTGTCAGAGGGTCAGCACTGAGGAGTGCCGCACTGTCAGAGGGTCAGCTAAGAGGGAGTGCTGCACTGTCAGAGTGTCAATACTGTGGGAGTGCTGCACTGTCAGAGGGTCAGTACTGAGGGAGTGCTGTACTGTCAGAGGGTCAGTACTGAGGGACTGCTGCACTGTCAGAGGGTCAGTACTGAGGGAGTGCTGTACTGTCAGAGGGTCATTACCGAGGGTGTGCTGCGCTGTGAGAGGGTCAGTACTGAGGGAGTGCTGTACTGTCAGAGGGTCAGTACTGAGGGAGTGCTGTACTGTCAGAGGGTCAGTACTGAGGGAGTGCTGCACTGTCAGAGGGTCAGTACTGAGGGAGTGCTGCACTGTCAGAGGGTCAGTACTGAGGGAGTGCTGCACAGTCAGAGGGTCAGTACTGAGGGAGTGCTGCACTGTCAGAGTGTCAGTACTGAGGGAGTGCTGCACTGTCAGAGGGTCAGTACTGCGGGATGCTGCACTTTCAGAGGGTCAGTACTGAGGGTGTGCTGCACTGTCGGTGGGTCAGTACTGAGGGAATGCCGCACTGTCGGTGGGTCAGTACTAAGGGAGTGCAGCACTGTCAGAGGGTCAGTACTGAGGGAGTTCTGCACTGTCAGATGGTCAGTACTGAGGGAGTACTGCACTGTCAGAGTGTCAGTACTGAGCGAGTGCTGCACAGTCAGAGGCTCAGTACTGAGGGAGTGCTGCACTGTCAGAGGGTCAGTACTGAGGGAGTGCTGTTTTGTCTGGGGGTCAGTACTGAGGGAGTGCCGCACTGTCAGAGGGTCAGTACTAAGGGAGAGCAGCACTGTCAGAGGGTCAGTACTGAGGGAGTGCCGCACTGTCAGAGGGTCAGCACTGAGGGAGTGCTGCACTGTCAGAGTGTCAGTACTGAGGGAGTGCTGTACTGTCAGAGAGTCAGTACTGAGGGAGTGCTGCACTGTCAGAGGGTCAGTACTGATGGAGTGCTGCACTGTCAGAGGGTCAGTACTGAGGGATTGCTGCACTGTCAGAGGGTCAATACTGAGGGAGTGCTGCAGTCTCAGAGGGTCAGTTCAGAGGGAGTGCTGCACTGTCAGAGGGTCAGTACTGAGGGAGCGCTGCTCTGTCAGAGGGTCAATACTGAGGGTTTGCTGCACTGTCAGAGGGTCAGTACAGAGGGAGTCCTGCACTGTCAGAGTGTCAGTACTGAGAGAGCGCTGCACTGTCAGAGCGTCTGTGCTGAGGGAGTGCTGCACTGTCAGAGGGTCAGTACTGAGGGAATGCTCCACTGTCGGAGGGTCAGTACTGAGGGAATGCTGCACTGTCAGAGGGTCAGTGCTGAGGGATTGCTGCACTGTCAGATGGTCAGTACTGAGGGAGTGCTGCACTGTCACAGTATCAGTACTGAAGGATTGCTGCACTGTCAGAGGGTCAGTACTCAGGCAGTGCTGCACTGTCAGAGGGTCAGTACTCAGGGAGTGCTGCACTGTCAGAGGGTCAGTACTGAGGGCGTGCTGCACTGTCAGAGGGAGTATTGGGGGAGTGCTGCACTGTCAGAGGATCAGTACTGAGGGAGTGCTGCACTGTCAAATGGTCAGTACTGAGGGAGTGCTGCACTGTCAGAGGGTCAGTACTGAGGGAGTGACGTACTGTCAAATGGTCAGTACTGCGGGAGTGCTGCACTGTCAGATGGTCAGTACTGAGGGAGTGCTGTACTATCAGAGGGTCAGTACCGAGGGAGTGCTGCACTGTCAGAGGGTCTGTACTGAGGGAGTACTGCTCTGTCAGAGGGTCAGTACTGAGGGAGTGCTGTATTGTCAGAGGGTCAGTACTGAGGGAGTGCTGCACTGTCAGAGGGTCAGTACTGAGGGAGTGGTGCACTGTCAGAGGGTCATTACTGATGGAGTGCTGCACTGTCAGAGGGTCAGTACTGAGGGAGTGCCGCACTGTCAGAGGGTCAGTACTGAGGGAGTGCTGCACAGTCAGAGGGTCAGTTCTGAGGGAGTGCTGCACTGTCAGAGGGTCAGTACTGAGGGAATGCTGCATTGTCAGAGTGTCAGTACTGAGGGAGTGCAGCACTGTCAGAGGGTCAGTACTGAGGGAGTGCTGCACTGTCAGAGGGTCAGTACTGAGGGAGTGCCGCACTGTCAGAGGGTCAGTACTGAGGGAGTGCTGCACTGCCATAGGGTCAGTACTGAGGTAGTGCTGCACTGTCAGAGGGTCAGTACTGAGGGAGTGCTGCACTGTCAGAGGGTCAGTACTGAGAGAGAGCTGCACTGTCTGAGGGTCAGTACTGAGGGAGTGCTGCACTGTCAGAGGGTCAGAACTGAGGGAGTGCCGCACTGTCAGAGGGTCAGTACTGAGGGAGTGCTGCACAGTCAGAGGGTCAGTACTGAGGGAGTGCTGCACTGTCAGAGGGTCAGTACTGAGGGAATGCTGCATTATCAGAGTGTCAGTACTGAGGGAGTGCAGCACTGTCAGAGGTTCAGTACCGAGGGAGTGCTGCACTGTCAGAGGGTCAGTACTGAGGGAGTGCCTCATTGTCAGAGGGTCAGTACTGAGGGAATGCTGCACTGCCATAGGGTCAGTACTGAGTTAGTGCTGCACTGTCAGAGGCTCAGTACTGAGGGAGTGCTGCACTGTCACAGGGTCAGTACTGAGAGAGAGCTGCACTGTCTGAGGGTCAGTACTGAGGGAGTGCTGCACTGTCAGAGGGTCAGTACTGAGGGACTGCTGCACTGTCAGAGGGTCAGTACTGTGGGAATGCTGCACTGTCTGAGGGTCAGTACTGAGGGAGTGCTGCACTGTCAGAGGGTCAGTACTGAGGGAGTGCTGCACTGTCAGAGGGTCAGTACTGAGGGAGTGCTGCACTGTCAGAGCGTCAGTACCGAGGGAGTGCTGTACTGTCAGAGGGTCAGTACTTCGGGAGTGCTGCACTGTCAGAGTGTCAGTATTAAGGGAATGCTGCACTGTCAGATGGTCAGTACTGAGGGAGTGCCACACTGTCAGAGGGTCAGTACTGAGGGAGTGCTGCACTGTCAGAGGATCAGTATTAAGGGAGTGCTGCACTGTCAGAGGGTCAGTACTGAGGGAGTGCCACACTGTCAGAGGGTCAGTACTGAGGGAGTGCTGCACTGACATATGGTCAGTACTGAGGGAGTGCCGCACTGTCAGAGGGTCAGTACTGAGGGAGTGCTGTACTGTCAGAGGGTCAGTACTGAGGGAGTGCTGCACTGTCAGAGGGTCAGTACTGAGGGAGTGCTGCACTGTCAGAGGGTCAGTACTGAGGGAGTGCTGCACTGTCAGATGGTCAGTGCTGAGGGAGTGCTGCACTGTCAGAGGCTCAGTACTGAGGGAGTGCTGCACTGTCAGATGGTCAGTACTGAGGGAGTGCTGCACTGTCAGAGGCTCAGTACTGAGGGAGTGCTGCACTGTCAGAGGGTCAGTACTGAGGGAGTGCTGCACTGTCAGAGGGTCAGTACTGAGGGAGTGCTGCACTGCCATAGGGTTAGTACTGAGGTAGTGCTGCACTGTCAGAGGGTCAGTACTGAGGGAGTGCTGCACTGTCAGAGGGTCAGTACTGAGAGAGAGCTGCACTGTCTGAGGGTCAGTACTGAGGGAGTGCTGCACTGTCAGAGGGTCAGTACTGAGGGAGTGCCGCACTGTCAGAGGGTCAGTACTGAGGGAGTGCTGCACAGTCAGAGGGTCAGTACTGAGGGAGTGCTGCACTGTCAGAGGGTCAGTACTGAGGGAATGCTGCATTATCAGAGTGTCAGTACTGAGGGAGTGCAGCACTGTCAGAGGGTCAGTACCGACGGAGTGCTGCACTGTCAGAGGGTCAGTACTGAGGGAGTGCCTGATTGTCAGAGGGTCAGTACTGAGGGAATGCTGCACTGCCATAGGGTCAGTACTGAGGTAGTGCTGCACTGTCTGAGGCTCAGTACTGAGGGAGTGCTGCACTGTCACAGGGTCAGTACTGAGAGAGAGCTGCACTGTCTGAGGGTCAGTACAGAGGGAGTGCCACACTGTCAGAGGGTCAGTACTGAGGGAGTGCTGCACTGTCAGAGGGTCAGTATTAAGGGAGTGCTGCACTGTCAGAGGGTCAGTACTGAGGGAGTGCCACACTGTCAGAGGGTCAGTACTGAGGGAGTGCTGCACTGTCATATGGTCAGTACTGAGGGAGTGCCGCACTGTCAGAGGGTCAGTACTGAGGGAGTGCTGCACTGTCAGAGGGTCAGTACTGAGGGAGTGCTGCACTGTCAGAGGGTCAGTACTGAGGGAGTGCTGCACTGTCAGAGGGTCAGTACTGAGGGAGTGCTGCACTGCCATAGGGTCAGTACTGAGGTAGTGCTGCACTGTCAGAGGGTCAGTACTGAGGGAGTGCTGCACTGTCAGAGGGTCAGTACTGAGAGAGAGCTGCACTGTCTGAGGGTCAGTACTGAGGGAGTGCTGCACTGTCAGAGGGTCAGTACTGAGGGAGTGCCGCACTGTCAGAGGGTCAGTACTGAGGGAGTGCTGCACAGTCAGAGGGTCAGTACTGAGGGAGTGCTGCACTGTCAGAGAGTCAGTACTGAGGGAGTGCTGCACTGTCAGAGGGTCAGTACTGAGGGAGTGCCGCACTGTCAGAGGGTCAGTACTGAGGGAGAGCTGCACTGTCAGAGGGTCAGTACTGAGGGAATGCTGCATTATCAGAGTGTCAGTACTGAGGGAGTGCAGCACTGTCAGAGGGTCAGTACCGACGGAGTGCTGCACTGTCAGAGGGTCAGTACTGAGGGAGTGCCTCATTGTCAGAGGGTCAGTACTGAGGGAATGCTGCACTGCCATAGGGTCAGTACTGAGGTAGTGCTGCACTGTCAGAGGCTCAGTACTGAGGGAGTGCTGCACTGTCAGAGGGTCAGTACTGAGGGACTGCCGCACTGTCAGAGGGTCATTACTGAGGGAGTGCTGCACTGTCACAGGGTCAGTACTGAGAGAGAGCTGCACTGTCTGAGGGTCAGTACTGAGGGAGTGCTGCACTGTCTGAGGGTCAGAACTGAGGGAGTGCTGCACTGTCAGAGGGTCAGTACTGAGGGAGTGCTGTACTGTCAGAGGGTCAGTACTTCGGGAGTGCTGCACCGTCAGAGTGTCAGTACTGAGGGAGTGCCACACTGTCAGAGGGTCAGTACTGAGGGAGTGCTGCACTGTCAGAGGGTCAGTATTAAGGGAGTGCTGCACTGTCAGAGGGTCAGTACTGAGGGAGTGCTGCACTGTCAGAGGGAGTATTGGGGGAGTGCTGCACTGTCAGAGGATCAGTACTGAGGGAGTGCTGCACTGTCAAATGGTGAGTACTGAGGGAGTGTTTCACTGTCAGAGGGTCAGTACTGAGGGAGTTCTGCACTGTCAGAGGGTCAGTACTGAGGGAGTTCTGCACTGTCAGAGTGTCAGTACTGAGGGAGTGCAGCACTGTCAGAGGGTCAGTGCTGAGGGAGTGCTGCACTGTCAGAGGGTCAGTACTGAGGGACTGCTGCACTGTCAGAGTTTCAGTACTGAGGGAGTGCTGTACTGCAGAGGGTCAGTACTGAGGGAGTGCTGCACTGTCAGAGGGTCAGTACTGAGGGAGTGCTGCTCTGTCAGAGGGTCAGTACTGAGGGATTGCTGCACTGTCAGAGGGTCAGTACTGAGGGATTGCTGCACTGTCAGAGGGTCAGTACTGAGGGAGTGCTGCACAGTCAGAGGGTCAGTTCTGAGGGAGTGCTGCACTGTCAGAGGGTCAGTACTGAGGGAATGCTGCATTGTCAGAGTGTCAGTACTGAGGGAGTGCAGCACTGTCAGAGGGTCAGTACTGAGGGAGTGCTGCACTGTCAGAGGGTCAGTACTGAGGGAGTGCCGCACTGTCAGAGGGTCAGTACTGAGGGAGTGCTGCACTGCCATAGGGTCAGTACTGAGGTAGTGCTGCACTGTCAGAGGGTCAGTACTGAGGGAGTGCTGCACTGTCAGAGGGTCAGTACTGAGAGAGTGCTGCACTGTCTGAGGGTCAGTGCTGAGGGAGTGCTGCACTGTCAGAGGGTCAGAACTGAGGGAGTGCCGCACTGTCAGAGGGTCAGTACTGAGGGAGTGCTGCACTGTCAGAGGGTCAGTACTGAGGGAGTGCAGCACTTTCAGAGGGTCAGTACCGAGGGAGTGCTGCACTGTCAGAGGGTCAGTACTGAGGGAGTGCCTCATTGTCAGAGGGTCAGTACTGAGGGAATGCTGCACTGCCATAGGGTGAGTACTCAGGTAGTGCTGCACTGTCAGAGGCTCAGTACTGAGGGAGTGCTGCACTGTCACAGGGTCAGTACTGAGAGAGAGCTGCACTGTCTGAGGGTCAGTACTGAGGGACTGCTGCACTGTCAGAGGGTCAGTACTTCGGGAGTGCTGCACTGTCAGAGGGTCAATACTGAGGGAGTGCTGCACTGTCAGAGCGTCAGTACCGAGGGAGTGCTGTACTGTCAGAGGGTCAGTACTTCGGGAGTGCTGCACTGTCAGAGTGTCAGTATTAAGGGAATGCTGCACTGTCAGAGGGTCAGTACTGAGGGAGTGCCACACTGTCAGAGGGTCAGTACTGAGGGAGTGCTGCACTGTCAGAGGGTCAGTATTAAGGGAGTGCTGCACTGTCAGAGGGTCAGTACTGAGGGAGTGCCACACTGTCAGAGGGTCAGTACTGAGGGAGTGCTGCACTGTCATATGGTCAGTACTGAGGGAGTGCCGCACTGTCAGAGGGTCAGTACTGAGGGAGTGCTGCACTGTCAGAGGGTCAGTACTGAGGGAGTGCTGCACTGTCAGAGGGTCAGTACTGAGGGAGTGCTGCACTGTCAGAGGGTCAGTACTGAGGGAGTGCTGCACTGTCAGATGGTCAGTGCTGAGGGAGTGCTGCACTGTCAGAGGCTCAGTACTGAGGGAGTGCTGCACTGTCAGATGGTCATTACTGAGGGAGTGCTGCACTGTCAGAGGCTCAGTACTGAGGGAGTGCTGCACTGTCAGAGGGTCAGTACTGAGGGAGTGCTGCACTGTCAGAGGGTCAGTACTTCGGGAGTGCTGCACTGTCAGAGGGTCAATACTGAGGGAGTGCTGCACTGTCAGAGCGTCAGTACCGAGGGAGTGCTGTACTGTCAGAGGGTCAATACTGAGGGAGTGCTGCACTGTCAGAGCGTCAGTACCGAGGGAGTGCTGCACTGTCAGAGGGTCAATACTGAGGGAGTGCTGCACTGTCAGAGCGTCAGTACCGAGGGAGTGCTGTACTGTCAGAGGGTCAGTACTTCGGGAGTGCTGCACTGTCAGAGTGTCAGTATTAAGGGAATGCTGCACTGTCAGAGGGTCAGTACTGAGGGAGTGCCACACTGTCAGAGGGTCAGTACTGAGGGAGTGCTGCACTGTCAGAGGGTCAGTATTAAGGGAGTGCTGCACTGTCAGAGGGTCAGTACTGAGGGAGTGCCACACTGTCAGAGGGTCAGTACTGAGGGAGTGCTGCACTGTCATATGGTCAGTACTGAGGGAGTGCCGCACTGTCAGAGGGTCAGTACTGAGGGAGTGCTGCACTGTCAGAGGGTCAGTACTGAGGGAGTGCTGCACTGTCAGAGGGTCAGTACTGAGGGAGTGCTGCACTGTCAGAGGGTCAGTACTGAGAGAGTGCTGCACTGTCTGAGGGTCAGTACTGAGGGAGTGCTGCACTGTCAGAGGGTCAGAACTGAGGGAGTGCCGCACTGTCAGAGGGTCAGTACTGAGGGAGTGCTGCACTGTCAGAGGGTCAGTACTGAGGGAGTGCAGCACTTTCAGAGGGTCAGTACCGAGGGAGTGCTGCACTGTCAGAGGGTCAGTACTGAGGGAGTGCCTCATTGTCAGAGGGTCAGTACTGAGGGAATGCTGCACTGCCATAGGGTGAGTACTCAGGTAGTGCTGCACTGTCAGAGGCTCAGTACTGAGGGAGTGCTGCACTGTCACAGGGTCAGTACTGAGAGAGAGCTGCACTGTCTGAGGGTCAGTACTGAGGGACTGCTGCACTGTCAGAGGGTCAGTACTTCGGGAGTGCTGCACTGTCAGAGGGTCAATACTGAGGGAGTGCTGCACTGTCAGAGCGTCAGTACCGAGGGAGTGCTGTACTGTCAGAGGGTCAGTACTTCGGGAGTGCTGCACTGTCAGAGTGTCAGTATTAAGGGAATGCTGCACTGTCAGAGGGTCAGTACTGAGGGAGTGCCACACTGTCAGAGGGTCAGTACTGAGGGAGTGCTGCACTGTCAGAGGGTCAGTATTAAGGGAGTGCTGCACTGTCAGAGGGTCAGTACTGAGGGAGTGCCACACTGTCAGAGGGTCAGTACTGAGGGAGTGCTGCACTGCCATAGGGTCAGTACTGAGGTAGTGCTGCACTGTCAGAGGGTCAGTACTGAGGGAGTGCTGCACTGTCAGAGGGTCAGTACTGAGAGAGTGCTGCACTGTCTGAGGGTCAGTACTGAGGGAGTGCTGCACTGTCAGAGGGTCAGAACTGAGGGAGTGCCGCACTGTCAGAGGGTCAGTACTGAGGGAGTGCTGCACTGTCAGAGGGTCAGTACTGAGGGAGTGCAGCACTTTCAGAGGGTCAGTACCGAGGGAGTGCTGCACTGTCAGAGGGTCAGTACTGAGGGAGTGCCTCATTGTCAGAGGGTCAGTACTGAGGGAATGCTGCACTGCCATAGGGTGAGTACTCAGGTAGTGCTGCACTGTCAGAGGCTCAGTACTGAGGGAGTGCTGCACTGTCACAGGGTCAGTACTGAGAGAGAGCTGCACTGTCTGAGGGTCAGTACTGAGGGACTGCTGCACTGTCAGAGGGTCAGTACTTCGGGAGTGCTGCACTGTCAGAGGGTCAATACTGAGGGAGTGCTGCACTGTCAGAGCGTCAGTACCGAGGGAGTGCTGTACTGTCAGAGGGTCAGTACTTCGGGAGTGCTGCACTGTCAGAGTGTCAGTATTAAGGGAATGCTGCACTGTCAGAGGGTCAGTACTGAGGGAGTGCCACACTGTCAGAGGGTCAGTACTGAGGGAGTGCTGCACTGTCAGAGGGTCAGTATTAAGGGAGTGCTGCACTGTCAGAGGGTCAGTACTGAGGGAGTGCCACACTGTCAGAGGGTCAGTACTGAGGGAGTGCTGCACTGTCATATGGTCAGTACTGAGGGAGTGCCGCACTGTCAGAGGGTCAGTACTGAGGGAGTGCTGCACTGTCAGAGGGTCAGTACTGAGGGAGTGCTGCACTGTCAGAGGGTCAGTACTGAGGGAGTGCTGCACTGTCAGAGGGTCAGTACTGAGGGAGTGCTGCACTGTCAGATGGTCAGTGCTGAGGGAGTGCTGCACTGTCAGAGGCTCAGTACTGAGGGAGTGCTGCACTGTCAGATGGTCATTACTGAGGGAGTGCTGCACTGTCAGAGGCTCAGTACTGAGGGAGTGCTTCACTGTCAGAGGGTCAGTACTGAGGGAGTGCTGCACTGTCAGAGGGTCAGTACTGAGGGAGTGCTGCACTGTCAGAGGGTCAGTACTGAGAGAGAGCTGCACTGTCTGAGGGTCAGTACTGAGGGAGTGCTGCACTGTCAGAGGGTCAGTACTGAGGGAGTGCTGCACTGTCAGAGGGTCAGTACTGAGGGAGTGCTGCACAGTCAGAGGGTCAGTACTGAGGGAGTGCTGCACTGTCAGAGGGTCAGTACTGAGGGAGTGCCACACTGTCAGAGGGTCAGTACTGAGGGAGTGCTGCACTGTCAGAGGGTCAGTATTAAGGGAGTGCTGCACTGTCAGAGGGTCAGTACTGAGGGAGTGCCACACTGTCAGAGGGTCAGTACTGAGGGAGTGCTGCACTGTCATATGGTCAGTACTGAGGGAGTGCCGCACTGTCAGAGTGTCAGTACTGAGGGAGTGCTTCACTGTCAGAGGGTCAATACTGAGGGAGTTCTGCACTGTCAGAGGGTCAGTACTGAGGGAGTTCTGCACTGTCAGAGTGTCAGTACTGAGGGACTGCTGCACTGTCAGAGTTTCAGTACTGAGGGAGTGCTGTACTGCAGAGGGTCAGTACTGAGGGAGTGCTGCACTGTCAGAGGGTAAGTACTGAGGGAGTGCTGCTCTGTCAGAGGGTCAGTACTGAGGGATTGCTGCACTGTCAGAGGGTCAGTACTGAGGGAGTGCTGCACTGTCATATGGTCAGTACTGAGGGAGTGCCGCACTGTCAGAGGGTCAGTACTGAGGGAGTGCTTCACTGTCAGAGGGTCAATACTGAGGGAATGCTGCACTCTCAGAGGGTCCGTACAGAGGGAGTGCTGCACTGTCAGAGTGTCAGTACTGAGAGAGCGCTGCACTGTCAGAGCGTCTGTGCTGAGGGAGTGCTGCACTGTCAGAGGGTCAGTACTGAGGGAATGCTCCACTGTCGGAGGGTCAGTACTGAGGGAATGCTGCACTGTCAGAGGGTCAGTGCTGAGGGAGTGCTGCACTGTCAGATGGTCAGTACTGAGGGAGTGCTGCACTGTCAGAGGGTCAGTACTGAGGGACTGCTTCACTGTCAGAGTATCAGTACTGAAGGATTGCTGCACTGTCAGAGGGTCAGTACTCAGGCAGTGCTGCACTGTCAGAGTGTCAGTACTGAGGGAGTGCTGCACTGTCAGAGAGTCAGTACTGAGGGAGTGCTGCACTGTCAGAGGGTCAGTACTGCGGCAGTGCTGCACTGTCAGAGGGTCAGTACTCAGGGAGTGCTGCACTGTCAGAGGGTCAGTACTGAGGGCGTGCTGCACTGTCAGAGGGAGTATTGGGGGAGTGCTGCACTGTCAGAGGATCAGTACTGATGGAGTGCTGCACTGTCAAATGGTCAGTACTGAGGGAGTGTTGCACTGTCAGAGGGTCAGTACTGAGGGAGTTCTGCATTGTCAGAGGGTCAGTACTGAGGGAGTTCTGCACTGTCAGAGTGTCAGTACTGAGGGACTGCTGCACTGTCAGAGTTTCAGTACTGAGGGAGTGCTGTACTGCAGAGGGTCAGTACTGAGGGAGTGCTGCACTGTCAGAGGGTCAGTACTGAGGGAGTGCTGCTCTGTCAGAGGGTCAGTACTGAGGGAGTGCTGCACTGTCAGAAGGTCAGTACTGAGGGAGTGCTGTACTGTCAAATGGTCAGTACTGAGGGAGTGCTGCACTGTCAGAGGGTCAATACTGAGGGAGTGCTGTACTGTCAGAGGGTCAGTACCGAGGGAGTGCTGCACTGTCAGAGGGTCAGTACTGAGGGAGTACTGCTCTGTCAGAGGGTCAGTACTGAGGGAGTGCTGCACTGTCAGAGGGTCAGTACTGAGGGAGTGGTGCACTGTCAGAGGGTCAGTACTGAGGGAGTGCTGCACTGTCAGAGGGTCAGTACTGAGGGAGTGCCGCACTGTCAGAGGGTCAGTACTGAGGGAGTGCTGCACAGTCAGAGGATCAGTACTGAGCGAGTGCTGCACTGTCAGAGGGTCAGTACTGAGGGAATGCTGCATTGTCAGAGTGTCAGTACTGAGGGAGTGCCGCACTGTAGGAGGGTCAGTACTGAGGGAGTGCTGCACTGTCAGAGGGTCAGTACTGAGGGTGTGCCACACTGTCAGAGGGTCAGTACTGAGGGAGTGCTGCACTGTCAGAGGGTCAGTACTGAGGGAGTGCCGCACTGTCAGAGGGTCAGTACTGAGGGAGTGCTGCACAGTCAGAGGGTCAGTACTGAGGGAGTGCTGCACTGTCAGAGGGTCAGTACTGAGGGAATGCTGCATTATCAGAGTGTCAGTACTGAGGGAGTGCAGCACTGTCAGAGGGTCAGTACTGAGGGAGTGCCTCATTGTCAGAGGGTCAGTACTGAGGGAATGCTGCACTGCCATAGGGTCAGTACTGAGGTAGTGCTGCACTGTCAGAGGCTCAGTACTGAGGGAGTGCTGCACTGTCACAGGGTCAGTACTGAGAGAGAGCTGCACTGTCTGAGGGTCAGTACTGAGGGAGTGCTGCACTGTCAGAGGGTCAGTACTGAGGGAGTGCTGCACTGTCAGAGGGTCAGTACTGAGGGAGTGCTGCTCTGTCAGAGGGTCAGTACTGAGGGATTGCTGCACTGTCAGAGGGTCAGTACTGAGGGAGTGCTGCACTGTCATATGGTCAGTACTGAGGGAGTGCCGCACTGTCAGAGGGTCAGTACTGAGGGAGTGCTTCACTGTCAGTGGGTCAATACTGAGGGAATGCTGCACTCTCAGAGGGTCCGTACAGAGGGAGTGCTGCACTGTCAGAGTGTCAGTACTGAGAGAGCGCTGCACTGTCAGAGCGTCTGTGCTGAGGGAGTGCTGCACTGTCAGAGGGTCAGTACTGAGGGAATGCTCCACTGTCGGAGGGTCAGTACTAAGGGAATGCTGCACTGTCAGAGGGTCAGTGCTGAGGGAGTGCTGCACTGTCAGATGGCCAGTACTGAGGGAGTGCTGCACTGTCAGAGGGTCAGTACTGAGGGACTGCTGCACTGTCAGAGTATCAGTACTGAAGGATTGCTGCACTGTCAGAGGGTCAGTACTCAGGCAGTGCTGCACTGTCAGAGTGTCAGTACTGAGGGAGTGCTGCACTGTCAGAGAGTCAGTACTGAGGGAGTGCTGCACTGTCAGAGGGTCAGTACTGCGGCAGTGCTGCACTGTCAGAGGGTCAGTACTGAGGGAGTGCTGCACTGTCAGAGAGTCAGTACTGAGGGAGTGCTGCACTGTCAGAGGGTCAGTACTGAGGGCGTGCTGCACTGTCAGAGGGAGTATTGGGGGAGTGCTGCACTGTCAGAGGATCAGTACTGATGGAGTGCTGCACTGTCAAATGGTCAGTACTGAGGGAGTGTTGCACTGTCAGAGGGTCAGTACTGAGGGAGTTCTGCACTGTCAGAGGGTCAGTACTGAGGGAGTTCTGCACTGTCAGAGTGTCAGTACTGAGGGACTGCTGCACTGTCAGAGTTTCAGTACTGAGGGAGTGCTGTACTGCAGAGGGTCAGTACTGAGGGAGTGCTGCACTGTCAGAGGGTCAGTACTGAGGGAGTGCTGCTCCGTCAGAGGGTCAGTACTGAGGGATTGCTGCACTGTCAGAGGGTCAGTACTGAGGGAGTGCTGCACTGTCAGAAGGTCAGTACTGAGGGAGTGCTGTACTGTCAAATGGTCAGTACTGAGGGAGTGCTGCACTGTCAGAGGGTCAATACTGAGGGAGTGCTGTACTGTCAGAGGGTCAGTACCGAGGGAGTGCTGCACTGTCAGAGGGTCTGTACTGAGGGAGTACTGCTCTGTCAGAGGGTCAGTACTGAGGGAGTGCTGTATTGTCAGAGGGTCAGTACTGAGGGAGTGCTGCACTGTCAGAGGGTCAGTACTGAGGGAGTGGTGCACTGTCAGAGGGTCAGTACTGAGGGAGTGCTGCACTGTCAGAGGGTCAGTACTGAGGGAGTGCCGCACTGTCAGAGGGTCAGTACTGAGGGAGTGCTGCACAGTCAGAGGGTCAGTACTGAGCGATTGCTGCACTGTCAGAGGGTCAGTACTGAGGGAATGCTGCATTGTCAGAGTGTCAGTACTGAGGGAGTGCCGCACTGTAGGAGGGTCAGTACTGAGGGAGTGCTGCACTGTCAGAGGGTCAGTACTGAGGGTGTGCCACACTGTCAGAGGGTCAGTACTGAGGGAGTGCTGCACTGCCATAGGGTCAGTACTGAGGTAGTGCTGCACTGTCAGAGGGTCATTACTGAGGGAGTGCTGCACTGTCAGAGGTTCAGTACTGAGGGAGTGCCGCACTGTCAGAGGGTCAGTACTGAGGGAGTGCTGCACAGTCAGAGGGTCAGTACTGAGGGAGTGCTGCACTGTCAGAGGGTCAGTACTGAGGGAATGCTGCATTATCAGAGTGTCAGTACTGAGGGAGTGCAGCACTGTCAGAGTGTCAGTACCGAGGGAGTGCTGCACTGTCAGAGGGTCAGTACTGAGGGAGTGCCTCACTGTCAGAGGGTCAGTACTGAGGTAGTGCTGCACTGCCATAGGGTCAGTACTGAGGGAGTGCTGCACTGTCAGAGGGTCAGTACTGAGGGAGTGCTGCACTGTCAGAGGGTCAGTACTGAGAGAGAGCTGCACTGTCTGAGGGTCAGTACTGAGGGAGTGCTGCACTGTCAGAGGGTCAGTACTTCGGGAGTGCTGCACTGTCTGAGGGTCATTACTGAGAGAGAGCTGCACTGTCTGACGGTCAGTACTGAGGGAGTGCTGCACTGTCAGAGGGTCAGTACTGAGGGAGTGCTGCACTGTCAGAGGGTCAGTATTAAGGGAGTGCTGCACTGTCAGAGGTTCAGTACTGAGGGAGTGCCACACTGTCAGAGGGTCAGTACTGAGGGAGTGCTGCACTGTCAGAGGGTCAGTACTGAGGGAGTGCCGCACTGTCAGAGGGTCAGTACTGAGGGAGTGCTGCACTGTCATATGGTCAGTACTGAGGGAGTGCCGCACTGTCAGAGGGTCAGTACTGAGGGAGTGCTGCACTGTCAGAGGTTCAGTACTGAGGGAGTGCTGCACTGTCAGAGGGTCCGTACTGAGGGATTGCCGCACTGTCAGAGGTTCAGTACTGAGGGAGTGCTGCACTGTCAGAGGGTCAGTACTGAGGGAATGCTGCACTGTCAGATGGTCAGTACTGAGGGAGTGCTGCACTGTCAGATGGTCAGTACTGAGGGATTGCAGCACTGTCAGAGGGTCAGTACTGAGGGAGTGCTGCACTGTCAGATGGTCAGTACTGAGGGAGTGCTGCACTGTCAGATGGTCAGTACTGAGGGATTGCAGCACTGTCAGAGGGTCGGTACTGAGGGAGTGCCGCACTGTCAGAGGTTCAGTACTGAGGGAGTGCTGCACTGTCAGAGGGTCAGTACTGAGGGAGTGCTGCACTGTCAGAGGGTCAGTACTGAGGGAGTGCTGCACTGTCAGAGGGTCAGTACTGAGGGAGTGCTGCACTGTCAGAGGGTCAGTACTGAGGGAGTGCTGCACTGTCAGAGGGTCAGTACTGAGGGAGTGCTGCACTGTCAGAGGTTCAGTACTGAGGGAGTGCTCCACTGTTCGAGTGTCAGTACTGAGGGAGTGCTCCACTGTTCGAGTGTCAGTACTGAGGGAGTGCTGCACTGTCAGAGGGTTCGTATTGAGGGAGTGCCGTCCTGTCAGAGCGTCAGTACTGAGGGAGTGCTGCACTGTCGGAGGATCTGTACTGAGGGAGTGCTGCACTGTCAGAGGGTCAGTACTGTGGGAGTACTGCACTGTCACAGGGTCAGTACTGAGGGAGTGCTGCACTGTCAGAGGGTCAGTACTGTGGGAGTGCTGCACTGGCAGAGGGTCAGTACTGAGGGAGTGCTGCACTGTCAGAGGGTCAGTACTGTGGGAGTACTGCACTGTCAGAGGGTCAGTACTGAGGGAGTGCTGCACTTTCAAAGGGTCAGTACTGAGGGAGTGCCGCATTGTCAGATGGTCAGTACTGAGGTAGTGCTGCACTGTCAGAGGGTCAGTACTGAGGGAGTGCTGCACTGTCAGAGGGTCAGTACTGAGGGATTGCAGCCCTGTCAGAGGGTCAGTACTGAGGGAGTGCTGCACTGTCAGAGGGTCAGTACTGAGGGATTGCTGCACTGTCAGAGGGTCAGTACTGAGGGAGTGCTGCACTGTCAGAGGGTCAGTACTGAGGGAGTGCTGCACTGTCAGAGGGTCAGTACTGAGGGAGTGCCGCACTGTCAGAGGGTCAGTACTGAGGGTGTGCTGCACTGTCAGAGGGTCAGTACTGAGGGAGTGCTGCACTTTCAGAGGGTCAGTACTGAGGGATTGCAGCACTGTCAGAGGGTCAGTACTGAGGGAGTGCTGCACTGTCAGAGGGTCAGTACTGAGGGATTGCAGCACTGTCAGAGGGTCAGTACTGAGGGAGTGCCGCACTGTCGGAGGGTCAGTACTGAGGGAGTGCTGCACTGTCAGAGGGTCAGTACTGAGGGAGTGCTGCACTGTCAGAGGGTCAGTACTGAGGGAGTGCCGCACTGTCAGAGGGTCAGTACTGAGGGTGTGCTGCACTGTCAGAGGGTCAGTACTGAGGGAGTGCTGCACTGTCAGAGGTTCAGTACTGAGGGAGTGCTGCACTGTCAGAGGGTCAGTACTGAGGGAGTGCAGCACTGTCAGAGGGTCAGTACTGAATGAGTGCTGCACTGTCAGATGGTCAGTGCTGAGGGAGTGCTGCACTGTCAGAGGGTCAGTACTGAGGGAGTGCTGCACTGTCAGAGGGTCAGTACTGAGGGAGTGCTGCACTGTCAGAGGGTCAGTACTGAGGGAATGCCGCACTGTCAGAGGGTCAGTACTGAGGGAGTGCCGCTCTGTCAGAGGGTCAGTACTGAGGGAGTGCTGCACTGTCAGAGGGTCAGTACTGAGGGAATGCTGCACTGTCAGAGGGTCAGTACTGAGGGAGTGCTGCACTGTCAGAGGGTCAGTGCTGAGGGAATGCTGCACTGTCAGAGGGTCTGTACTGAGGGAGTGCTGCACTGTCTGGGGGTCAGTACTGAGGGAGTGCTGCACTGTCAGAGGGTCAGTACTGAGGGAATGACGCACTGTCAGAGGGTCAGTACTGAGGGAATGCCGCTCTGTCAGAGGGTCAGTACTGAGGGATTGCAGCACTGTCAGAGGGTCAGTACTGAGGGAGTGCTGCACTGTCAGAGGGTCAGTACTGAGGGAATGCTGCACTGTCAGAGGGTCAGTACTGAGGGAATGCAGCACTGTCAGAGGGTCAGTACTGAGGGAGTGCTGCACTGTCAGAGGGTCAGTACTGAGGGAGTGCTGCACTGTCAGAGGGTCAGTACTGAGGGAGTGCTGCACTGTCAGAGGGTCAGTACTGAGGGATTGCAGCACTGTCAGAGGGTCAGTACTGAGGGAGTGCCGCTCTGTCAGAGGGTCAGTACTGAGGGAGTGCTGCACTGTTAGAGGGTCAGTACTGAGGGAGTGCTGCACTGTCAGAGGGTCAGTACTGAGGGAGTGCTGCACAGTCAGAGGGTCAGTACTGAGGGAGTGCTGCACTGTCAGAGGGTCAGTACTGAGGGAGTGCTGCACTGTCAGAGGGTCAGTACTGAGGGAGTGCAGCACTGCTGTTTTAGGTGCTCATTCCCCATGACGCTGTGAGCTGACTGCTGGTGGCCAGAGTTTGGTGGGAGCCTGCACGCTGCAGGGAGATGTTTTTGCTGAGGGGAAATCTCAGCCTTTGGCTCGGAGACACGGGCTTGCCCTGAGCTTGAGCTGGGAGAGGGTCGATGAGGGTAACCTGGTGGACGTGCTGTACACCGTCGACGGAACTGCAATCGGGGGCTTCCTGATGTCTCGGGCACTCACACTGCCCCCTCCCACTCCCCATCCCCCCCCCCCCTTCCCCACCACTGTCACCGTGATGTAAGTTAATGCCCCGGCTGACAAGGGGAAGGCAGGACACGGGTCAGACAGCCAGGTCCGGAGCCAGGGGCTCAGGAGATGGGCGGGCGCGAGCAATGATGGGCTGGCCGGTGGTTGGCAGGGGCGGTCCGACATGTGCAGCTTTGGACATTCCCTCCAGCAAGCGACCCTCGAGGGGAGGGGGGCGGGCTTCAGGTGGGGAGTGTGGGGAAGCAGAGGGGGCCTGAGGGAATTGGGGGCGGTGTGGGGGACACAGAGGAGATGAGAGTCTCCATTTTCTGTTTATTTTCTCACCAGGTGTGGGGTCATTGCCAGTGTTTGTTGCCCGTCCCTAACTGCCCCTTGAGATGAGGGTCTCGCTCGGCCATTCCCGAGGGTCAGTTTCAGAGCCAACCACACGGCTGTGGGTCTGGAGTCACGTGTAGGGCCAGAGTGGGTAAGGACGGCAGGTTTCCCTCCCTAATGAGACATGAGTGAACTCTGATGAGTCTTTACGACGCTCGATGATAGTTTAAAGGGAGATGAGTGAACCCTGATGAGTCTTTACGACGCTCGATGATAGTTTAAGGGGAGATGAGTGAAACCTGATGAGTCTTTATGACGCTCGATGATAGTTTAAAGGGAGATGAGTGAACCCTGATGAGTCTTTATGACGCTCGATGATAATTTAAAGGGAGATGAGTGAACCCTGATGAGTCTTTACGACGCTCGATGATAGTTTAAAGGGAGATGAGTGAACACCTGATGAGTCTTTACGACGCTCGATGATAGTTTAAAGGGAGATGAGTGAACCCTGATGAGTCTTTACGACGCTCGATGATAGTTTAAAGGGAGATGAGTGAACCCTGATGAGTCTTTACGACGCTCGATGATGGTTTCACAGTCCCCGTTACCCAGACTGGCTTTCAACTCCCGGTTTTATTCATCGGATTTAAATCCCTCCAGCGGCCGGGGGTGGGGATCGAACCCAGGTCCCCAGGGCGTTAACCGGGGCCTCTGGATTCCCAGCCCAGTGACAGTGCCGCTCCTGCTCCTCCCCCCTTCCCCCCCCCCCCCTCAACGGCCACCGTCTCCCCTTCCTCCCACCTTCCCAAGGCTGCTGCTCGCCATCTTTATAAGCTGTCCCCTCAGGGAGGGCGGAGGCTTCCCTCCTCCCTCGGCTGTGTCCACCCTCCCCTCTCAGGACTCATCTCCCCCTCTCCACCCGCCCTCACCCCGCCGGCTCGGTTCCCCCCCCCCCCCAAAAACGCCAATGCCACCTGGCGAGGTGGCCCAGCCTATTCCGACACGCTCGGCATTCTGGGTACACACATCCGCCATTGACCACGGGCGGCTCATTCCCAGACCTGGGAACGCTCCCCACGCCAACATCCTGAATTCTCCTCATACCTGGGAAAACCCCCCAACAATTACAGCAGCCGCACCTCCAGCTGCTTTAACTCCGGAACTCTCCCCAATCGCAAAGATGGGTGTGAGGTCAAACTCACCGTGAGACGGAGAGTGAGACGCAGGTTGGGGGGGGCCAGAGGCTCAGTCAAAGAGGGGTCTCTTAAAGACCGTCTTAAAGGAAAAGAGAGAGAGAGACCTGGAGAGAGAGAGAAACAGAGAGACAGAGAGACAGAGAGAGAGAAACAGAGAGAGAGAAACAGAGAGAGAGAGAGAGAGAGAGACAGAGAGGGAGAGACAGAGAGAGAGAGAAACAGAGAGAGACAGGGACAGAGAGAGAGAGAGGGAAACAGAGAGAGACAGAGAGAGAGGGAAACAGAGAGACAGAGAGAGAGAAACAGAGAGAGACAGAGAAACAGAGAGACAGAGAGAGAGACAGAGAGGGAGAGACAGAGAGAGAGACAGAGAGAGAGAGAAACAGAGAGAGAGAGAAAGAGAGAGACAGAGAGAGAGAGACAGAGAGAGAGAGAAACAGAGAGAGAGAGAGAGAGAGACAGAGAGAGAGAAACAGAGAGAGACAGAGAAACAGAGAGACAGAGAGAGAGACAGAGAGGGAGAGACAGAGAGAGAGACAGAGAGAGAGACAGAGAGAGAGAGACAGAGAGAGAGAGACAGAGAGAGAGAGAGAGAGAGAGACAGAGAGAGAGAGAAACAGAGAGAGAGAGAAAGAGAGAGACAGAGAGGGAGAGACAGAGAGAGAGAGAAACAGAGAGAGACAGAGAGAGAGAAACAGAGAGAGACAGAGCGAGACAGACAGAGAGACAGAGAGAGAGAGAAACAGAGAGAGAGAGAAACAGAGAGAGACAGAGAGAGAGAAACAGAGAGAGACAGAGCGAGACAGACAGAGAGACAGAGAGAGAGAGAGACAGAGACAGAGAGAGACAGAGAAATACAGACAGAGAGAGAGAAAAAGAGAGACAGAGAGGGAGAGACGGAGAGAGAGAAAAACAGAGAGAGAGAGACAGAGAGAGAGAGAAACAGAGAAAGACAGAGAAATACAGAGAGAGAGAGAGAGAAACAGAGAGACAGAGAGGGAGAGACAGAGAGAGAGACAGAAAGAGAGAGAAACAGAGAGAGAGAAACAGAGAGAGAGAGAAAGAGAGAGTGAGAGAGAAACAGAGAGAGAAACAGAGAGACAGAGAGGGAGAGACAGAAAGAGAGAGAGAGATACAGAGAGAGACAGAGACAGAGAGAGAGAGAGGGAAACAGAGAGAGAGAGATAAACAGAGAGAGACAGAGAGAGAGAGACAGAGAGAGAGAGACAGAGAGAGAGAGACAGAGACAGATAGGCAGACAGCCAGAGGGAGGGAGGGGGTGAGGGGGGGATTTGAACAGGAGGATGAGAATTGTAGGGGCTGGAGGAGGTTACAGAGATAGGGAGGGAGGGGGTGAGGGAGGGATTTGAACAGGAGATGAGAATTGTAGGGGCTGGAGGAGGTTACAGACATGGGGAGGGATTTGAACAGGAGGATGAGAATTGTCCGGGTTGCAGGAGGTTACAGAGATAGGGAGGGAGGGGGTGAGGGAGGGATTTGAACAGGAGGATGAGAATTGTAGGGGCTGGAGGAGGTTACAGAGATAGGGAGGGAGAGGGAGAGGGTGAGGGAGGGATTTGAACAGGAGGGTGAGAATTGTAGGGGCTGGAGGAGGTTACAGAGATAGGGAGGGAGGGGGTGAGGGAGGGATTTGAACAGGAGGATGAGAATTGTAGAGGCTGGAGGAGGTTACAGAGATAGGGAGGGAGGGGGCGAGGGAGGGATTTGAACAGGAGATGAGAATTGTAGGGGCTGGAGGAGGTTACAGACATGGGGAGGGATTTGAACAGGAGGATGAGAATTGTCCGGGTTGCAGGAGGTTACAGAGATAGGGAGGGAGGGGGTGAGGGAGGGATTTGAACAGGAGGATGAGAATTGTAGGGGCTGGAGGAGGTTACAGAGATAGGGAGGGAGAGGGAGAGGGTGAGGGAGGGATTTGAACAGGAGGGTGAGAATTGTAGGGGCTGGAGGAGGTTACAGAGATAGGGAGGGAGGGGGTGAGGGAGGGATTTGAACAGGAGGATGAGAATTGTAGGGGCTGGAGGAGGTTACAGAGATAGGGAGGGAGGGGGTGAGGGAGGAATTTGAACAGGAGGGTGAGAATTGTAGGGGCTGGAGGAGGTTACAGAGATAGGGAGTGAGGGGGTGAGGGAGGGATTTGAACAGGAGGATGAGAATTGTAGGGGCTGGAGGAGGTTACAGAGATAGGGAGGGAGGAAGTGAGGGAGGGATTTGAGCAGGAGGATGAGAATTGTAGGGGCTGGAGGAGGTTACAGCGATAGAGAGGGAGGGGGTGAGGGAGGGATTTGAACAGGAGGGTGAGAATTGTAGGGGCTGGAGGAGGTTACAGGGATAGGGAGGGAGGGGGTGAGGGGCCATGGAGGGAGTTGTTTTGAGGTGGTTAAGCGGTCTGGGTAACTAGAAGAACGGGAAACATGGGCAGTGGGTTCAGTGTCACACAGGGAGGGGAAATTCTCAGTACTTTGATGTTCCAATGGAGATAGAAAAGGTCTGCAGGAAGAGTCAAACCATCCCTGGCAATCGAAGGAGTCTGAGGACGGGAGGGGACTGGCAGACAGGGCCGGAAATGCTGCAAAGATTCGTGGTAGATGTTGAAAACCTCAGCAACCAGCCAAAGGAAAGTGAAAGGGAATAACGAGATCGCAATTGGAGCCGGCGAGGGAACTAGCAAGGAACAGTGAAAGCTGCTAGCAGGATATAAAAAGGAGGAGAGTAGCTAAAGTAAGAGTTGGCCCCGAAGAGGCTGCGTTTGGGAAATTATTAATGGAAAACAAGGAAATGCACGAGACTTTGAAGAGCTGTTTCATCTCGATCTTCTCAGCTGAATGCACAGAAAGCAGCCAAAGATTACTGGAAAATTAGGAGGCAAAAAGGGAGGGGGGAGTTTCCATCAATCATGATCACGAGAAAAAGTGCAGGAGAAACAGAGATACATAGAAACTAGGAGCAGGAGGAGGCCATTCAGCCCTTCGAGCCTGCTCCCCCATTCATTATGATCATGGCTGATCATCCAACTCAATATCCTGCTCCCGCTTTCTCCCCATTTCCTTTGGTCCCTTTCACCCCAAGAGCTATATCTAACTCCTTCAAAACATACAATGTTCTGGCCTCAACTACTTTCTGTGGTAGTGAATTCCCAGGCTCACCGCTCTCTGGGTGGAGACATTTCCCCTCATCTCAGTCCTAAATGGTCTACCCCATATCCCCAGACTGTGACCCCTGGTTCTGGACTTCCCCCACCATCGGGAACATCCTTCCTGCATCTACCCTGTGTAGTCCTGTGAGAATTTTATAGGTCTCTATGAGATCCCCCCTCATTCTCCTGATCTCCAGTGAATATAATCCTAACCGACTCAATCTCTCCTCATATGTCAGTCCCACCATCCCAGGAATCAGTCTGGTAAACCTTCGCTGCACTCCCTCTATAGCCAGAACATCCTTCCTCAGATAAGGAATCAGTCTGGTAAACCTTCGCTGCTCTCCCTCTATAGCCAGAACATCCTTCCTCAGATAAGGAATCAGTCTGGTAAACCTTCGCTGCTCTCCCTCTATAGCCAGAACATCCTTCCTCAGATAAGGAATCAGTCTGGTAAACCTTCGCTGCACTCCCTGTATAGCCAGAACATCCTTCCTCAGATAAGGAATCAGTCTGGTAAACCTTCGCTGCTCTCCCTCTATAGCCAGAACATCCATCCTCAGATAAGGAATCAGTCTGGTAAACCTTCGCTGCTCTCCCTCTATAGCCAGAACATCCTTCCTCAGATAAGGAATCAGTCTGGTAAACCTTCGCTGCTCTCCCTCTATAGCCAGAACATCCTTCCTCAGATAAGGAATCAGTCTGGTAAACCTTCGCTGCTCTCCCTCTATAGCAAGTACATCCTTCCTCAGATAAGGAATCAGTCTGGTAAACCTTCGCTGCTCTCCCTCTATAGCCAGAACATCCTTCCTCAGATAAGGAATCAGTCTGGTAAACCTTCGCTGCACTCCCTCTATAGCCAGAACATCCTTCCTCAGATAAGGAATCAGTCTGGTAAACCTTCGCTGCTCTCCCTCTGTAGCCAGAACATCCTTCCTCAGATAAGGAGACCAAAACTGTACACAATATTCCAGGTGTGGTCTCACCAAGACCCTGTACAATTGCAGCAAGACATCCCTGTTCCTGTACGCGAATCCTCTGACTATGAAGGCCAACATACCATTTACCTTCTTTACCGCCTGCTGCACCTGCATGTTTACCTTCAGCGACTGGTGTACCAGGTCACCCAGGTCTCGTTGCACATTCCCCTCTCTCAGTTTATAACCATTCAGATAATAATCTGCCTTCCTGTTTTTGTTACCAAAGTGGACAACCTCACATTTATCCACATTATACTGCATCTGCCATGCATTTGCTCACTCACTCAGCTTGTCCAAATCACACTGAAGCATCTCTGCATCTTCCTCACAGCTCACCCTCCCACCCAGCTTTGTGTCATCTGCAAATTTGGAGATATTACATTTAGTTCCCTCATCGAAATCATTAATATATATTGTGAATAGCTAAGAGAAATAAAGAGGCTAAAGGCTGACAAGCCTCCTGGACTTGACCTGCATCCTGGGGTCAGTAAGGGTTGGGGGGGGGGGGGGGTGGGGTGTGGTTACTGCAGGGGCAATGGATGCATTGGCTATAATCTTCCAAAATCCTCTGAATTCTGGAATGATCACAGATCCACAAGGGTAACACCTGTGTTCCGGTAAAAGAGGGAGACAGAAAGCAGGGAGGGAATGGCCACCTCACCTGATATTGCTCACTGGGAAATTTCCAGTATCTATTATCGAGGATGTTACAGCAGGATACTTAGAAAGTCATACGGGGACCAGACAGAGTCAGCACGGGCTTGTGAAGGGGAAATCAGGCTTGAGCAATTTATTCAAATTCTGTGAGGATGTAAGAAGCAGGGTGGATAAAGGGGTGCTGATGTGGTGCGCTTGGATTTCCAAAAGGCATTCAGTAAGGTGTCACGCAAAACCTTCGGCACAAGATCCAAACTCATGGTGTTTGGGTGGGAGGTGGGGGGGCGGGGGGTGCGGTGGGGGGTGTATACGAGCCTGGATACGGGATTGGCTGGCTAATAGGAAACAGAGAGTAGGTATCAATGGGCCGTATTCCCTGTTGGTAGACTGTAACAAGAGGGAGTGTCGCTGGGAACAGAACTGGGGCCTCAACTGTTTACAATCCATATTAATAACTTGGGTGAAGGGACCGAGTCAATTGTAGCCAGATTGGCCAATGATACACAGATCGCTAGGAAAGTAAGCTGTGAGGAGGATACAAACAGTCTGCAATGGGGTATCAATGGGTTCAGTGAGAGGGCAAAAAATTGGGAGCTGGGGCATAATGTGGGAAAAACATGAGATTGTCCACTTTGGCAGGAAGAATAGAAAAGCAGCATGTTATTGAAATGGAGAGAGGTCGGAGAACTCGGCGTTACAGACGGATCTGGCTGTCTGGGTACATGAATCAGGAAAAGCTGGTATGCAGTTGCAGACAGTGATTCAGGAGGCAAATGGCCTTTACTGCGAGGGGGATGGGGTATAAAAGCCGGGGAGCCTCGCTCCAAGTGTACAGGGCACTGGGGAGTCCACACCTGGAGCGCGGTGGACAGTTTCAGTCTCCTGACCTAAGGACGGACGGACTCGCTATTGGAGGCCGTTGGGAGAAGGTTCACTGGGCTGATTCCCGGGATGACGGGGGTCTGTCTGATGGGGGAAAGGTTGAGCAGGTTGGGCCTGTACCCGTTGGAGATTAGAAGGATGAGGGGTGATCTTATTGTGACAGATCAGATCCTGAGGGGTGGGGAGGGTGGAGGCTGAGGGGGTGTTTACCCCCCCCCTCATGGGGGTATCTAGAATGAGATGGAGGGGGCACAATTTCAGTACAAGGGGCTCCACGGTGCTGTTAGGGAGGGAGTTCCAGGATTTTGTCCGTTTGGTGTAGGTACACCCACAGCGCTGTTAGGGAGGGAGTTCCAGGATTTTGTCCCTGTGGTATAGGTACACCCACGGCGCTGTTAGGGACGGAGTTCCAGGATTTTGTCCGTGTGGTGTAGGTACACCCACGGCGCAGTTAGGGAGGGAGTTCCAGGATTTTGTCCGTGTGGTGTAGGTACACCCACGGCGCTGTTAGGGAGGGAGTTCCAGGATTTTGTCCGTGAGGTGTAGGTACACCCACGGCGCTGTTAGGGAGGGAGTTCCGGGATTTAATCCGTGTGGTGTAGGTACACCCACGGCGCTGTTAGGGAGGGAGTTCCAGGATTTTGTCCGTGTGGTGTAGGTACACCCACGGCGCTGTTAGGGAGGGAGTTCCGGGATTTAATCCGTGTGGTGTAGGTACACCCACGGCGCTGTTAGGGAGGGAGTTCCAGGATTTTGTCCGTGTGGTGTAGGTACACCCACGGCGCTGTTAGGGAGGGAGTTCCAGGATTTTGTCTGTGTGGTGTAGGTACACCCACGGCGCTGTTAGAGAGGGAATTCCGGGATTTTGTCTGTGTGGTGTAGGTACACCCACGGCGCTGTTAGGGAGGGAGTTCCAGGATTTTGTCCGTGTGGTGTAGGTACACCCACGGCGCTGTTAGGGAGGGAGTTCCAGGATTTTGTCCGTGTGGTGTAGGTACACCCACGGCGCTGTTAGGGAGGGAGTTCCAGGATTTTGTCCGTGTGGTGTAGGTACACCCACGGCGCTGTTAGGGAGGGAGTTCCAGGATTTTGTCCGTGTGGTGTAGGTACACCCACGGCGCTGTTAGGGAGGGAGTTCCAGGATTTTGACCCAGCGACAGTGAAGGAACGGCCGCTATATTTCCAAGTCAGGATGGTGAGGTACTTGGAGGGGAACTTCCAGGCGGTGGTGTTCCCATGTGTCTGCTGCCCTTGTCCTTCTAGATGGTGGAGGTCGTGGGTTTGGAAGCTGCTGTCGAAGGAGCCTTGGTGAGTTGCTGCAGTGCATCTTGTAGATGGTGCACACACTGCTGCTACTGTGCGTCAGTGGTGGAGGGAGTGAATGTTGAAGCTGGAGGATGGATGAGGAATGACCCTGAATGTTGTCTGGTTGCGTTAAAACAGGAGGCAAACCTGCCACAGGTTAACGCTCGGTCCTGCAGGGAGGAGGTCCAGGTCCCCGTCCGCACTTCTCACTGGCCCGTTGTGGGAGTGTGACTCTGCCATCAGTGTGGTGACTGGAGCCCCCCTCTTCCAGGAACTGGTCCACAAGACCCTGACAGCCACGAGACGTGAGCTGGCAGCAACGCGGCCTGGGAGAAGCAGATCAGCCTGGACACCAAAAACCGGCCATTCACAATGTCCAAGACACCAACCAGCTGCTGGGGGGGGGTCTTCATATCCCAGGGAGGGATCCAGACAAACATCCAGGCTCAGCGGCTGTCCAAGCAGTCCACAGAGATGGAGGACTGGAGGCACAACATCAGAATATACACATCTAACACTCCAGGACAGGTACAGCACGGGGTTAGATACACAGTAAATCTCCCTCTACACTGTCCCCATCAAACACTCCCAGGACAGGTACAGCACGGGGTTAGATACAGAGTAAATCTCCCTCTACACTGTCCCCATCAAACACTCCCAGGACAGGTACAGCACGGGGTTAGATACAGAGTAAATCTCCCTCTACACTGTCCCCATCAAACACTCCCAGGACAGGTACAGCACGGGGTTAGATACAGAGTAAATCTCCCTCTACACTGTCCCCATCAAACACTCCCAGGACAGGCACAGCACGGGGTTAGATACACAGTAAAGCTCCCTCTACACTGTCCCCATCAAACACTCCCAGGACAGGTACAGCACGGGGTTAGATACAGAGTAACTCTCCCTCTACACTGTCCCCATCAAACACTCCCAGGACAGGTACAGCACGGGGTTAGATACAGAGTAAAGCTCCCTCTACACTGTCCCCATCAAACACTCCCAGGACAGGTACAGCACCGGGTTACATACAGAGTAAATCTCCCTCTGCACTGTCCCCATCAAACACTCCCAGGACAGGGACAGCACGGGGTTAGATACAGAGTAAATCTCCCTCTACACTGTCCCCATCAAACACTCCCAGGACAGGTACAGCACGGGGTTAGATACAGAGTAAATCTCCCTCTACACTGTCCACATCGAACACTCCCAGGACAGGTACATCACGGGGTTAGATACAGAGTAAAGGTCCCCCTATGCTGTCTGTGGGGTGGGGGGGTGGTCAGATTCTGGGGGTGTCAGTGTCTGGAGGGGTCAGTGTCTGGTTGTGGGTCATTGTCTGGTGGGGTCACTTTCTGGGGGGTGGTCAGGGGCTGGGGGAGTCAGTGTCTGGGAGGTTTAGGGTCTGGGGGTACAGTGTCTGGGAGGGGCATCAGTGTCTGCGGTGTCAGTGTCTGGGGGTTCATTGTCTGAGGGGGTCAGTACCTGGAGGGGGTCAGTGTCGGGGGGGTTCAGTCTCTGGGGAGGGTCAGTGTCTAGGGGGTTTAGGGTCTGGGGGGACAGTGTCTGGGCAGATGCGTCATTGTCTGGGGGGTCAGTTTCTGGGGTGTCAGTGTCTGGGGGGGTCAGTATCTGGGGGGTCAGTATCTAGAGGGTGTCAATGTCAGGTGGGTGTCAGTGTTTGGGGAAGGTCAGTGTCTGGGCGGAATCTGTATCTGTGTGGGTCAGTGCCAGGGTGGGTCAGTGTCTGTGTGGGTCAGTGTCTGTGTGGGTCAGTGTCTGCGTGAGTCAGTGCCTGTGAGGGGTCAGTGCCTGTGTGGGTCAGTGTCTGCGTGGGTCAGTGCCTGTGAGGGGTCAGTGTCTGTGTGGGTCAGTGCCAGGGTGGGTCAGTGTCTGTGTGGGTCAGTGTCTGTGTGGGTCAGTGTCTGCGTGAGTCAGTGCCTGTGAGGGGTCAGTGCCTGTGTGGGTCAGTGTCTGCGTGGGTCAGTGCCTGTGAGGGGTCAGTGCCAGGGTGGGTCAGTGTCTGTGTGGGTCAGTTTCTGTGAGGGGTCTGTGCCTGTGTGAGTCAGTGTCTGCGTGGGTCAGTGCCTGTGAGGGGTCAGTGCCTGTGAGGGGTCAGTGCCAGGGTGGGTCAGTGTCTGTGTGGGTCAGTGTCTGTGAGGGGTCTGTGCCTGTTTGGGTCAGTGTCTGCGTGGGTCAGTGTCTGCGTGGGTCAGTGCCTGTGAGGGGTCAGTGCCTGTGAGGGTCAGTGCCAGGGTGGGTCAGTGTCTGTGTGGATCAGTGTCTGTGTGGGTCAGTGCCTGTGAGGGGTCAGCGTCTGTGAGGGGTCAGTGCCAGGGTGGGTCAGTGTCTGTGTGGATCAGTGTCTGTGTGGGTCAGTGCCTGTGAGGGTCAGTGTCTGTGAGGGGTCAGTGCCAGGGTGGGTCAGTGTCTGTGTGGTCAGTGCCTAGTGAGGGGTCAGTGCCTGTGAGGGGTCAGTGCCAGGGTGGGTCAGTGTCTGTGTGGATCAGTGTCTGTGTGGGTCAGTGCCTATGAGGGGTCAGTGTCTGTGAGGGGTCAGTGCCAGGGTGGGTCAGTGTCTGCGTGGGTCAGTGTCTGTGTGGGTCAGTGCCTGTGAGGGGTCAGTGTCTGTGTGGGTCAATGTCTGTGTGGATCAGTGACTGTGTGGGACAGTGTCTGTGAGGGATCAGTGTCTGTGTGGGTCAGTGTCTGTGAGGGGTCAGTGTCTGTGTGGGTCAGTTTCTGTTTGGGTCAGTGTCTGTGAGGGGTCAGTGTCTGTGTGGGTCAGTTTCTGTTTGGGTCAGTGTCTGTGAGGGGTCAGTGTCTGTTTGGGTCAGTGTCTGTGTGGATCAGTGTCTGTGTGGGTCAGTGTCTGTGTGGGTCAATGTCTGTGTGGATCAGTGTCTGTGTGGGTCAGTGTCTGTGTGGATCAGTGTCTGTGTGGGTCAGTGTCTGTGTGGGTCAGTGTCTGTGAGGGGTCAATGTCTGTGTGGATCAGTGTCTGTGTGGGTCAGTGTCTGCGTGGATCAGTGTCTGTGTGGGTCAGTGTCTGTGTGGGTCAATGTCTGTGAGGGGTCAGTCTGTGTGGATCAGTGTCTGTGTGGGTCAGTGTCTGTGTGGGTCAATGTCTGTGTGGATCAGTGTCTGTGTGGGTCAGTGTCTGTGTGGGTCAGTGTCTGTGTGGTTCAGTGTCTGTGTGGGTCAATATCTGTGTGGATCAGTATCTGTGTGGGTCAGTCTCTGTGAGGGGTCAGTGCCTGTAATGTCAGTGCATGGTTGGGTCAGTGCCTGGGGGGTGTGTCAATGTCTGGGAGGTCAGTGTCTGGGGGTTATTGTCTGAGGGGGTCAGTGTCTGGTGGGTCATTGTCGGAGGGGGTCAGTACCTGGAGGGGGTCAGTGTCTGTGAGGGGTCAGTGTCTCTGAGGGGACAGTGCATGGGTGGGTCAGTGTCTGTGGGGGGGTGGTCAGTGTCTGGGAGGTAGGTGTCTAGAGGGGGTCAGTCTCTGGAGGGGGTCAGTCTCTGGAGGAGGTCAGAGTCAGGGGTGGGGGGGGTGTCAGTGTCCGTGAGGGGTCAGTGTCTCGGGGGTCAGTGTCTGGGGGTGTCAGTGTCAGGGGGGGTCATTGTCTGAGGGGGTCAGTATCTGGAGTTGGTCTGTGTCTGGGGGGGTCAGTGTCTGGGGGGTCATTGTCTCAGCGAGTCAGTATCTGGAGGGGGTCAGTGTCTGGGGGGTCAGTGTCTGAGGGGGTCAGTATCTGGAGGAGGTCAGTGTCTGGAGGGGGTCAGTGTCTGGGGGGTCAGTGTCTGGGGGGTCAGTGTCTGAGGGGGTCAGTATCTGGAGGGGGTCAGTGTCTGGAGGGGGTTCAGTGTCTGGGGGGTCAGTATCTGGAGGGGGTCAGTGTCTGGAGGGGGTCAGTGTCTGGGGGGTCAGTGTCTGGAGGGGGTCAGTGTCTGGAGGGGGGTCAGTGTCTGGGGGGTCAGTGTCTGGGGGGTCAGTGTTTGAGGGGGTCAGTGTCTGGAGGGGGTCAGTGTCGGGGGGTGTCATTGTCTGTGAGGGGTCAGTGCCTGAGGGTGTCAGTGTCTGGAGGGGTCAGTGTCTGGGGGGTCAGTGTTTGAGGGGGTCAGTGTCTGGAGGGGGTCAGTGTCGGGGGGTGTCATTGTCTGTGAGGGTGTCAGTGCCTGAGGGTGACAGTGTCTGGAGGGGTCAGTGACTGGGAGTGTCAGTGTCTGTGAGGGGTCAGTGTCTGGGGGTCAGTGTCTGGGGTGTCAGTGTCTGGGGAGTGTCAGTGTCTGTGAGGGGTCAGTGTCTGGAGGGGTCAGTGTCTGGGGGGTCAGTGTCTGGGGGGTCGGTATCTGGAGGGGGTCAGTATCTGGAGCGGGTCAGTGTCTGGGGGGTCAGTATCGGAGGGTCAGTATCTGAGGGGGTCAGTGTCTGGAGGGGGTCAGTATCTGGAGGGGGTCAGTGTCTGGAGGGGGTCGGTGTCTGGAGGGGGTCGGTGTCTGGAGGGGGTCAGTGTCTGGGGGGTCAGTATCTGGAGGGGGTCAGTGTCTGAGGGGACAGTATCGGGAGGGTCAGTGTCTGAGGGGGTCCAGTGTCTGGAAGGGGGTCAGTGGTCTGGGGGTCAGTGTCTGAGGGGGTCAGTATCTGGAGGGGGTCAGTGTCTGGAGGGGGTCAGTGTCTGGGGGGTCAGTGTCTGGGGGGTCAGTATCTGGAGGGGGTCAGTGTCTGGAGGGGGTCAGTGTCTGGGGGGTCAGTGTCTGGAGGGGGTCAGTGTCTGGAGGGGGTCAGTGTCTGGGGGGTCAGTGTCTGGGGGGTCAGTGTTTGAGGGGTCAGTGTCTGGAGGGGGTCAGTGTCGGGGGGTGTCATTGTCTGTGAGGGGTCAGTGCCTGAGGGTGTCAGTGTCTGGAGGGGTAAGTGTCTGGGGGGTCAGTGTTTGAGGGGGTCAGTGTCTGGAGGGGGTCAGTGTCGGGGGGTGTCATTGTCTGTGAGGGTGTCAGTGCCTGAGGGTGACAGTGTCTGGAGGGGTCAGTGGACTGGGGTGTGTCAGTGTCTGTGAGGGGTCAGTGTCTGGGGGGGTCAGTGTCTGGGGTGTCAGTGTCTGGGGAGTGTCAGTGTCTGTGAGGGGTCAGTGTCTGGAGGGGTCAGTGTCTGGGGGGTCAGTGTCTGGGGGTCGGTATCTGGAGGGGGTCAGTATCTGGAGCGGGTCAGTGTCTGGGGGTTCAGTATCGGAGGGTCAGTATCTGAGGGGGTCAGTGTCTGGAGGGGGTCAGTATCTGGAGGGGGTCAGTGTCTGGAGGGGGTCGGTGTCTGGAGGGGGTCGGTGTCTGGAGGGGGTCAGTGTCTGGGGGGTCAGTATCTGGAGGGGGTCAGTGTCTGGGGGGTCAGTATCGGAGGGTCAGTGTCTGAGGGGGTCAGTGTCTGGAGGGGGTCAGTATCTGGAGGGGGTCAGTGTCTGGAGGGGGTCAGTGTCTGAGGGGGTCAGTGTTTGGGGGGTCGGTATCTGGAGGTGGTCAGTATCTGGAGTGGGTCAGTGTCTGGGGGTCAGTGTCTGGGGGGTCAGTATCGGAGGGGGTCAGTATCTGGAGTGGGTCAGTGTCTGGGGGTCAGTGTCTGGGGGGTCAGTATCGGAGGGGGTCAGTATCTGGAGTGGGTCAGTGTCGGGCGGGTCAGTGTCTGTGGGGTTATTGTCTGAGGGGTTCAGTATCTGGAGGGGGTCAGTGTCTGTGAGGGGTCAGTGTCTGGAGGGGTCAGTGTCTGGGGTGTCAGTGTCTGGGGGGTCAGTACCTGGAAGAGCTCAGTATCTGGAGGGGGTCAGTGTCGGGGGAGGTTGTCAGTGTCGAGGGGGTCAGTGTCTGGGGGTTATTGTCTGAGCGGTTCAGTATCTGGAGGGGGTCAGTATCTGCGGTGGTCAGTGTCTGGGTGGTTCAGTGTCTTGGGGGTCAGTTGTCTGGGGTGGTCAGTGTCTGGGTGGGTCAGTGTCTAGGGGGTCAGTGCCTGGGGGGGATCAGTATCTGAAGGGGGTCAGTTTCTAGAGGGTCAGTATATGGAGTGGTCAGTATCTGGAGGGGGTCAGTATCTGGAGGGTCAGTGTCTGGGTGTCAGTATCTGGAGGGGGTCAGTTTCTGGGGGGTCAGTGTCTGAGGGGGTCAGTATCTGGAGGGGGTCAGTGTCTGGGGGTCAGTGTCTGGGGGGGTCAGTGTCGGGGGGGTCAGTATCTGGAGGGGGTCAGTATCTGGAGTGGGTCTGTGTCGGGGGGGTCAGTGTCTGGGCGGTTATTGTCTGGGGGATCAGTATCTGGAGAGGGACAGTGTCTGGGGGGTCAGTGTCTGGAGGGTGAGTGTCTGTGAGGCGTCAGTATCTGGAGGGGGACAGTGTCTGCTGGGTAATTGTCTGTGGGGGTCAGTGTCTGGATGGTCAGTGTCTGAGGTGGTCAGTATCTGGAGGAGGTCAGTGTCTGGGGGGTCAGTATCGGAGGGTCAGTGTCTGAGGGGTCAGTGTCTGGGGGGTCAGTGTCTGGGGGGTCATTGTCTGAGGGTGTCAGTATCTGGGGGGTCAGTATCGGAGGGTCAGTGTCTGAGGAGGTCCGTGTCTGAGGGGGTCAGTGTTCTGGGGGGTCAGTGTCTGGGGGGTCAGTTTCAGGAAAGGGGGCAGTGTTGGGGGGTCAGCGTCGGGGGGTGTTATTGTCTGAGGGGGTCAGTATCTGGAGGGGTTCAGTGCTTAGGTGGGTCAGTGTCTGTGAGAGGGTCAGTGTCAGGGGGGGGTCTCAGTGTCAGGTGGGGTCAGTGTCTGAGGGGGTCAGTGCCTGGAGGGGGCAGTGTCTGGGGGGGTCAGTGTCTGGGGGGTCAGTGTCTGAGGGGGGTCAGTATCTGGGGGGGTCAGTGTCTGGAGGGGGTCAGTGTCTGGGGGTCAGTATCTGGAGGGGGTCAGTGTCTGGGGGGTCAGTGTCTGGGGGGTCAGAGTCTGAGGGGGTCAGTGTCTGGAGGGGGTCAGTGTCTGTGAGAGGGTCAGTGTCTGTGAGAGGGTCAGTGTCTGGGGGTCAGTGTCAGGGGGGTCAGTATCTGGAGGGGGTCAGTGTCTGGAGGGGGTCAGTGTCTGGAGGGGGTCAGTGTCTGGGGGGTCAGTGTCTGAGGGGGTCAGTATCTGGAGGGGGTCAGTGTCTGTGAGAGGTTCAGTGTCTGTGAGAGGGTCAGTGTCTGGGGGGTCGGTAGCTGGAGGGGGTCAGTGTCTGGGGGGTCAGTGTCTGGGGGGTAAGTGTCCCGGTGGTCGGTATCTGGAGGGGGTCAGTGTCTGGGGCGTCAGTGTCTGGGGGGTCAGTGTCTGGGGGGTCAGTATCTGGAGAGGGTCAGTGTCTGGGGGTCAGTATCAGGAGGGGGTCAGTGTCTTGGGGGGTCAGTATCTGTGAGGGGTCAGTGTCTGAGGGGGTCAGTATCTGGAGGGGGGTCAGTGTCTGGGGGGTCAGCGTCTGGGAGGTCAGTGTCTGGGGGGTCAGTATCTGGAGGGGGTCAGTGTCTGAGGGGGTCAGTATCTGGAGGGGGTCAGTGTCTGGGGTGTCTGTGTCTGTGGGGTCAGTATCTGGAGGAGGTCTGTGTCTGGGGGTCAGTATCTGGGGGGTCAGTGTCAAAGAGGGGTCAGTATCTGGAGGGGGTCAGTGTCTGAGGGGTCAGTGTCTGGGGGTCAGTGTATGGGGGGGTCAGTGTCTTGGGGGTCAGTGTCTGGGAAGGGCAGTATCTGGAGGGGGTCTGTGTCTGGGGGGTCAGTGTCTGGAGGGGGTCAGTGTCTGAGGGGGTCAGTGTCTGGAGGGGGTCTGTGTCTAGGGGGTCAGTGTCTGGGGGGTCAGTATCTGGAGGGGGTCAGTGTTGAGGGGGTCAGTACCTGGAGGGGGTCAATGTCTGAGGGGGTCAGTATCTGGAGGGGGTCAGTGTCTGCGGGGTCAGTGTCTGAGGCGGTCAGTATCTGGATGGGGTCAGTGTCTGGGATTCAGTGCCTGAGGGGATCAGTGTCTGGAGGGGGTCAGTGACTGGGGGGTCAGTATCTGGAGGGGTCAGTATCTCGAGGGGGTCAATGTCTGATGGAGTCAGTATCTGGAGGGGTTCAGGGTCTGGGGGTTCAGTATCTGGAGTGGGTCAGTATCTGGAAGGGTCAGTGTCTGGGGGTGTCAGTGTCTGAGGGGTCAGTATCAGGAGGGTGTCAGTGTCTGGGGGGTCAGTGTCTGGGGGGTCAGTGTCTGGGGGGTCAGTGTCTGAGAGGGTCAGTATCTGGAGGGGGTCAGTGCCTGGGGGGTCAGTGCCTGAGGGGGTCAGTATCTGGAGGGGTCAGTGTCTGGGGGTCAGTGTCTGGAGGGGTCAGTATCTGGAGTGTCAGTGTCTGAGGGGGTCAGTGTCTGGGGGGTCAGTGTCTGGGGGTCAGTGTCTGGGGGGTCAGTGTCTGGCGGTCAGTGTCTGAGGGGGTCAGTGTCTGGGGGGTCAGTGGCTGGGGGTGTCAGTATCTGGCGGGGGTAAGTGTCTGGGGGGTCAGTGTCTGGGGGGGTCAGAACCGGGGGGTGAGTGTCTGAGGGGGTCAGTATCTGGAGGGGTCAGTGTCTGGGGTGTCATTGTCTGAGGGGGTCAGTATCTGGAGCGGGTCAGTGCCTGGGGGGTCAGTGTCTGGGGGGTCATTGTCTGAGGGGGTCTGTATCTGGAGTGGGTCAGTATCTGGAGGGCGTCAGTGTCTGGGGGGTTATTATCAGGGGGTCAGTTTCTTAGGGGGTCAGTATCTGGGGGGTCAGTGTCTGGGGGTCAGTATCTGGAGGGGGTCAGTGTCTGGAGGGGATGAGTGTCTGGAGGGTGTCATTATCAGGAGGCGGTCAGTCTCTGGGGGGTCAGTGTCTGAGGGGGTCAGTCTCTGGGGGTCAGTGTCTGAGGGGGTCAGTATCTGGAGTGGATCAGTATCTGGAGGGGGTCAGTCTCGGGGGGGTGTGAGTGTCTGAGGGGGTCAGTATCTGGAATGCGTCAGTATCTGGAGGGGGTCAGTGTCTGGGGGTCAGTGTCTGAGGGGGTCAGTATCTGCAGGGGGTCAGTGTCTGGAGGGTTCAGTGTCTGGGGGTCAGTATCTGGAGGGGGTCAGTGTCTGGAGGGTGTCAGTGTCGGGGGGTGTCAGTGTCTGTGAGGGGTCAGTGCCTGAGGGGGGTCAGTGTCTGGGGGGTCAGTGTCTGGGGGGTCAGTGGCTGGGGGGTCGGTATCTGGAGGGGGTCAGTATCTGGAGTGGGTCAGTGTCTGGGGGTCAGTGTCTGGGGGGTCAGTATCGGAGGGGGTCAGTATCTGGAGTGGGTCAGTGGCTGGGGGTCAGTGTCTGGGGGGTCAGTATCGGAGGGGGTCAGTATCTGGAGTGGGTCAGTGTCTGGGGGTCAGTGTCTGGGGGGTCAGTATTGGAGGGGGTCAGTATCTGGAGTGGGTCAGTGTCGGGCGGGTCAGTGTCTGTGGGGTTATTGTCTGAGGGGTTCAGTATCTGGAGGGGGTCAGTGTCTGTGAGGGGTCAGTGTCTGGAGGGGTCAGTGTCTGGGGTGTCAGTGTCTGGGGGGTCAGTACCTGGAAGAGCTCAGTATCTGGAGGGGGTCAGTATCTGGGGTGGTCAGTGTCTGGGTGGTCAGTGTCTTGGGGGTCAGTGTCTGGGGTGGTCAGTGTCTGGGTGGGTCAGTTTCTAGGGGGTCAGTGCCTGGGGGGATCAGTATCTGGAGGGGGTCAGTTTCTAGAGGGTCAGTATATGGAGTGGTCAGTATCTGGAGGGGGTCATAATCTGGAGGGTCAGTGTCTGGGTGTCAGTATCTGGAGGGGGTCAGTTTCTGGGGGTCAGTGTCTGAGGGGGTCAGTATCTGGAGGGGGTCAGTGTCTGGGGGGTCAGTGTCTGGGGGGTCAGTTTCGGGGGGGTCAGTATCTGGAGGGGGTCAGTATCTGGAGTGGGTCTCTGTCGGGGGGGTCAGTGTCTGGGCGGTTATTGTCTGGGGGATCAGTATCTGGAGGAGGACAGTGTCTGGGGGGTCAGTGTCTGGCGGGTGAGTGTCTGTGAGGGGTCAGTATCTGGAGGGGGACAGTGTCTGCTGGGTAATTGTCTGGGGGGTCAGTGTCTGGATGGTCAGTGTCTGAGGTGGTCAGTATCTGGAGGAGGTCAGTGTCTGGGGGGTCAGTATCGGAGGGTAAGTGTCTGAGGGGGTCAGTGTCTGGGGGGGTCAGTGTCTGGGGGGTCATTGTCTGAGGGTGTCAGTATCTGGGGGGTCAATATCGGAGGGTCAGTGTCTGAGGAGGTCCGTGTCTGAGGGGGTCAGTGTCTGGGGGGTCAGTGTCTGGGGGGTCAGTTTCTGGAAAGGAGTCAGTGTTGGGGGGGTCAGTGTCGGGGGGTGTTATTGTCTGAGGGGGTCAGTATCTGGAGGGGGTCAGTGTCTGGAGTGGTCAGTGTCTGAGGGGGTCAGTGTCTGGAGGGGGTCAGTGTCTGGGGGGTCAGTATCTGGAAAGGGGTCAGTGTTGGGGGGTCAGTGTCGGGGGGTTATTGTCTGAGGGGGTCAGTATCTGGATGGGTTCAGTGCTTAGGTGGGTCAGTTTCTGTGAGAGGTTCAGTGTCAGGGGGGGTTCTCAGTGTCAGGGGGGTCAGTGTCTGAGGGGGTCAGTGCCTGGAGGGATCAGTGTTTGGGGGGGGTCAGTGTCTGGGGGGTCAGTGTCTGAGGGGGTCAGTGTCTGGGGGGGTCAGTGTCTGGAGGGGGTCAGTGTCTGGGGGGTCAGGATCTGGAGGGGGTCAGTGTCTGGGGGGTCAGTGTCTGAGGGGGTCAGTGTCTGGAGGGGGTCAGTGTCTGTGAGAGGGTCAGTGTCTGTGAGAGGGTCAGTGTCTGGGGGGTCAGTGTCTAGGGTGTCAGTATCTGGAGGGGGTCAGTGTCTGGAGGGGGTCAGTGTCTGTGAGAGGGTCAGTGTCTGTGAGAGGGTCAGTGTCTGGGGGGTCAGTGTCTGGGGTGTCAGTATCTGGAGGGGGTCAGTGTCTGGAGGGGGTCAGTGTCTGGAGGGGGTCAGTGTCTGGGGGGTCAGTGTCTGAGGGGATCAGTATCTGGAGGGGGTCAGTGTCTGTGAGAGGTTCAGTGTCTGTGAGAGGGTCAGTGTCTGGGGGGTCGGTAGCTGGAGGGGGTCAGTGTCTGGGGGGTCAGTGTCTGGGGGGTCAGTGTCCGGGTGGTCGGTATCTGGAGGGGGTCAGTGTCTGGGGCGTCAGTGTCTGGGGGGTCAGTGTCTGGGGGGTCAGTATCTGTGAGGGGTCAGTGTCTGGGGGTCAGTATCCGGAGGGGGTCAGTGTCTGGGGGTTCAGTATCTGTGAGGGTTCAGTGTCTGAGGGGGGTCAGTATCTGGAGGGGGTCAGTGTATTGTGGGTCAGCGTCTGGGGGGTCAGTGTCTGGGGGGTCAGCATCTGGAGGCGGTCAGTGTCTGAGGGGGTCAGTATCTGGAGGGGGTCAGTGTCTGGGGGGGTCTGTGTCTGTGGGGTCAGTATCTTGGAGGAGGTCTGTGTCTGAGGGGTCAGTGTCTGGGGGTCAGTGTATGGGGGGGTCAGTGTCGTGGGGGTCAGTGTCTGGGAAGGGCAGTATCTGGAGGGGGTCTGTGTCTGGGGGGTCAGTATCTGCAGGGGGTCTGTTTCTGGGGGGTCAATGTCTGGGGGGTCAGTATCTGGAGGGGTCAGTGTCTGGGGGTCAGTATCTGGAGGGGGTCAGTGTCTGAGGGGGTCAGTATCTGGAGGGGATCCGTGTCTGGGGTGGTCAGTGTCTGGGGGGTCAGTGTCTGAGGGGGTCAGTGTCTGGAGGGGGTCAGTGTCGGGGGGTGTCATTGTCTGTGATGGTGTCAGTGCCTGAGGGTGACAGTGTCTGGAGGGGTCAGTGACTGGGGAGTGTCAGTGTCTGTGAGGGGTCAGTGTCTGGGGGGTCAGTGTCTGGGGTGTCAGTGTCTGGGGAGTGTCAGTGTCTGTGAGGGGTCAGTGTCTGGAGGGGTCAGTGTCTGGGGGGTCAGTGTCTGGGGGGTCGGTATCTGGAGGGGGTCAGTATCTGGAGCGGGTCAGTGTCTGGGGGGTCAGTATCGGAGGGTCAGTATCTGAGGGGGTCAGTGTCTGGAGGGGGCCAGTATCTGGAGGGGGTCAGTGTCTGGAGGGGGTCGGTGTCTGGAGGGGGTCGGTGTCTGGAGGGGGTCAGTGTCTGGGGGGTCAGTATCTGGAGGGGGTCAGTGTCTGGGGGGTCAGTATCGGAGGGTCAGTGTCTGAGGGGGTCAGTGTCTGGAAGGGGTCAGTATCTGGAGGGGGTCAGTGTCTGGGGGGTCAGTGTCTGGGGGGTCAGTGTCTGAGGGAGTCAGTATCTGGAGGGGGTCAGTGTCTGGAGGGGGTCAGTGTCTGGGGGGTCAGTGTCTGGGGGGTCAGTATCTGGAGGGGGTCAGTGTCTGGAGGGGGTCAGTGTCTGGGGGGTCAGTGTCTGGAGGGGGTCAGTGTCTGGAGGGGGTCAGTGTCTGGGGGGTCAGTGTCTGGGGGGTCAGTGTTTGAGGGGGTCAGTGTCTGGAGGGGGTCAGTGTCGGGGGGTGTCATTGTCTGTGAGGGGTCAGTGCCTGAGGGTGTCAGTGTCTGGAGGGGTCAGTGTCTGGGGGGTCAGTGTTTGAGGGGGTCAGTGTCTGGAGGGGGTCAGTGTCGGGGGGTGTCATTGTCTGTGAGGGTGTCAGTGCCTGAGGGTGACAGTGTCTGGAGGGTTCAGTGACTGGGGAGTGTCAGTGTCTGTGAGGGGTCAGTGTCTGGGGGGTCAGTGTCTGGGGTGTCAGTGTCTGGGGAGTGTCAGTGTCTGTGAGGGGTCAGTGTCTGGAGGGGTCAGTGTCTGGGGGGTCAGTGTCTGGGGGGTCGGTATCTGGAGGGGGTCAGTATCTGGAGCGGGTCAGTGTCTGGGGGGTCAGTATCGGAGGGTCAGTATCTGAGGGGGTCAGTGTCTGGAGGGGGTCAGTATCTGGAGGGGGTCAGTGTCTGGAGGGGGTCGGTGTCTGGAGGGGGTCGGTGTCTGGAGGGGGTCAGTGTCTGGGGGGTCAGTATCTGGAGGGGGTCAGTGTCTGGGGGGTCAGTATCGGAGGGTCAGTGTCTGAGGGGGTCAGTGTCTGGAGGGGGTCAGTATCTGGAGGGGGTCAGTGTCTGGAGGGGGTCAGTGTCTGAGGGGGTCAGTGTTTGGGGGGTCGGTATCTGGAAGTGGTCAGTATCTGGAGTGGGTCAGTGTCTGGGGGTCAGTGTCTGGGGGGGTCAGTATCGGAGGGGGTCAGTATCTGGAGTGGGTCAGTGTCTGGGGGTCAGTGTCTGGGGGGTCAGTATCGGAGGGGGTCAGTATCTGGAGTGGGTCAGTGTCTGGGGGTCAGTGTCTGGGGGGTCAGTATCGGAGGGGGTCAGTATCTGGAGTGGGTCAGTGTCGGGCGGGGTCAGTGTCTGTGGGGTTATTGCCTGAGGGGTTCAGTATCTGGAGGGGGTCAGTGTCTGTGAGGGGTCAGTGTCTGGAGGGGTCAGTGTCTGGGGTGTCAGTGTCTGGGGGGTCAGTACCTGGAAGTGCTCAGTATCTGGAGGGGGTCAGTGTCGGGGGAGGTTGTCAGTGTCGAGGGGGTCAGTGTCTGGGGGGTTATTGTCTGAGCGGTTCAGTATCTGGAGGGGGTCAGTATCTGCGGTGGTCAGTGTCTGGGTGGTTCAGTGTCTTGGGGGTCAGTGTCTGGGGTGGTCAGTGTCTGGGTGGGTCAGTGTCTAGGGGGTCAGTGCCTGGGGGGATCAGTATCTGAAGGGGGTCAGTTTCTAGAGGGTCAGTATATGGAGTGGTCAGTATCTGGAGGGGGTCAGTATCTGGAGGGTCAGTGTCTGGGTGTCAGTATCTGGAGGGGGTCAGTTTCTGGGGGGTTAGTGTCTGAGGGGGTCAGTGTCGGGGGGGTCAGTATCTGGAGGGGGTCAGTATCTGGAGTGGGTCTGTGTCGGGGGGGTCAGTGTCTGGGCGGATATTGTCTGGGGGATCAGTATCTGGAGAGGGACAGTGTCTGGGGGGTCAGTGTCTGGCGGGTGAGTGTCTGTGAGGGGTCAGTATCTGGAGGGGGACAGTGTCTGCTGGGTAATTGTCTGGGGGGTCAGTGTCTGGATGGTCAGTGTCTGAGGTGGTCAGTATCTGGAGGAGGTCAGTGTCTGGGGGGTCAGTATCGGAGGGTAAGTGTCTGAGGGGGTCAGTGTCTGGGGGGGTCAGTGTCTGGGGGGTCATTGTCTGAGGGTGTCAATATCTGGGGGGTCAGTATTGGAGGGTCAGTGTCTGAGGAGGTCCGTGTCTGAGGGGGTCAGTGTCTGGGGGGTCAGTGTCTGGGGGGTCAGTTTCTGGAAAGGGGGCAGTGTTGGGGGGTCAGTGTCGGGGGGTGTTATTGTCTGAGGGGGTCAGTATCTGGAGGGGTTCAGTGCTTAGGTGGGTCAGTGTCTGTGAGAGGGTCAGTGTCGGGGGGGGTCTCAGTGTCAGGGGGGTCAGTGTCTGAGGGGGTCAATGCCTGGAGGGGGCAGTGTCTGGGGGGGTCAGTGTCTGGGGGGTCAGTGTCTGAGGGGGTCAGTGTCTGGGGGGGTCAGTGTCTGGAGGGGGTCAGTGTCTGGGGGGTCAGTATCTGAGGGGGTCAGTATCTGGAGGGGGTCAGTGTCTGGAGGGGGTCAGTGTCTGGAGGGGGTCAGTGTCTGGGGGGTCAGTGTCTGAGGGGGTCAGTATCTGGAGGGGGTCAGTGTCTGTGAGAGGTTCAGTGTCTGTGAGAGGGTCAGTGTCTGGGGGGTCGGTAGCTGGAGGGGGTCAGTGTCTGGGGGGTCAGTGTCTGGGGGGTCAGTGTCCCGGTGGTCGGTATCTGGAGGGGGTCAGTGTCTGGGGCGTTAGTGTCTGGGGGGTCAGTGTCTGGGGGGTCAGTATCTGGGGAGGGTCAGTGTCTGGGGGTCAGTATCAGGAGGGGGTCAGTGTCTGGGGGGTCAGTATCTGTGAGGGGTCAGTGTCTGAGGGGGTCAGTATCTGGAGGGGGTCAGTGTCTGGGGGGTCAGCGTCTGGGAGGTCAGTGTCTGGGGGGTCAGTATCTGGAGGGGGTCAGTGTCTGAGGGGGTCAGTATCTGGAGGGGGTCAGTGTCTGGGGCGTCTGTGTCTGTGGGGTCAGTATCTGGAGGAGGTCTGTGTCTGGGGGTCAGTATCTGGGGGGTCAGTGTCAAAGAGGGGTCAGTATCTGGAGGGGGTCTGTGTCTGAGGGGTCAGTGTCTGGGGGGGTCAGTGTCTTGGGGGTCAGTGTCTGGGAAGGGCAGTATCTGGAGGGGGTCTGTGTCTGGGGGGTCAGTGTCTGGAGGGGGTCAGTGTCTGAGGGGGTCAGTGTCTGGAGGGGGTCTGTGTCTGGGGGGTCAGTGTCTGGGGGGTCAGTATCTGGAGGGGGTCAGTGTCTGAGGGGGTCAGTATCTGGAGGGGGTCAATGTCTGAGGGGGTCAGTATCTGGAGGGGGTCAGTGTCTGGGGCGACTGTGTCTGTGGGGTCAGTATCTGGAGGAGGTCTGTGTCTGGGGGTCAGTATCTGGGGGGGCAGTGTCAAAGAGGGGTCAGTATCTGGAGGGGGTCTGTGTCTGAGGGGTCAGTGTCTGGGGGTCAGTGTATGGGGGGGTCAGTGTCTTGGGGGTCAGTGTCTGGAAAGGGCAGTATCTGGAGGGGGTCTGTGTCTGGGGGGTCAGTGTCTGGAGGGGGTGAGTGTCTGAGGGGGTCAGTGTCTGGAGGGGGTCTGTGTCTGGGGGGTCAGTGTCTGGGGGGGTCAGTATCTGGAGGGGGTCAGTGTCTGAGGGGGTCAGTATCTGCAGGGGGTCTGTTTCTGGGGGGTCAATGTCTGGGGGGGTCAGTATCTGGAGGGGGTCAGTGTCTGGGGGTCAGTATCTGGAGGGGGTCAGTGTCTGAGGGGGTCAGTATCTGGAGGGGATCCGTGTCTGGGGGGGTCAGTGTCTGGGGGGTCAGTGTCTGAGGGGGTCAGTACAGGAGGGGGTCAGTGTCTGGGGGGTCAGTGCCTGAGGGGGTCAGTGTCTGGAGGTGGTCCATGTCTGGGGGGTCAGTGTCTGGGGGGTCAGTGTCTGAGGCGGTCAGTATCTGGATGGGGTCAGTGTCTGGGGTTCAGTGCCTGAGGGAGTCAGTGTCTGGAGGGGGTCAGTGACTGGGGGGTCAGTATCTGGAGGGGTCAGTATCTCGAGGGGGTCAATGTCTGATGGGGTCAGTATCTGGAGGGGTTCAGGGTCTGGGGGATCAGTATCTGGAGTGGGTCAGTATCTGGAAGGGTCAGTGTCTGGGGGTGTCAGTGTCTGAGGGGGTCAGTATCAGGAGGGGGTCAGTGTCTGGGGTGTCAGTGTCTGAGGCGGTCAGTATCTGGATGGGGTCAGTGTCTGGGATTCAGTGCCTGAGGGGATCAGTGTCTGGAGGGGGTCAGTGACTGGGGGGTCAGTATCTGGAGGGGTCAGTATCTCGAGGGGGTCAATGTCTGATGGGGTCAGTATCTGGAGGGGTTCAGGGTCTGGGGGTTCAGTATCTGGAGTGGGTCAGTATCTGGAAGGGTCAGTGTCTGGGGGTGTCAGTGTCTGAGGGGTCAGTATCAGGAGGATGTCAGTGTCTGGGGGGTCAGTGTCTGGGGGGTCAGTGTCTGGGGGGTCAGTGTCTGAGAGGGTCAGTACCTGGAGGGGGTCAGTGCCTGGGGGGTCAGTGTCTGAGGGGGTCAGTATCTGGAGGGGTCAGTGTCTGGGGGTCAGTGTCTGGAGGGGTCAGTATCTGGAGTGTCAGTGTCTGAGGGGGTCAGTGTCTGGGGGGCCAGTGTCTGGGGGTCAGTGTCTGGGGGGTCAGTGTCTGGCGGTCAGTGTCTGAGGGGGTCAGTGTCTGGGGGTTCAGTGGCTGGGGGTGTCAGTAACTGGAGGGGGTCAGTGTCTGGGGGGGTCAGTGTCTGGGGGGGTCAGAACCGGGGGGTGAGTGTCTGAGGGGGTCAGTATCTGGAGGGGTCAGTGTCTGGGGTGTCATTGTCTGAGGGGGTCAGTATCTGGAGCGGGTCAGTGCCTGGGGGGTCAGTGTCTGGGGGGGTCATTGTCTGAGGGGGTCAGTATCTGGAGTGGGTCAGTATCTGGAGGGCGTCAGTGTCTGGGGGGTCATTATCAGGGGGTCAGTTTCTTAGGGGGTCAGTATCTGGAGGGGTCAGTGTCTGGGGGGTCAGTGTCTGGGGGTCAGTATCTGGAGGGGGTCAGTGTCTGGAGGGGATGAGTGTCTGGAGGGTGTCATTATCAGGAGGCGGTCAGTCTCTGGGGGGTCAGTGTCTGAGGGGGTCAGTATCTGGAGTGGGTCAGTATCTGGAGGGGGTCAGTCTCGGGGGGGTGAGTGTCTGAGGGGGTCAGTATCTGGAATGCGTCAGTATCTGGAGGGGGTTAGTGTCTGGGGGTCAGTGTCTGAGGGGGTCAGTATCTGCAGGGGGTCAGTGTCTGGAGGGTTCAGTATCTGGGGGTCAGTATCTGGAGTGCGTCAGTATCTGGAGGGGGTCAGTGTCTGGGGGGTCAGTGTCTGGGGGGTCAGTTTCGGGGGGGTCAGTATCTGGAGGGGGTCAGTATCTGGAGTGGGTCTGTGTCGGGGGGGTCAGTGTCTGGGAGGTTATTGTCTGGGGGATCAGTATCTGGAGGAGGACAGTGTCTGGGGGGGTCAGTGTCTGGCGGGTGAGTGTCTGTGAGGGGTCAGTATCTGGAGGGGGACAGTGTCTGCTGGGTAATTGTCCTGGGGGTCAGTGTCTGGATGGTCAGTGTCTGAGGTGGTCAGTATCTGGAGGAGGTCAGTGTCTGGGGGTCAGTATCGGAGGGTAAGTGTCTGAGGGGGTCAGTGTCTGGGGGGGTCAGTGTCTGGGGGGTCATTGTCTGAGGGTGTCAGTATCTGGGGGGTCAGTATCGGAGGGTCAGTGTCTGAGGAGGTCCGTGTCTGAGGGGGTCAGTGTCTGGGGGGTCAGTGTCTGGGGGGTCAGTTTCTGGAAAGGAGTCAGTGTTGGGGGGGTCAGTGTCGGGGGGTGTTATTGTCTGAGGGGGTCAGTATCTGGAGGGGGTCAGTGTCTGGGGGGTCAGTGTCTGAGGGGGTCAGTGTCTGGAGGGGGTCAGTGTCTGGGGGGTCAGTATCTGGAAAGGGGTCAGTGTTGGGGGGTCAGTGTCGGGGGGGTTATTGTCTGAGGGGGTCAGTATCTGGATGGGTTCAGTGCTTAGGTGGGTCAGTTTCTGTGAGAAGTTCAGTGTCAGGGGGGGTTCTCAGTGTCAGGGGGGTCAGTGTCTGAGGGGGTCAGTGCCTGGAGGTGTCAGTGTTTGGGGGGGTCAGTGTCTGGGGGGTCAGTGTCTGAGGGGGTCAGTGTCTGGGGGGGTCAGTGTCTGGAGGGGGTCAGTGTCTGGGGGGTCAGGATCTGGAGGGTGTCAGTGTCTGGGGGGTCAGTGTCTGAGGGGGTCAGTGTCTGGAGGGGGTCAGTGTCTGTGAGAGGGTCAGTATCTGTGAGAGGGTCAGTGTCTGGGGGGTCAGTGTCTGGGGTGTCAGTATCTGGAGGGGGGTCAGTGTCTGGAGGGGGTCAGTGTCTGGAGGGGGTCAGTGTCTGGGGGGTCAGTGTCTGAGGGGATCAGTATCTGGAGGGGGTCAGTGTCTGTGAGAGGTTCAGTGTCTGTGAGAGGGTCAGTGTCTGGGGGGTCGGTAGCTGGAGGGGGTCAGTGTCTGGGGGGTCAGTGTCTGGGGGGTCAGTGTCCGGGTGGTCGGTATCTGGAGGGGGTCAGTGTCTGGGGCGTCAGTGTCTGGGGGGTCAGTGTCTGGGGGGTCAGTATCTGGAGGGGGTCAGTGTCTGGGGGTCAGTATCCGGAGGGGGTCAGTGTCTGGGGGGTCAGTATCTGTGAGGGGTCAGTGTCTGAGGGGGTCAGTAACTGGAGGGGGTCAGTGTCTGGGGGGTCAGCGTCTGGGGGGTCAGTGTCTGGGGGGTCAGCATCTGGAGGCGGTCAGTGTCTGAGGGGGTCAGTATCTGGAGGGGGTCAGTGTCTGGGGGGTCTGTGTCTGTGGGGTCAGTATCTTGGAGGAGGTCTGTGTCTGGGGGTCAGTGTCTGGGGGGTCAGTGTCAAAGAGGGGTCAGTATCTGGAGGGGGTCTGTGTCTGAGGGGTCAGTGTCTGGGGGTCAGTGTATGGGGGGGTCAGTGTCGTGGGGGTCAGTGTCTGGGAAGGGCAGTATCTGGAGGGGGTCTGTGTCTGGGGGGTCAGTGTCTGGAGGGGGTCAGTGTCTGAGGGGGTCAGTGTCTGGAGGGGGTCTGTGCCGGGGGGCAGTGTCTGGGGGGGGTCAGTATCTGGAGGGGGTCAGTGTCTGAGGGGGTCAGTATCTGCAGGGGGTCTGTTTCTGGGGGGTCAATGTCTGGGGGGTCAGTATCTGGAGGGGTCAGTGTCTGGGGGGTCAGTGTCTGGAGGGGATCCGTGTCTGGGGGGGTCAGTGTCTGGGGGGTCAGTGTCTGAGGGGGTCAGTGTCTGGGGGGTCAGTGTCTGAGGGGGTCAGTGTCTGGGGGGGTCAGTGTCTGGAGGGGGTCAGTGTCTGGGGGGTCAGGATCTGGAGGGGGTCAGTGTCTGGGGGGTCAGTGTCTGAGGGGGTCAGTGTCAGAAGGGGGTTAGTGTCTGTGAGAGGGTCAGTGTCTGTGAGAGGGTCAGTGTCTGGGGGGTCAGTGTCTGGGGTGTCAGTATCTGGAGGGGGTCAGTGTCTGGAGGGGGTCAGTGTCTGGAGGGGTCAGTGTCTGGGGGGTCAGTGTCTGAGGGGATCAGTATCTGGAGGGGGTCAGTGTCTGTGAGAGGTTCAGTGTCTGTGAGAGGGTCAGTGTCTGGGGGGTCGGTAGCTGGAGGGGGTCAGTGTCTGGTGAGTCAGTGTCTGGGGGGTCAGTGTCTGGGGGTTCAGTGTCTGGGGGGTCAGTGTCTGTGGGGGTAAGTATCTGGAGGGGGTCAGTGTCTGGGGGGTCAGTGTCTGAGGGGGTCAGTATCTGGAGGGTTCAGTGTCTGGAGTGTGAGTGTCTGAGGGGGTCAGTGTCTGGGTGGCCAGTGTCTGGGGGTCAGTGTCTGAGGGGGTCAGTGTCTGGGGGGTCAGTGGCTGGGGGGTCAGTGTCTGGGTGGCCAGTGTCTGGGGGTCAGTGTCTGGGGGGTCAGTGGCTGGGGGGTCAGTGTCTGGGGGGGTCAGTGTCTGGAGGGGTCAGTGTCTGGGGGGTCAGTGTCTGGGGGGTCAGTGTCTGGGGGGGTCAGTATCTGGAGGGGGTCAGTGCCTGGGGGGTCAGTGCCTGGGGGGTCAGTCTGAGGGGGTCAATATCTGCAGGGGGTCAGGGTCTGGGGGGGGTCAGTGCCTGGGGGGTCAGTGTCTGGGGTTCAGTATCTGGATGGGGTCAGTGTCTGTGAGGGGTCAGTGTCTGCGACGTGTCAGTGTCTGGGGTGTCAGTATCTGGAGGGGGTCAGTATCTGGGAAGTCAGTGTCTGGGGGGTCATTATCTGGAGGGGGTCAGTGTCTGGGGGGTCAGTATCTGGAGGGGTCAGTGTCAGGGGTGTCATTGTCTGAGGGGGTCAGTATCTGGAGCGGGTCAGTGCCTGGGGGGTCAGTGTCTGGGGGTCATTGTCTGAGGGGGTCAGTATCTGGAGTGGGTCAGTATCTGGAGGGCGTGAGTGTCCGGGGGGTCATTAATAGGGGGTCAGTTTCTTAGGGGGTCAGTATATGGAGGGGTCAGTGTCTGGGGGGTCAGTGTCTGGGGGTCAGTATCTGGAGGGGGTCAGTGTCTGGAGGGGGTCAGTGTCTGGAGGGTGTCATTATCAGGAGGCGGTCAGTCTCTGGGGGGTCAGTGTCTGAGGGGGTCAGTATTTGGAGTGGGTCAGTATCTGGAGGGGGTCAGTCTCGGGGGGGGTGAGTGTCTGAGGGGGTCAGTATCTGGAATGCGTCAGTATCTGGAGGGGGTCAGTGTCTGGGGGTCAGTGTCTGAGGGGGTCAGTATCTGTAGGGGGTCAGTGTCTGGAGGGTTCAGTGTCTGGGGGTCAGTATCTGGATGGGGTCAGTGTCTGGAGGGTGTCAGTGTCGGGGGGTGTCAGTGTCTGTGAGGGGTCAGTGCCTGAGGGGGTCAGTGTCTGGGGGGTCAGTGTCTGGGGGGTCAGTGGCTGGGGGGTCGGTATCTGGAGAGGGTCAGTATCTGGGTGGTCAGTATCTGCAGGGGGTCAGTATCTGGAGTGGGTCAGTGTCTGGGGGGTCAGTGTCTGGGGGGTCAGTGTCTGGGGTGTCATTGTCTGGGGGGTCAGTGTCGGGCGGGTCTGTGTCTGGGGGGTCGGTATCTGGAGGGGGTCAGTGCCTGGGTGGGTCAGTGTCTGTGAGAGGGTCAGTGTCGGTGGGGGGGGGGTGGTGTCAGTGTCTGGAGTGTCTGTGTCTGAGGGGGTCAGTATCTGGAGGGGGGTTATTGTCTGAGGGGTTCTGTATCTGGAGGGGGACAGTATCTGGAGGGGGTCAGTGTTGGGAAGGTGTCAGTGTCTGGGGGTTAAGTGTCTGGGGGGTCTGTGTTGGGGGGCGCAGTGTCTTGGGGGTCAGTATCTGCGGAGGTCAGTGTCAGGGGGGGTCAGTGTCTGGGGGGGTCAGTATCTGGAGGGGGTCAGTGTCTGGGGGGTCAGTGTCTGGGGGGGTCCATGTCTGGGGGGGTCAGTGTCTGGGGTGGTCAGTGTCTGGGGGGGTTTCAGTGTCTGAGGGGGTCAGTATCTGGAGGGAGTCAGTATCTGCAGGGGGTCTGTGTCTGGGGGGTCAATGTCTGGGGGGTCAGTATCTGAAGGGGGTCAGTGTCTGAGGGGGTCAGTGCCTGGAGGGGGTCAGTGTCTGGGGGGTCAGTGTCTGGGGGGTCAGAGTCTGAGGGGGTCAGTGTCTGGAGGGGGTCAGTGTCTGTGAGAGGGTCAGTGTCTGTGAGAGGGTCAGTGTCTGGGGGGTCAGTGTCTGGGGGGTCAGTATCTGGAGGGGGTCAGTGTCTGGAAGGGGTCAGTGTCTGGAGGGGGTCAGTGTCTGGGGGGTCAGTGTCTGAGGGGGTCAGTATCTGGAGGGGGTCAGTGTCTGTTAGAGGTTCAGTGTCTGTGAGAGGGTCAGTGTCTGGGGGGTCGGTAGCTGGAGGGGGTCAGTGTCTGGGGGGGTCAGTTTCTGTGGGGTCAGTGACGGGTGGTCGGTATCTGGAGGGGGTCAGTGTCTGGGGCATCAGTGTCTGGGGGGTCAGTGTCTGGGGGGTCAGTATCTGGAGGGGGTCAGTGTCTGGGGGTCAGTATCCGGAGGGGGTCAGTGTCTGGGGGGTCAGTATCTGTGAGGGGTCAGTGTCTGAGGGGGTCAGTATCTGGAGAAGGTCAGTGTCTGGGGGGTCAGCGTCTGGGGGGTCAGTGTCTGGGGGGTAAGTATCTGGAGGGGGTCAGTGTCTGAGGGGGTCAGTATCTGGAGGGGGTCAGTGTCTGGGGCGTCTGTGTCTGTGGGGTCAGTATCTGGAGGTGGTCTGTGTCTGGAGGTCAGTGTCTGGGGGGTCAGTGTCAAAGAGGGGTCAGTATCTGGAGGGGGTCTGTGTCTGAGGGGTCAGTGTCTGGGGGTCAGTGTATGGGGGGGTCAGTGTCTTGGGGGTCAGTGTCTGGGAAGGGCAGTATCTGGAGGGGGTCTGTGTCTGGGGAGACAGTGTCTGGAGGGAGTCAGTGTCTGAGGGGGTCAGTGTCTGGAGGGGGTCTGTGCCGGGGGGGCAGTGTCTGGGGGGGTCAGTATCTGGAGGGGGTGAGTGTCTGAGGGGGTCAGTATCTGGAGGGGGTCTGTTTCTGAGGGGTCAATGTCTGGGGGGTCAGTATCTGGAGGGGGTCAGTGTCTGGGGGTCAGTATCTGGAGGGGGACAGTGTCTGAGGGGGTGAGTATCTGGAGGGGATCCATGTCTGGGGGGGTCAGTGTCTGGGGGGTCAGTGTCTGAGGGGGTCAGTATCTGGAGGGGGTCAGTATCTGCAGGGGGTCTGTGTCTGGGGGGTCAATGTCTGGGGGGTCAGTATCTGGAGGGGGTCAGTGTCTGGGGGGTCAGTATCTGGAGGGGGTCAATGTCTGAGGGGGTCAGTGCCTGGAGGGGTCAGTGTCTGGGGTGGTCAGTGTCTGGGGGGTCAGTGTCTGAGGGGGTCAGTGTCTGGGGGGGTCAGTGTCTGGAGGGGTTCAGTGTCTGGGGGGTCAGTATCTGGAGGGGGTCAGTATCTGCAGGGGGGGTCTGTGTCTGGGGGGTCAATGTCTGCGGGGTCAGTATCTGGAGGGGGTCAGTGTCTGGGGGGTCAGTATCTGGAGGGGGTCAGTGTCTGAGGGGTTCAGTGCCTGGAGGGGTCAGTGTCTGGGGTGGTCAGTGTTTGGGGGGTCAGAGTCTGAGGGGGTCAGTGTCTGGGGGTGTCAGTGTCTGGAGGGGGTCAGTGTCTGGGGGGTCAGTATCTGGAGGGGGTCAGTGTCTGGGGGGTCAGAGTCTGAGGGGGTCAGTGTCTGGAGGGGGTCAGTGTCTGTGAGAGGGTCAGTGTCTGTGAGAGGGTCAGTGTCTGGGGGGTCAGTGTCTGGGGGGTCAGTATCTGGAGGAGGTCAGTGTCTGGAGGGGGTCAGTGTCTGGAGGGGGTCAGTGTCGGGGGGGTCAGTGTCTGAGGGGGTCAGTATCTGATGGGGATCAGGGTCTGTGAGAGGTTCAGTGCCTGTGAGAGGGTCAGTGTCTGGGGGGTCGTTAGCTGGAGGGGGTCAGTGTCTGGGGGGTCAGTGTCTGGGGGGGTCAGTGTCCGGGTGGTCGGTATCTGGAGGGGGTCAGTGTCTGGGGCGTCAGTATCTGGGGGTTCAGAGTCTGGGGGGTCAGTATCTGGAGGGGGTCAGTGTCTGGGGGTCAGTATCCGGAGGGGGTCAGTGTCTGGGGGGTCAGTGTCTGTGGGGTCATTATCTGGAGGGGGTCAGTGTCTTGGGGGTCAGTGTCTGGGGGTGTCAGTATCTGGAGGGGGTCAGTGTCTGGGGGGTCAGTGTCTGGGGGGGTCAGTATCTGGAGGGGGTCAGTGTCTGGGGGGTCAGTGTCTGGGGGGTCATTATCTTGAGGGGTCAGTGTCTGGGGGGTCAGTATCTGGAGGGGTCAGTGTCTGGGGGTCAGTGTCTGGGGGGTCAGTGTCTGGGGGGTCAGTGTCTGAGAGGGTCAGTATCTGGAGGGGGTCAGTGTCTGGGGTGGTCAGTGTTTGGGGGGTCAGAGTCTGAGGGGGTCAGTGTCTGGGGGTGTCAGTGTCTGGAGGGGGTCAGTGTCTGGGGGGTCAGTATCTGGAGGGGGTCAGTGTCTGGGGGGTCAGTGTCTGGGGGGTCAGAGTCTGAGGGGGTCAGTGTCTGGAGGGGGTCAGTGTCTGTGAGAGGGTCAGTGTCTGTGAGAGGGTCAGTGTCTGGGGGGTCAGTGTCTGGGGGGTCAGTATCTGGAGGAGGTCAGTGTCTGGAGGGGGTCAGTGTCTGGAGGGGGTCAGTGTCGTGGGGGTCAGTGTCTGAGGGGGTCAGTATCTGATGGGGATCAGGGTCTGTGAGAGGTTCAGTGCCTGTGAGAGGGTCAGTGTCTGGGGGGTCGTTAGCTGGAGGGGGTCAGTGTCTGGGGGGTCAGTGTCTGGGGGGTCAGTGTCCGGGTGGTCGGTATCTGGAGGGGGTCAGTGTCTGGGGCGTCAGTGTCTGGGGGGTCAGAGTCTGGGGGGTCAGTATCTGGAGGGGGTCAGTGTCTGGGGGTCAGTATCCGGAGGGGGTCAGTGTCTGGGGGGTCAGTGTCTGTGGGGTCATTATCTGGAGGGGGTCAGTGTCTTGGGGGTCAGTGTCTGGGGGTGTCAGTATCTGGAGGGGGTCAGTGTCTGGGGGGTCAGTGTCTGGGGGGGTCAGTATCTGGAGGGGGTCAGTGTCTGGGGGGTCAGTGTCTGGGGGGTCATTATCTTGAGGGGTCAGTTTCTGGGGGGTCAGTATCTGGAGGGGTCAGTGTCTGGGGGTCAGTGTCTGGGGGGTCAGTGTCTGGGGGGTCAGTGTCTGAGAGGGTCAGTATCTGGAGGGGGTCAGTGCCTGGGGGGTCAGTGTCTGAGGGGGTCAGTATCTGGAGGGGTCAGTGTCTGGGGGTCAGTGTCTGGAGGGGTCAGTATCTGGAGTGTCAGTGTCTGGAGGGGGTCAGTGTCTGGGGGGCCAGTGTCTGGGGGTCAGTGTCTGGGGGGTCAGTGTCTGGCGGTCAGTGTCTGAGGGGGTCAGTGTCTGGGGGGTCAGTGGCTGGGGGTGTCAGTATCTGGAGGGGGTCAGTGTCTGGGGGGTCAGTGTCTGGGGGGGTCAGAACCGGGGGGTGAGTGTCTGAGGGGGTCAGTATCTGGAGGGGTCAGTTTCTGGGGTGTCATTGTCTGAGGGGGTCAGTATCTGGAGCGGGTCAGTGCCTGGGGGGTCAGTGTCTGGGGGGGTCATTGTCTGAGGGGGTCAGTATCTGGAGTGGGTCAGTATCTGGAGGGCGTCAGTGTCTGGGGGGTCATTATCAGGGGGTCAGTTTCTTAGGGGGTCAGTATCTGGAGGGGTCAGTGTCTGGGGGGTCAGTGTCTGGGGGTCAGTAGCTGGAGGGGGTCAGTGTCTGGAGGGGATGAGTGTCTGGAGGGTGTCATTATCAGGAGGCGATCAGTCTCTGGGGGGTCAGTGTCTGAGGGGGTCAGTATCTGGAGTGGGTCAGTATCTGGAGGGGGTCAGTCTCGGGGGGGTGAGTGTCTGAGGGGGTCAGTATCTGGAATGCGTCAGTATCTGGAGGGGGTCAGTGTCTGGGGGTCAGTGTCTGAGGGGGTCAGTATCTGCAGGGGGTCAGTGTCTGGAGGGTTCAGTGTCTGGGTTCAGTATCTGGAGGGGGTCAGTGTCTGGAGGGTGTCAGTGTCGGGGGGTGTCAGTGTCTGTGAGGGGTCAGTGCCTGAGGGGGTCAGTGTCTGGGGGGTCAGTGTCTGGGGGGTCAGTGGCTGGGGGGTCGGTATCTGGAGGGGGTCAGTATCTGGAGTGGGTCAGTGTCTGGGGGTCAGTGTCTGGGGGTTCAGTATCGGAGGGGGTCAGTATCTGGAGGGGGTCAGTGTCTGGGGCGTCAGTGTCTGGGGGATCAGTGTCTGGGGGGTCAGTATCTGGAGGGGGTCAGTGTCTGGGGGTCAGTATCCGGAGGGGGTCAGTGTCTGGGGGGTCAGTATCTGTGAGGGGTCAGTGTCTGAGGGGGTCAGTATCTGGAGGGGGTCAGTGTCTGGGGGGTCTGTGTCTGTGGGGTCAGTATCTTGGAGGAGGTCTGTGTCTGGGGGTCAGTGTCTGGGGGGTCAGTGTCAAAGAGGGGTCAGTATCTGGAGGGGGTCTGTGTCTGAGGGGTCAGTGTCTGGGGGTCAGTGTATGGGGGGGTCAGTGTCGTGGGGGTCAGTGTCTGGGAAGGGCAGTATCTGGAGGGGGTCTGTGTCTGGGGGGTCAGTGTCTGGAGGGGGTCAGTGTCTGAGGGGGTCAGTGTCTGGAGGGGGTCTGTGCCGGGGGGCAGTGTCTGGGGGGGTCAGTATCTGGAGGGGTCAGTGTCTGGGGGTCAGTATCTGCAGGGGGTCAGTGTCTGAGGGGGTCAGTATCTGGAGGGGATCCGTGTCTGGGGGGGGTCAGTGTCTGGGGGGTCAGTGTCTGAGGGGTTCAGTGTCTGGGGGGTCAGTGTCTGAGGGGGTCATGTCTGGGGGGGTCAGTGTCTGGAGGGGGTCAGTGTCTGGGGGGTCAGGATCTGGAGGGGGTCAGTGTCTGGGGGGTCAGTGTCTGAGGGGGTCAGTGTCTGGAGGGGGTCAGTGTCTGTGAGAGGGTCAGTGTCTGTGAGAGGGTCAGTGTCTGGGGGGTCAGTGTCTGGGGTGTCAGTATCTGGAGGGGGTCAGTGTCTGGAGGGGGTCAGTGTCTGGAGGGGGTCAGTGTCTGGGGGGTCAGTGTCTGAGGGGATCAGTATCTGGAGGGGGTCAGTGTCTGTGAGAGGTTCAGTGTCTGTGAGAGGGTCAGTGTCTGGGGGGTCGGTAGCTGGAGGGGGTCAGTGTCTGGGGGGTCAGTGTCTGGGGGGTCAGTGTCCGGGTGGTCGGTATCTGGAGGGGGTCAGTGTCTGGGGCGTCAGTGTCTGGGGGTGTCAGTGTCTGGGGGGTCAGTATCAGGAGGGTGTCAGTGTCTGGGGGGTCAGTGTCTGGGGGGTCAGTGTCTGAGGGGGTCAGTATCTGGAGGGGGTCAGTGCCTGGGGGGTCAGTCTGAGGGGGTCAGTATCTGCAGGGGTTCAGGGTCTGGGGGGGGTCAGTGCCTGGGGGGTCAGTGTCTGGGGTTCAGTATCTGGATGGGGTCAGTGTCTGTGAGGGGTCAGTGTCTGCGACGTGTCAGTGTCTGGGGTGTCAGTATCTGGAGGGGGTCAGTATCTGGGAAGTCAGTGTCTGGGGGGGTCATTATCTGGAGGGGGTCAGTGTCTTGGGGGTCAGTGTCTGGGGGTGTCAGTATCTGGAGGGGGTCAGTGTCTGGGGGGTCAGTGTCTGGGGGGTCATTATCTGGAGGGGTCAGTGTCTGGGGGGTCAGTATCTGGAGGGGTCAGTGTCAGGGGTGTCATTGTCTGAGGGGGTCAGTATCTGGAGCGGGTCAGTGCCTGGGGGGTCAGTGTCTGGGGGTCATTGTCTGAGGGGGTCAGTATCTGGAGTGGGTCAGTATCTGGAGGGGGTCAGTGTCCGGGGGGTCATTAATAGGGGGTCAGTTTCTTAGGGGGTCAGTATATGGAGGGGTCAGTGTCTGGGGGGTCAGTGTCTGGGGGTCAGTATCTGGAGGGGGTCAGTGTCTGGAGGGGGTCAGTGTCTGGAGGGTGTCATTATCAGGAGGCGGTCAGTCTCTGGGGGGTCAGTGTCTGAGGGGGTCAGTATCTGGAGTGGGTCAGTATCTGGAGGGGGTCAGTCTCGGGGGGGTGAGTGTCTGAGGGGGTCAGTATCTGGAATGCGTCAGTATCTGGAGGGGGTCAGTGTCTGGGGGTCAGTGTCTGAGGGGGTCAGTATCTGTAGGGGGTCAGTGTCTGGAGGGTTCAGTGTCTGGGGGTCAGTATCTGGATGGGGTCAGTGTCTGGAGGGTGTCAGTGTCGGGGGGTGTCAGTGTCTGTGAGGGGTCAGTGCCTGAGGGGGTCAGTGTCTGGGGGGTCAGTGTCTGGGGGGTCAGTGGCTGGGGGGTCGGTATCTGGAGGGGGTCAGTATCTGGGTGGTCAGTATCTGCAGGGGGTCAGTATCTGGAGTGGGTCAGTGTCTGGGGGGTCAGTGTCTGGGGGGGTCAGTGTCTGGGGGGTCATTGTCTGGGGGGTCAGTGTCGGGCGGGTCAGTGTCTGGGGGGTCGGTATCTGGAGGGGGTCAGTGCCTGGGTGGGTCAGTGTCTGTGAGAGGGTCAGTGTCGGTGGGGGGGGGGTGTCAGTGTCTGGAGTGTCTGTGTCTGAGGGGGTCAGTATCTGGAGGGGGGTTATTGTCTGAGGGGTTCTGTATCTGGAGGGGGACAGTATCTGGAGGGGGTCAGTGTCGGGAAGGTGTCAGTGTCTGGGGGTTAAGTGTCTGGGGGGTCTGTGTTGGGGGGCGCAGTGTCTTGGGGGTCAGTATCTGCGGAGGTCAGTGTCAGGGGGGTCAGTGTCTGGAGGGGTCAGTATCTGGAGGGGGTCAGTGTCTGGGGGGTCAGTGTCTGGGGTGGTCAGTGTCTGGGGGGGTTTCAGTGTCTGAGGGGGTCAGTATCTGGAGGGGGTCAGTATCTGCAGGGGGTCTGTGTCTGGGGGGTCAATGTCTGGGGGGTCAGTATCTGAAGGGGGTCAGTGTCTGAGGGGGTCAGTGCCTGGAGGGGTCAGTGTCTGGGGTGGTCAGTGTCTGGGGGGTCATTGTCTGAGGGGTTCAGTGTCTGGGGGGGTCAGTGTCTGGAGGGGGTCAGTGTCTGGGGGGTCAGTATCTGGAGGGGGTCAGTGTCTGCGGGGTCAGTGTCTGGGGGGTCAGAGTCTGAGGGGGTCAGTGTCTGGAGGGGGTCAGTGTCTGTGAGAGGGTCAGTGTCTGTGAGAGGGTCAGTGTCTGGGGGGTCAGTGTCTGGGGGGTCAGTATCTGCAGGGGGTCAGTGTCTGGAGGGGGTCAGTGTCTGGAGGGGGTCAGTGTCTGGGGGGTCAGTGTCTGAGGGGGTCAGTATCTGGAGGGGGTCAGTGTCTGTTAGAGGTTCAGTGTCTGTGAGAGGGTCAGTGTCTGGGGGGTCGGTAGCTGGAGGGGGTCAGTGTCTGGGGGGTCAGTGTCTGGGGGGTCAGTGACGGGTGGTCGGTATCTGGAGGGGGTCAGTGTCTGGGGCATCAGTGTCTGGGGGGTCAGTGTCTGGGGGGTCAGTATCTGGAGGGGGTCAGTGTCTGGGGGTCAGTATCCGGAGGGGGTCAGTGTCTGGGGGGTCAGTATCTGTGAGGGGTCAGTGTCTGAGGGGGTCAGTATCTGGAGAAGGTCAGTGTCTGGGGGGTCAGCGTCTGGGGGGTCAGTGTCTGGGGGGTCAGTATCTGGAGGGGGTCAGTGTCTGAGGGGGTCAGTATCTGGAGGGGGTCAGTGTCTGGGGCGTCTGTGTCTGTGGGGTCAGTATCTGGAGGTGGTCTGTGTCTGGGGGTCAGTGTCTGGGGGGTCAGTGTCAAAGAGGGGTCAGTATCTGGAGGGGGTCTGTCTCTGAGGGGTCAGTGTCTGGGGGTCAGTGTATGGGGGGGTCAGTGTCTTGTGGGTCAGTGTCTGGGAAGGGCAGTATCTGGAGGGGGTCTGTGTCTGGGGAGTCAGTGTCTGGAATGGGTCAGTGTCTGAGGGGGTCAGTGTCTGGAGGGGGTCTGTGCCGGGGGGGCAGAGTCTGGGGGGGTCAGTATCTGGAGGGGGTGAGTGTCTGAGGGGGTCAGTATCTGCAGGGGGTCTGTTTCTGGGGGGTCAATGTCTGGGGGGTCAGTATCTGGAGTGGGTCAGTGTCTGGGGGTCAGTATCTGGAGGGGGTCAGTGTCTGAGGGGGTGAGTATCTGGAGGGGATCCATGTCTGGGGGGGTCAGTGTCTGGGGGGTCAGTGTCTGAGGGGGTCAGTATCTGGAGGGGGTCAGTATCTGCAGGGGGTCTGTGTCTGGGGGGTCAATGTCTGGGGGGTCAGTATCTGGAGGGGGTCAGTGTCTGGGGGGTCAGTATCTGGAGGGGGTCAATGTCTGAGGGGGTCAGTGCCTGGAGGGGTCAGTGTCTGTGGTGGTCAGTGTCTGGGGGGTCAGTGTCTGAGGGGGTCAGTGTCTGGGGGGGTCAGTGTCTGGAGGGGTTCAGTGTCTGGGGGGTCAGTATCTGGAGGGGGTCAGTATCTGCAGGGGGTCTGTGACTGCGGGGTCAATGTCTGCGGGGTCAGTATCTGGAGGGGGTCAGTGTCTGGGGGGTCAGTATCTGGAGGGGGTCAGTGTCTGAGGGGGTCAGTGCCTGGAGGGGTCAGTGTCTGGGGTGGTCAGTGTCTGGGGGGTCAGAGTCTGAGGGGGTCAGTGTCTGAGGGTGTCAGTGTCTGGAGGGGGTCAGTGTCTGGGGGGTCAGTATCTGGAGGGGGTCAGGGTCTGGGGGGTCAGTGTCTGGGGGGTCAGAGACTGAGGGGGTCAGTGTCTGGAGGGGGTCAGTGTCTGTGAGAGGGTCAGTGTCTGGGGGGTCAGTGTCTGGGGGGTCAGTATCTGGAGGGGGTCAGTGTCTGGAGGGGGTCAGTGTCTGGAGGGGGTCAGTGTCTGGGGGGTCAGTGTCTGAGGGGGTCAGTATCTGATGGGGATCAGGGTCTGTGAGAGGTTCAGTGTCTGTGAGAGGGTCAGTGTCTGGGGGGTCGGTAGCTGGAGGGGGTCAGTGTCTGGGGGTCAGTGTGTGGGGGGTCAGTGTCCGGGTGGTCGGTATCTGGAGGGGGTCAGTGTCTGGGGCGTCAGTGTCTGGGGGGTCAGAGTCTGGGGGGTCAGTACCTGGAGGGGGTCAGTGTCTGGGGGTAACTATCCGGAGTGGGTCAGTGTCTGATGGGTCAGTGTCTGTGGGGTCATTATCTGGAGGGGGTCAGTGTCTTGGGGGTCAGTGTCTGGGGGTGTCAGTATCTGGAGGGGGTCAGTGTCTGGGGGGTCAGTGTCTGGGGGGGTCAGTATCTGGAGGGGGTCAGTGTCTGGGGGGTCAGTGTCTGGGGGGTCATTATCTTGAGGGGTCAGTGTCTGGGGGGTCAGTATCTGGAGGGGTCAGTGTCTGGGGGTCATTGTCTGAGGGGGTCAGTATCTGGAGTGGGTCAGTATCTGGAGGGTGTCAGTGTCTGGGGGGTCATTATCAGGGGGTCAGTTTCTTAGGGGGTCAGTATCTGGACGGGTCAGTGTCTGGGGGGTCAGTATCTGGAGGGGGTCAGTGTCTGGAGGGTCAGTATCTGGAGGGGTCAGTGTCTGGGGGGTCAGTGTCTGGAGGGTCCGTGTCTGGGGGTTCAGTGTCTGGGGGGGTCAGTGTCTGGGGGGGTGTCAGTGTCTGAGGGGGTCAGTATCTGGAGGGGGTCAGTGTCTGGGGGGTCTGTGTCTGTGGGGTCAGTATCTGGAGGGGGTCAGTATCTGGAGGGGTCAATGTCTGGGGGGTCTGTGTCTGTGGGGTCAGTATCTGGAGGGAGTCTGTGACTGGGGGGGTCAGTGTCTGGGGGGGCAGTATCTGGAGGGAGTCAGTGTCTGAGGGGGTCAGTGTCTGGGGGGTCAGTATCTGGAGGGGGTCAGTATCTGGAGGGGGTAAGTGTCTGGGGGGTCTGTGTCTGTGGGGTCAGTATCTTGGAGGAGGTCTGTGTCTGGGGGTCAGTGTCTGGGGGGTCAGTGTCAAAGAGGGGTCAGTATCTGGAGGGGGTCTGTGTCTGAGGGGTCAGTGTCTGGGGGTCAGTGTATGGGGGCGTCAGTGTCGTGGGGGTCAGTGTCTGGGAAGGGCAGTATCTGGAGGGGGTCTGTGTCTGGGGGGTCAGTGTCTGGAGGGGGTCAGTGTCTGAGGGGGTCAGTGTCTGGAGGGGGTCTGTGCCGGGGGGCAGTGTCTGGGGGGGGTCAGTATCTGGAGGGGGTCAGTGTCTGAGGGGGTCAGTATCTGCAGGGGGTCTGTTTCTGGGGGGTCAATGTCTGGGGGGTCAGTATCTGGAGGGGTCAGTGTCTGGGGGGTCAGTGTCTGGAGGGGATCCGTGTCTGGGGGGGTCAGTGTCTGGGGGGTCAGTGTCTGAGGGGGTCAGTGTCTGGGGGGTCAGTGTCTGAGGGGGTCAGTGTCTGGGGGGGTCAGTGTCTGGAGGGGGTCAGTGTCTGGGGGGTCAGGATCTGGAGGGGGTCAGTGTCTGGGGGGTCAGTGTCTGAGGGGGTCAGTGTCAGAAAGGGGTTAGTGTCTGTGAGAGGGTCAGTGTCTGTGAGAGGGTCAGTGTCTGGGGGGTCAGTGTCTGGGGTGTCAGTATCTGGAGGGGGTCAGTGTCTGGAGGGGTCAGTGTCTGGGGGGTCAGTGTCTGAGGGGATCAGTATCTGGAGGGGGTCAGTGTCTGTGAGAGGTTCAGTGTCTGTGAGAGGGTCAGTGTCTGGGGGGTCGGTAGCTGGAGGGGGTCAGTGTCTGGTGAGTCAGTGTCTGGGGGGTCAGTGTCTGGGGGTTCAGTGTCTGGGGGGTCAGTGTCTGTGGGGGTAAGTATCTGGAGGGGGTCAGTGTCTGGGGGGTCAGTGTCTGAGGGGGTCAGTATCTGGAGGGTTCAGTGTCTGGAGTGTGAGTGTCTGAGGGGGTCAGTGTCTGGGTGGCCAGTGTCTGGGGGTCAGTGTCTGAGGGGGTCAGTGTCTGGGGGGTCAGTGGCTGGGGGGTCAGTGTCTGGGTGGCCAGTGTCTGGGGGTCAGTGTCTGGGGGGTCAGTGGCTGGGGGGTCAGTGTCTGGGGGGGTCAGTGTCTGGAGGGGTCAGTGTCTGGGGGGTCAGTGTCTGGGGGGTCAGTGTCTGGGGGGGTCAGTATCTGGAGGGGGTCAGTGCCTGGGGGGTCAGTGCCTGGGGGGTCAGTCTGAGGGGGTCAATATCTGCAGGGGGTCAGGGTCTGGGGGGGGTCAGTGCCTGGGGGGTCAGTGTCTGGGGTTCAGTATCTGGATGGGGTCAGTGTCTGTGAGGGGTCAGTGTCTGCGACGTGTCAGTGTCTGGGGTGTCAGTATCTGGAGGGGGTCAGTATCTGGGAAGTCAGTGTCTGGGGGGTCATTATCTGGAGGGGGTCAGTGTCTGGGGGGTCAGTATCTGGAGGGGTCAGTGTCAGGGGTGTCATTGTCTGAGGGGGTCAGTATCTGGAGCGGGTCAGTGCCTGGGGGGTCAGTGTCTGGGGGTCATTGTCTGAGGGGGTCAGTATCTGGAGTGGGTCAGTATCTGGAGGGCGTGAGTGTCCGGGGGGTCATTAATAGGGGGTCAGTTTCTTAGGGGGTCAGTATATGGAGGGGTCAGTGTCTGGGGGGTCGGTAGCTGGAGGGGGTCAGTGTCTGGGGGGTCAGTGTCTGGGGGGTCAGTGTCCGGGTGGTCGGTATCTGGAGGGGGTCAGTGTCTGGGGCGTCAGTGTCTGGGGGGTCAGTGTCTGGGGGGTCAGTATCTGGAGGGGGTCAGTGTCTGGGGGTCAGTATCCGGAGGGGGTCAGTGTCTGGGGGGTCAGTATCTGTGAGGGGTCAGTGTCTGAGGGGGTCAGTAACTGGAGGGGGTCAGTGTATTGTGGGTCAGCGTCTGGGGGGTCAGTGTCTGGGGGGTCAGCATCTGGAGGCGGTCAGTGTCTGAGGGGGTCAGTATCTGGAGGGGGTCAGTGTCTGGGGGGTCTGTGTCTGTGGGGTCAGTATCTTGGAGGAGGTCTGTGTCTGGGGGTCAGTGTCTGGGGGGTCAGTGTCAAAGAGGGGTCAGTATCTGGAGGGGGTCTGTGTCTGAGGGGTCAGTGTCTGGGGGTCAGTGTATGGGGGGGTCAGTGTCGTGGGGGTCAGTGTCTGGGAAGGGCAGTATCTGGAGGGGGTCTGTGTCTGGGGGGTCAGTGTCTGGAGGGGGTCAGTGTCTGAGGGGGTCAGTGTCTGGAGGGGGTCTGTGCCGGGGGGCAGTGTCTGGGGGGGTCAGTATCTGGAGGGGTCAGTGTCTGGGGGTCAGTATCTGGAGGGGGTCAGTGTCTGAGGGGGTCATATCTGGAGGGGATCCGTGTCTGGGGGGGTCAGTGTCTGGGGGGTCAGTGTCTGAGGGGGTCAGTGTCTGGGGGGTCAGTGTCTGAGGGGGTCATGTCTGGGGGGGTCAGTGTCTGGAGGGGGTCAGTGTCTGGGGGGTCAGGATCTGGAGGGGGTCAGTGTCTGGGGGGTCAGTGTCTGAGGGGGTCAGTGTCTGGAGGGGGTCAGTGTCTGTGAGAGGGTCAGTGTCTGTGAGAGGGTCAGTGTCTGGGGGGTCAGTGTCTGGGGTGTCAGTATCTGGAGGGGGTCAGTGTCTGGAGGGGGTCAGTGTCTGAGGGGGTCATGTCTGGGGGGGTCAGTGTCTGGAGGGGGTCAGTGTCTGGGGGGTCAGGATCTGGAGGGGGTCAGTGTCTGGGGGGTCAGTGTCTGAGGGGGTCAGTGTCTGGAGGGGGTCAGTGTCTGTGAGAGGGTCAGTGTCTGTGAGAGGGTCAGTGTCTGGGGGGTCAGTGTCTGGGGTGTCAGTATCTGGAGGGGGTCAGTGTCTGGAGGGGGTCAGTGTCTGGAGGGGGTCAGTGTCTGGGGGGTCAGTGTCTGAGGGGATCAGTATCTGGAGGGGGTCAGTGTCTGTGAGAGGTTCAGTGTCTGTGAGAGGGTCAGTGTCTGGGGGGTCGGTAGCTGGAGGGGGTCAGTGTCTGGGGGGTCAGTGTCTGGGGGGTCAGTGTCCGGGTGGTCGGTATCTGGAGGGGGTCAGTGTCTGGGGCGTCAGTGTCTGGGGGTGTCAGTGTCTGGGGGGTCAGTATCAGGAGGGTGTCAGTGTCTGGGGGGTCAGTGTCTGGGGGGTCAGTGTCTGAGGGGGTCAGTATCTGGAGGGGGTCAGTGCCTGGGGGGTCAGTCTGAGGGGGTCAGTATCTGCAGGGGGTCAGGGTCTGGGGGGGGGTCAGTGCCTGGGGGGTCAGTGTCTGGGGTTCAGTATCTGGATGGGGTCAGTGTCTGTGAGGGGTCAGTGTCTGCGACGTGTCAGTGTCTGGGGTGTCAGTATCTGGAGGGGGTCAGTATCTGGGAAGTCAGTGTCTGGGGGGGTCATTATCTGGAGGGGGTCAGTGTCTTGGGGGTCAGTGTCTGGGGGTGTCAGTATCTGGAGGGGGTCAGTGTCTGGGGGGTCAGTGTCTGGGGGGTCATTATCTGGAGGGGTCAGTGTCTGGGGGGTCAGTATCTGGAGGGGTCAGTGTCAGGGGTGTCATTGTCTGAGGGGGTCAGTATCTGGAGCGGGTCAGTGCCTGGGGGGTCAGTGTCTGGGGGTCATTGTCTGAGGGGGTCAGTATCTGGAGTGGGTCAGTATCTGGAGGGCGTCAGTGTCCGGGGGGTCATTAATAGGGGGTCAGTTTCTTAGGGGGTCAGTATATGGAGGGGTCAGTGTCTGGGGGGTCAGTGTCTGGGGGTCAGTATCTGGAGGGGGTCAGTGTCTGGAGGGGGTCAGTGTCTGGAGGGTGTCATTATCAGGAGGCGGTCAGTCTCTGGGGGCTCAGTGTCTGAGGGGGTCAGTATCTGGAGTGGGTCAGTATCTGGAGGGGGTCAGTCTCGGGGGGGTGAGTGTCTGAGGGGGTCAGTATCTGGAATGCGTCAGTATCTGGAGGGGGTCAATGTCTGGGGTTCAGTGTCTGAGGGGGTCAGTATCTGTAGGGGGTCAGTGTCTGGAGGGTTCAGTGTCTGGGGGTCAGTATCTGGATGGGGTCAGTGTCTGGAGGGTGTCAGTGTCGGGGGGTGTCAGTGTCTGTGAGGGGTCAGTGCCTGAGGGGGTCAGTGTCTGGGGGGTCAGTGTCTGGGGGGTCAGTGGCTGGGGGGTCGGTATCTGGAGGGGGTCAGTATCTGGGTGGTCAGTATCTGCAGGGGGTCAGTATCTGGAGTGGGTCAGTGTCTGGGGGTCAGTGTCTGGGGGGGTCAGTGTCTGGGGGGTCATTGTCTGGGGGGTCAGTGTCGGGCGGGGTCAGTGTCTGGGGGGTCGGTATCTGGAGGGGGTCAGTGTCTGGGTGGGTCAGTGTCTGTGAGAGGGTCAGTGTCGGTGGGGGGGGGGGGGGTGTCAGTGGTCTGGAGTGTCTGTGTCTGAGGGGGTCAGTATCTGGAGGGGGGTTATTGTCTGAGGGGTTCTGTATCTGGAGGGGGACAGTATCTGGAGGGGGTCAGTGTCGGGAAGGTGTCAGTGTCTGGGGGTTAAGTGTCTGGGGGGTCTGTGTTGGGGGGCGCAGTGTCTTGGGGGTCAGTATCTGCGGAGGTCAGTGTCAGGGGGGTCAGTGTCTGGAGGGGTCAGTATCTGGAGGGGGTCAGTGTCTGGGGGGTCAGTGTCTGGGGGGTCCATGTCTGGGGGGTCAGTGTCTGGTGGTGGTCAGTGTCTGGGGGGGTTTCAGTGTCTGAGGGGGTCAGTATCTGGAGGGGGGTCAGTATCTGCAGGGGGTCTGTGTCTGGGGGGTCATGTCTGGGGGGTCAGTATCTGAAGGGGGTCAGTGTCTGAGGGGGTCAGTGCCTGGAGGGGTCAGTGTCTGGGGTGGTCAGTGTCTGGGGGGTCATTGTCTGAGGGGTTCAGTGTCTGGGGGGGTCAGTGTCTGGAGGGGGTCAGTGTCTGGGGGGTCAGTATCTGGAGGGGGTCAGTGTCTGGGGGGGGTCAGTGTCTGGGGGGTCAGAGTCTGAGGGGGTCAGTGTCTGGAGGGGGTCAGTGTCTGTGAGAGGGGTCAGTGTCTGTGAGAGGGTCAGTGTCTGGGGGGTCAGTGTCTGGGGGGGTCAGTATCTGGAGGGGGTCAGTGTCTGGAGGGGGTCAGTGTCTGGAGGGGGTCAGTGTCTGGGGGGTCAGTGTCTGAGGGGGTCAGTATCTGGAGGGGGGTCAGTGTCTGTTAGAGGTTCAGTGTCTGTGAGAGGTCAGTGTCTGGGGGGTCGGTAGCTGGAGGGGGTCAGTGTCTGGGGGGTCAGTGTCTGGGGGGGTCAGGTGACGGGTGGTCGGTATCTGGAGCGTGGTCCAGTGTCTGGGGCATCAGTGTCTGGGGGGTCAGTGTCTGGGGGTCAGTATCCGGAGGGGGTCAGTGTCTGGGGGTGTCAGTATCTGTGAGGGGTCAGTGGTCTGAGGGGGGTCAGTATCTGGAGAAGGTCAGTGTCTGGGGTTCCGCGTCTGGGGGTCAGTGTCTGGGGGGTCAGTATCTGGAGGGCGTCAGTGTCTGAGGGGGGGTCAGTATCTGGAGGGGGTCAGTGTCTGGGGGCGTCTGTGTCTGTTGGGGTCAGTATCTGGAGGTGGTCTGTGTCTGGGGGTCAGTGTCTGGGGGGTCAGTGTCAAAGAGGGGTCAGTATCTGGAGGGGGTCTGTCTCTGAGGGTCAGTGTCTGGGGGTCAGTGTATGGGGGGGTCAGTGTCTTGTGGGTCAGTGTCTGGGAAGGGCAGTATCTGGAGGGGGTCTGTGTCTGGGGAGTCAGTGTCTGGAGGGGGTCAGTGTCTGAGGGGGTCAGTGTCTGGAGGGGGGTCTGTGCCGGGGGACAGTGTCTGGGGGGGGTCAGTATCTGGAGGGGGTGAGTGTCTGAGGGGGGTCAGTATCTGCAGGGGGTCTGTTTCTGGGGGTCAATGTCTGGGGGGGTCAGTATCTGGAGGGGGTCAGTGTCTGGGGGTCAGTATCTGGAGGGGGTCAGTGTCTGAGGGGGTGAGTATCTGGAGGGGATCCATGTCTGGGGGGGGGTCAGTGTCTGGGGGGTCAGTGTCTGAGGGGGTCAGTATCTGGAGGGGGTCAGTTATCTGCAGGGGGTCTGTGTCTGGGGGGTCAATGTCTGGGGGGTCAGTATCTGGAGGGGGTCAGTGTCTGGGGGGTCAGTATCTGGAGGGGGTCAGTGTCTGAGGGGGTCAGTGCCTGGAGGGGTCAGTGTCTGTGGTGGTCAGTGTCTGGGGGGTCAGTGTCTGAGGGGGTCAGTGTCTGGGGGGGTCAGTGTCTGGAGGGGTTCAGTGTCTGGGGGGTCAGTATCTGGAGGGGGTCAGTATCTGCAGGGGGTCTGTGACTGCGGGGTCAATGTCTGCGGGGTCAGTATCTGGAGGGGGTCAGTGTCTGGGGGGTCAGTATCTGGAGGGAGTCAGTGTCTGAGGTGGTCAGTGCCTGGAGGGGTCAGTGTCTGGGGTGGTCAGTGTCTGGGGGGTCAGAGTCTGAGGGGGGTCAGTGTCTGAGGGTGTCAGTGTCTGGAGGGGGTCAGTGTCTGGGGGGTCAGTATCTGGAGGGGGTCAGTGTCTGGGGGGTCAGTGTCTGGGGGGGTCAGAGACTGAGGGGGTCAGTGTCTGGAGGGGGTCAGTGTCTGTGAGAGGGTCAGTGTCTGGGGGGTCAGTGTCTGGGGGGTCAGTATCTGGAGGGGGTCAGTGTCTGAGGGGGTCAGTGTCTGGAGGGGGTCAGTGTCTGGGGGGTCAGTGTCTGAGGGGGTCAGTATCTGATGGGGATCAGGGTCTGTGAGAGGTTCAGTGTCTGTGAGAGGGTCAGTGTCTGGGGGGTCGGTAGCTGGAGGGGGTCAGTGTCTGGGGGGTCAGTGTCTGGGGGGTCAGTGTTCCGGGTGGTCGGTATCTGGAGGGGGTCAGTGTCTGGTGCGTCAGTGTCTGGGGGGTCAGAGTCTGGGGGGGTCAGTACCTGGAGGGGGTCAGTGTCTGGGGGGTAACTATCCGGAGTGGGTCAGTGTCTGGGGGGTCAGTGTCTGTGGGGTCATTATCTGGAGGGGGTCCAGTGTCTTGGGGGTCAGTGTCTGGGGGTGTCAGTATCTGGAGGGGGTCAGTGTCTGGGGGGTCAGTGTCTGGGGGGAGGGGGTCAGTGTCTGGGGGGTCAGTGTCTGGGGGGGTCATTATCTTGAGGGGTCAGTGTCTGGGGGGTCATTATCTGGAGGGGTCAGTGTCTGGGGGGTCAGTATCTGGAGGGGTCAGTGTCAGGGGTGTCATTGTCTGAGGGGGGTCAGTATCTGGAGCGGGTCAGTGCCTGGGGGGTCAGTGTCTGGGGGTCATTGTCTGAGGGGGTCAGTATCTGGGAGTGGGTCAGTATCTGGAGGGCGTCAGTGTCCGGGGGGTCATTAATAGGGGGTCAGTTTCTTAGGGGGTCAGTATATGGAGGGGTCAGTGTCTGGGGGGTCAGTGTCTGGGGGTCAGTATCAGGAGGGGGGTCAGTGTCTGGAGGGGGTCAGTGTCTGGAGGGTGTCATTATCAGGAGGCGGTCAGTCTCTGGGGGGTCAGTGTCTGAGGGGGTCAGTATCTGGAGTGGGTCAGTATCTGGAGGGGGTCAGTCTCGGGGGGGTGAGTGTCTGAGGGGGTCAGTATCTGGAATGCGTCAGTATCTGGAGGGGGTCAGTGTCTGGGGGTCAGTGTCTGAGGGGGTCAGTATCTGTAGGGGGTCAGTGTCTGGAGGGTTCAGTGTCTGGGGGTCAGTATCTGGATGGGGTCAGTGTCTGGAGGGTGTCAGTGTCGGGGGGTGTCAGTGTCTGTGAGGGGTCAGTGCCTGAGTGGGTCAGTGTCTGGGGGGTCAGTGTCTGGGGGGTCAGTGGCTGGGGGGTCGGTATCTGGAGGGGGTCAGTATCTGGGTGGTCAGTATCTGCAGGGGGTCAGTATCTGGAGTGGGTCAGTGTCTGGGGGGTCAGTGTCTGGGGGGGTCAGTGTCTGGGGGGTCATTGTCTGGGGGGTCAGTGTCGGGCGGGTCAGTGTCTGGGGGGTCGGTATCTGGAGGGGGTCAGTGTCTGGGTGGGTCAGTGTCTGTGAGAGGGTCAGTGTCGGTGGGGGGGGGGGGTGTCAGTGTCTGGAGTGTCTGTGTCTGAGGGGGTCAGTATCTGGAGGGGGGTTATTGTCTGAGGGGTTCTGTATCTGGAGGGGGACAGTATCTGGAGGGGGTCAGTGTCGGAAAGGTGTCAGTGTCTGGGGGTTAAGTGTCTGGGGGGTCTGTGTTGGGGGGCGCAGTGTCTTGGGGGTCAGTATCTGCGGAGTTCAGTGTCAGGGGGGTCAGTGTCTGGAGGGGTCAGTATCTGGAGGGGGTCAGTGTCTGGGGGGTCAGTGTCTGGGGGGTCCATGTCTGGGGGGGTCAGTGTCTGGGGGTGGTCAGTGTCTGGGGGGGTTTCAGTGTCTGAAGGGGTCAGTATCTGGAGGGGGGTCAGTATCTGCAGGGGGTCTGTGTCTGGGGGGTCAATGTCTGGGGGGTCAGTATCTGAAGGGGGTCAGTGTCTGAGGGGGTCAGTGCCTGGAGGGGTCAGTGTCTGGGGTGGTCAGTGTCTGGGGGGTCATTGTCTGAGGGGTTCAGTGTCTGGGGGGGTCAGTGTCTGGAGGGGGTCAGTGTCTGGGGGGTCAGTATCTGGAGGGGGTCAGTGTCTGGGGGGTCAGTGTCTGGGGGGTCAGAGTCTGAGGGGGTCAGTGTCTGGAGGGGGTCAGTGTCTGTGAGAGGGTCAGTGTCTGTGAGAGGGTCAGTGTCTGGGGGGTCAGTGTCTGGGGGATCAGTATCTGGAGGGGGTCAGTGTCTGGAGGGGGGTCAGTGTCTGGAGGGGGTCAGTGTCTGGGGGGTCAGTGTCTGAGGGGGTCAGTATCTGGAGGGTGTCAGTGTCTGTTAGAGGTTCAGTGTCTGTGAGAGGGTCAGTGTCTGGGGGGTCGGTAGCTGGAGGGGGTCAGTGTCTGGGGGGTCAGTGTCTGGGGGGTCAGTGACGGGTGGTCGGTATCTGGAGCGGGTCAGTGTCTGGGGCATCAGTGTCTGGGGGGTCAGTGTCTGGGGGTCAGTATCCGGAGGGGGGTCAGTGTCTGGGGGGTCAGTATCTGTGAGGGGTCAGTGTCTGAGGGGGGTCAGTATCTGGAGAAGGTCAGTGTCTGGGGTTCCGCGTCTGGGGGGTCAGTGTCTGGGGGGTCAGTATCTGGAGGGGGTCAGTGTCTGAGGGGGTCAGTATCTGGAGGGGGTCAGTGTCTGGGGCGTCTGTGTCTGTGGGGTCAGTATCTGGAGGTGGTCTGTGTCTGGGGGTCAGTGTCTGGGGGGTCAGTGTCAAAGAGGGGGTCAGTATCTGGAGGGGGTCTGTCTCTGAGGGGTCAGTGTCTGGGGGTCAGTGTATGGGGGGGTCAGTGTCTTGTGGGTCAGTGTCTGGGAAGGGCAGTATCTGGAGGGGGTCTGTGTCTGGGGAGTCAGTGTCTGGAGGGGGTCAGTGTCTGAGGGGGTCAGTGTCTGGAGGGGGTCTGTGCCGGGGGGGACAGTGTCTGGGGGGGTCAGTATCTGGAGGGGTGAGTGTCTGAGGGGGTCAGTATCTGCAGGGGGTCTGTTTCTGGGGGGTCAATTTCTGGGGGGTCAGTATCTGGAGGGGGTCAGTGTCTGGGGGGTCAGTATCTGGAGGGGGGTCAGTGTCTGAGGGGGTGAGTATCTGGAGGGGATCCATGTCTGGGGGGGTCAGTGTCTGGGGGGTCAGTGTCTGAGGGGGTCAGTATCTGGAGGGGGTCAGTATCTGCAGGGGGTCTGTGTCTGGGGGGTCAATGTCTGGGGGGTCAGTATCTGGAGGGGGTCAGTGTCTGGGGGGTCATTATCTGGAGGGGGTCAGTGTCTGAGGGGTCAGTGCCTGGAGGGGTCAGTGTCTGTGGTGGTCAGTGTCTGGGGGGGTCAGTGTCTGAGGGGGTCAGTGTCTGGGGGGGTCAGTGTCTGGAGGGGTTCAGTGTCTGGGGGGTCAGTATCTGGAGGGGGTCAGTATCTGCAGGGGGTCTGTGACTGCGGGGGTCAATGTCTGCGGGGTCAGTATCTGGAGGGGGTCAGTGTCTGGGGGGTCAGTATCTGGAGGGGGTCAGTGTCTGAGGGGGTCAGTGCCTGGAGGGGTCAGTGTCTGGGGTGGTCAGTGTCTGGGGGGTCAGAGTCTGAGGGGGTCAGTGTCTGAGGGTGTCAGTGTCTGGAGGGGGTCAGTGTCTGGGGGGTCAGTATCTGGAGGGGGTCAGTGTCTGGGGGGTCAGTGTCTGGGGGGTCAGAGACTGAGGGGGTCAGTGTCTGGAGGGGATCAGTGTCTGTGAGAGGGTCAGTGTCTGGGGGGTCAGTGTCTGGGGGGGTCAGTATCTGGAGGGGGTCAGTGTCTGGAGGGGGTCAGTGTCTGGAGGGGGGTCAGTGTCTGGGGGGTCAGTGTCTGAGGGGGTCAGTATCTGATGGGGATCAGGGTCTGTGAGAGGTTCAGTGTCTGTGAGAGGGTCAGTGTCTGGGGGGTCGGTAGCTGGAGGGGGTCAGTGTCTGGGGGGTCAGTGTCTGGGGGGTCAGTGTCCGGGTGGTCGGTATCTGGAGGGGGTCAGTGTCTGGGGCGTCAGTGTCCTGGGGGGTCAGAGTCTGGGGGGTCAGTACCTGGAGGGGGTCAGTGTCTGGGGGTAACTATCCGGAGTGGGTCAGTGTCTGGGGGGTCAGTGTCTGTGGGGTCATTATCTGGAGGGGGTCAGTGTCTTGGGGGTCAGTGTCTGGGGGTGTCAGTATCTGGAGGGGGTCAGTGTCTGGGGGGTCAGTGTCTGGGGGGGTCAGTATCTGGAGGGGGTCAGTGTCTGGGGGGTCAGTGTCTGGGGGGTCATTATCTTGAGGGGTCAGTGTCTGGGGGGTCAGTATCTGGAGGGGTCAGTGTCTGGGGGTCATTGTCTGAGGGGGTCAGTATCTGGAGTGGGTCAGTATCTGGAGGGCGTCAGTGTCTGGGGGGTCATTATCAGGGGGTCAGTTTCTTAGGGGGTCAGTATCTGGACGGGTCAGTGTCTGGGGGTTCAGTATCTGGAGGGGGTCAGTGTCTGGAGGGTCAGTATCTGGAGGGGTCAGTGTCTGGGGGGTCAGTGTCTGGAGGGTCCGTGTCTGGGGGTTCAGTGTCTGGGGGGGTCAGTGTCTGGGGGGGTGTCAGTGTCTGAGGGGGTCAGTATCTGGAGGGGGTCAGTGTCTGGGGGGTCTGTGTCTGTGGGGTCAGTATCTGGACGGGGGTCAGTATCTGGAGGGGTCAATGTCTGGGGGGTCTGTGTCTGTGTATCTGGAGGGGGTCTGTGACTGGGGGGTCAGTGTCTGGGGGGTCAGTATCTGGAGGGAGTCAGTGTCTGAGGGGGTCAGTGTCTGGGGGGTCAGTATCTGGAGGGGGTCAGTATCTGGAGGGGGTAAGTGTCTGGGGGGTCTGTGTCTGGGGGGTCAGTATCTGGAGGAGGTCTGTGTCTGGGGGATCAGGGTCTGGGGGGTCAGTGTCTAAGAGGGGTCACTATCTGGAGGGGGTCTGTGTCTGAGGGGTCAGTGTCTGGGGGTCAGTGTCTGGGGGGGTCAGTGTCTTGGGGGTCAGTGTCTGGGAAGGGCAGTATCTGGAGGGTGTCTGTGTCTGGGGGGTCAGTGTCTGGAAGGGGTCAGTGTCTGAGGGGGTCAGTGTCTGGAGGGGGTCGGTGTCTGGGGGGTCAGTGTCTGGGGGGGTCAGTATCTGGAGGGGGTCAGTGTCTGAGGGGGTCAGTATCTCCAGGGGGTCTGTGTCTGGGGGGTCAATGTCTGGGGGGTCAGTATCTGGAGGGGGTCAGTGTCTGGGGGGTCAGTGTCTGGGGGGTCAGTGTCTGAGGGGGTCAGTATCTGGAGGGGGTCAGTGTCTGGGGGCTCAGTGTCTGGGGGGGTCCGTGTCTGGGGGGTCAGTGTCTGGAGGGGGTCAGTATCTGGAGGGGGTCAGTGTCTGGGGGGTCTGTTTCTGGGGGGTCAGTATCTGGAGGGGGTCAGTGTCTGAGGGGGTCAGTGTCTGGGGGGGGTCAGTATCTGGAGGGGTTCAGTATCTGGAGGGGGTCAGAGTCTGGGGGGTCTGTTTCTGGGGGGGTCAGTATCTGGAGGGGGTCAGTGTCTGAGGCGGTCAGTATCTGGAGGGAGTCAGTGTCTGGTGTGTCAGTGCCTGAGGGGGTCAGTGTCTGGAGGGGATCCGTGTCTGGGGGGGTCAGTGTCTGAGGGGTCAGTGTCTGAGGCGGTGAGTATCTGGAGGGGGTCAGTGTCTGGGGTGTCAGTGCCTGAGGGGGTCAGTTTCTGGATGGGGTCAGTGTCTGGGGTTCAGTGACTGAGGGGGTCAGTGTCTGGAGAGGGTCAGTGACTGGGGGGTCAGTATCTGGAGGGGTCAGTATCTCGAGGGGGTCAATGTCTGATGGGGTCAGTATCTGGAGGGGTTCAGGGTCTGGTGGGTCAGTATCTGGAGTGGGTCAGTATCTGGAAGGGCCAGTGTCTGGGGGTGTCAGTGTCTGAGGGGGTCAGTATCAGGAGGGGGTCAGTGTCTGGGTGGTCAGTGTCTGAGGGGGTCAGTATCAGGAGGGGGTCAGTGTCTGGGGGGTCAGTGTCTGGGGGGTCAGTGTCTGGGGCGGTCAGTGTCTTGGGGGTCAGTGTCTGGGAAGGGCAGTATCTGGAGGGGGACTGTGTCTGGGTGTTCAGTGTCTGGAGGGGGTCAGTGTCTGAGGGGGTCAGAATCTGGAGGCGGTCAGTGTCTGGGGGGTCAGTGTCTGAGGGGTTCAGTATCTGGAGGGGGTCAGTGTCTGGGGGGTCAGTGTCTGGGGGGTCAGTATCTGGAGGGGTCAGTGTCTGGGGGTCAGTGTCTGAGGGGGTCAGTATCTGGAGGGGTCAGTGTCTGGGGGATCAGTGTCTGGGGGGTCATTGTCTGAGGGGGTCAGAATCTGGAGGCGGTCAGTGTCTGGGGGGTCAGTGTCTGGGGGGTCAGTGTCTGGGGGGCCAGTGTCTGGGGGGTCAGTGTCTGGGGGTCAGTGTCTGAGGGGGTCAATGTCTGGGGGGTCAGTGGTTGGGGGTGTCAGTATCTGGAGGGGGTCAGTGTCTGGGGGGGTCAGTATCCGGGGGTCAGTGTCTGGGGGTCATTGTCTGAGGGGGTCAGTATCTGGAGGGGGTCAGTGCCTGGGGGGTCAGTGTCTGAGGGGGTCAGTATCTGCAGGGCGTCAGGGTCCGGGGGGGGTCAGTGCCTGGGGGGTCAGTGTCTGGGGTTCAGTATCTGGAGGGGGTCAGTGTCTGTGAGGGGTCAGTGTCTGTGAGCGGTCAGTGTCTGGGTGGTCAGTATCTCGAGGGGATCAGTATCTGGGGGGTCAGTGTCTGGGGGGTCATTATCTGGAGGGGGTCAGTGTCTTGGGGGTCAGTGTCTGGGGGTGTCAGTACCTCGAGGGGGTCAGTGTCTGGGGGGTCAGTGTCTGGGGGGTCATTATCTGGAGGGGTCAGTGTCTGGGGGGTCAGTATCTGGAGGGGTCAGTGTCTGGGGGGTCATTGTCTAAGGGGGTCAGTATCTGGAGTGGGTCAGTATCTGGAGCGGGTCAGTGCCTGGGGGGTCAGAGTCTGGGGGTCAGTATCTGGAGGGGGTCAGTGTCTGGGGGGTCTGTGTCTGAGGGGGTCAGTATCTGGAGTGGGTCAGTATCTGGAGGGCGTCAGTTTCTGGGGGGTCATTGTCTGAGGGGGTCAGTATCTGGAGTGGGTCAGTATCTGGAGGGCGTCAGTGTCTGGGGGGTTATTATCGGGGGGTCAGTTTCTTAGGGGATAGTATCTGGAGGTGTCAGTGTCTGGGGGGTCAGTGTCTGGGGGTCAGTAACTGGAGGGGGTCAGTGTCTGGAGGGGATGAGTGCCTGGAGGGTGTCATTATCTGGAGGCGATCAGACCCTGGGGGCTCAGTGTCTGAGGGGGTCAGTATCTGGAGTGGGTCAGTATCTGGAGGGGGTCAGTCTCTGGGGGGGGTGAGTGAGGGGGTCAGTATCTGGAGTGCATCAGTATCTGGAGGGTGTCAGTGCCTGGGGGTCAGTGTCTGAGGGGGTCAGTATCTGCAGGGGGTCAGTGTCTGGAGGGTTCAGTGTCTGGGGGTCAGTATCTGGATGGGGTCAGTGTCTGGAGGGTGTCAGTGTCGGGGGGTGTCAGTGTCTGTGAGGGGTCAGTGACTGAGGGGGTCAGTGTCTGTGGGGTCAGTGTCTGAGGGGTCAGTGGCTGGGGGGTCAATGTCAGTGGGGTCAGAGGCTGTGGGGTCGGTATCTGCAGGGGGTCAGTATCTGGGTGGTCAGTATCTGCAGGGGGTCAGTATCTGGAGTGGGTCAGTGTCTGGGGGGTCAGTGTTGGGTGAGTCAGTGTCTGGGGGGTCAGTTTCTGGGGGGTCAGTGTCTGGTGGGTCTGTGTCTGAGGGGGTCAGTATCTGGAGGGGGGTTATTGTCTGAGGGGTTCTGTATCTGGAGGGGGTCAGTATCTGGATGGGGTCAGTGTCGGGAAGGTGTCAGTGTCTGGGGGTTAAGTGTCTGGGGGGGTCAGTGTCGGGGAGGGCAGTGTCTTGGGGGTCAGTGTCTGGGGGGCTCAGTGTCAGGGGGGTCAGTGTCTGGGGATGTCAGTATCTGGAGGGGTCTGTGTCTGGGGGGTCAGTGTCTGGGGGGTCCATGTCTGGGGGTTCAGTGTCTGTGGTGGTCAGTGTCTGGGGGGGTGTCAGTGTCTGAGGGGGTCAGTATCTGGAGGGGGTCAGTATCTGGAGGGGGTCAGTGTCTGGGGGGGTCTGTGTCTGGGGGTCAGTATCTGGAGGGGGTCTGTGTCTGGGGGTCAGTGTCTGGGGGGTCAGTGTCAAAGAGGGGTCTGTATCTGGAGGGGGTCTGTGTCTGAGTGGTCAGTGTCTGGGGGTCAGTGTCTGGGGGGGTCAGTGTCTTGGGGGTCAGTGTCTGGGAAGGGCAGTATCTGGAGGGGCTCTGTGTCTGGGGGGTCAGTGTCTGCAGGGGGTCAGTGTCTGAGGGGGTCAGTGTCTGGAGGGGGTCTGTGTCTGGGGGGTCAGTGTCTGGGGGGGTCAGTATCTGGAGGGGGTCAGTGTCTGAGGAGGTCAGTATCTGCAGGGGGTCTGTGTCTGGGGGGTCAATGTCTGGGGGGTCAGTATCTGGAGGGGGTCAGTGTCTGGGGGGTCAGTATCTGGAGGGGGTCAGTGTCTGGAGGGTCAGTATCTGGAGGGGGTCAGTGTCTGGGGGTCAGTGTCTGAGGGGGCCAGTGTCTGGGGGTCAGTGTCTGGGGGGGTCAGTATCGGGGGGTCAGTGTCTGAGGGGGTCAGTATCTGGAGGGGGTCAGTGCCTGGTGGGTCAGTGTCTGAGGGGCTCAGTATCTGCAGGGCGTCAGGGTCTGGGGGGGGGGGGGGGTCAGTGCCTGGGGGTCAGTGTCTGGGGTTCAGTATCTGGAGGGGGTCAGTGTCTGTGAGGGGTCAGTGTCTGTGAGGTGTCAGTGACTGGGGGGTCAGTATCTGGGGTTCAGTATCTGGAGGGGGTCAGTGTCTGTGAGCGGTCAGTGTCTGGGGGTCAGTATCTGGAGGGGGTCAGTATCTGGGGGGTCAGTGTCTGTGGAGTCATTATCTGGAGGGGGTCAGTGTCTTGGGGGTCAGTGTCTGGGGGTGTCAGTATCTGGAGGGGGTCAGCATCTGGAGGGGTCAGTGTCTGGGGGGTCATTGTCTAAGGGGGTCAGTATCTGGAGGGGTCAGTATCTGGAGTGGGTCAGTATCTGGAGCGGGTCAGTGCCTGGGGGTTCATTGTCTGAGGGGGTCAGTATCTGGAGTGGGTCAGTATCTAGAGGGCGTCAGTGTCTGGGGGGTCATTGTCTGAGGGGGTCAGTATCTGGAGTGGGTCAGTATCTGGAGGGCGTCAGTGTCTGGGGGGTTATCATCGGGGGGTCAGTTTCTTAGGGGGTCAGTATCTGGAGGGGTCAGTGTCTGGGGGGGTCAGTGTCTGGGGGTCAGTATCTGGAGTGGGTCAGTATCTGGAGGGGGTCAGTCTCTGGGGGGTGAGAGTCTGAGGGGGTCAGTATCTGGAGTGCGTCAGTATCTGGAGGGGGTCAGTGTCTGGGGGTCAGTGTCTGAGGGGGTCAGTATCTGCAGGGGGTCAGTGCCTGGAGGGTTCAGTGTCTGGGGGTCAGTATCTGGATGGGGTCAGTGTCTGGAGGGTGTCAGTGTCGGGGGTTGTCAGTGTCTGTGAGGGGTCAGTGACTGAGGGGGTCAGTGTCTGGGGGGTCAGTGTCTGGGGGGTCAGTGGCTGGGGGGTCAGTGTCTGTGGGGTCAGAGGCTGTGGGGTCGGTATCTGGAGGGGGTCAGTATCTGGGTGGTCAGTATCTGCAGGGGGTCAGTATCTGGAGTGGGTCAGTGTCTGGGGGGTCAGTGTTGGGCGGGTCAGTGTCTGGGGGGTCAGTTTCTGGGGGGTCAGTGTCTGGTGGGTCTGTGTCTGAGGGGGTCAGTATCTGGAGGGGGGTTATTGTCTGAGGGGTTCTGTATCTGGAGGGGGTCAGTATCTGGATGGGGTCAGTGTCGGGAAGGTGTCAGTGTCTGGGGGTTAAGTGTCTGGGGGGTCAGTGTCGGGGGAGGCAATGTCTTGGGGGTCAGTATCTGGGGGGCTCAGTGTCAGGGGGGTCAGTGTCTGGGGGGGTCAGTATCTGGAGGGGTCAGTGTCTGGGGGGTCAGTGTCTGGTGGGTCCGTGTCTGGGGGTTCAGTGTCTGTGGTGGTCAGTGTCTGGGGTGGGTGTCAGTGTCTGAGGGGGTCAGTATCTGGAGGGGGTCAGTATCTGGAGGGGGTCAGTGTCTGGGGGTCTGTGTCTGGGGGGGTCAGTATCTGGAGGGGGTCCTGTGTCTGGGGGGTCAGTGGTCTGGGGGGTAAGTGTCTGAGGGGGTCAGAATCTGGAGGCGGTCAGTGTCTGGGGGTCAGTGTCTGAGGGGGTCAGTATCTGGAGGGGTCAGTGTCTGGGGGTCAGTATCTGGAGGGGTCAGTATCTGGAGTGTCAATGTCTGAGGGGGGTCAGTGTCTGGGGGGCCAGTGTCTGGGAGTCAGTGTCTGGGGGGTCAGTGTCTGGGGGTCAGTGTCTGAGGGGGTCAGTGTCTGGGGGTCAGTGGTTGGGGGTGTCAGTATCTGGAGGGGGTCTGTGTCTGGGGGGTCAGTGTCTGGGGGGGTCAGTATCGGGGGGTCAGCTGTCTGGAGGGGTCAGTGTCTGGGGGTCATTGTCTGAGGGGTCATTATCTGAAGGGGGTCAGTGCCTGGGGGGTCAGTGTCTGAGGGGCCAGTATCTGCAGGGCGTCAGGGTCTGGGGGGGGTCAGGGCCTGGGGGGTCAGTGTCATGGGTTCAGTATCTGGAGGGGGTCAGTGTCTGTGAGGGGTCAGTGTCTGTGAGGTGGCAGTGTCTGGGGGGTCAGTATCTGGAGGGGGTCAGTATCTGGGGGGGTCAGTGACTGGGGTGTCATTATCTGGAGGGGGTCCAGTGTCTGGGGGTCAGTGTCTGGGGGGTCAGTGTCTGGGGGTCAGTGTCTGAGGGGGCCAGTGTCTGGGGGTCAGTGTCTGGGGGGGTCAGTATCGGGGGGTCAGTGTCTGAGGGGGTCAGTATCTGGAGGGGGTCAGTGCCTGGTGGGTCAGTGTCTGAGGGGCTCAGTATCTGCAGGGCGTCAGGGTCTGGGGGGGGGGGTCAGTGCCTGGGGGGTCAGTGTCTGGGGTTCAGTATCTGGAGGGGGTCAGTGTCTGTGAGGGGGTCAGTGTCTGTGAGGTGTCAGTGGACTGGTGGTTCAGTATCTGGGGTTCAGTATCTGGAGGGGGTCAGTGTCTGTGAGCGGTCAGTGTCTGGGGGTCAGTATCTGGAGGGGGTCAGTATCTGGGGGGTCAGTGTCTGTGGAGTCATTATCTGGAGGGGGTCAGTGTCTTGGGGGTCAGTGTCTGGGGGTGTCAGTATCTGGAGGGGGGTCAGCATCTGGAGGGGTCAGTGTCTGGGGGGTCATTGTCTAAGGGGGTCAGTATCTGGAGGGGTCAGTATCTGGAGTGGGTCAGTATCTGGAGCGGGTCAGGCTGGGGGTTCATTGTCTGAGGGGGTCAGTATCTGGAGTGGGGTCAGTATCTAGGAGGGCGTCAGTGTCTGGGGGGTCATTGTCTGAGGGGGTCAGTATCTGGAGTGGGTCAGTATCTGGAGGGCGTCAGTGTCTGGGCGGTTATCATCGGGGGGTCAGTTTCTTAGGGGGTCAGTATCTGGAGGGGTCAGTGTCTGGGGGGGTCAGTGGTCTGGGGGGTCAGTATCTGGAGTGGGTCAGTATCTGGAGGGGGTCAGTCTCTGGGGGGTGAGTGTCTGAGGGGGTCAGTATCTGGAGTGCGTCAGTATCTGGAGGGGGTCAGTGTCTGGGGGTCAGTGTCTGAGGGGGTCAGTATCTTGCAGGGGGTCAGTGTCTGGAGGGTTCAGTGTCCTGGGGGTCAGTATCTGGATGGGGTCAGTGTCTGGAGGGTGTCAGTGTCGGGGGTTGTCAGTGTCTGTGAGGGGTCAGTGACTGAGGGGGTCAGTGTCTGGGGAGTCAGTGTCTGGGGGGTCAGTGGCTGGGGGGTCAGTGTCTGTGGGGTCAGAGGCTGTGGGGTCGGTATCTGGAGGGGGTCAGTATCTGGGTGGTCAGTATCTGCAGGGGGTCAGTATCTGGAGTGGGTCAGTGTCTGGGGGGTCAGTGTTGGGCGGGTCAGTGTCTGGGGGGTCAGTTTCTGGGGGGTCAGTGTCTGGTGGGTCTGTGTCTGAGGGGGTCAGTATCTGGAGGGGGGTTATTGTCTGAGGGGTTCTGTATCTGGAGGGGGTCAGTATCTGGATGGGGTCAGTGTCGGGAAGGTGTCAGTGTCTGGGGGTTAAGTGTCTGGGGGGTCAGTGTCGGGGGAGGCAATGTCTTGGGGGTCAGTATCTGGGGGGCTCAGTGTCAGGGGGGTCAGTGTCTGGGGGGGTCAGTATCTGGAGGGGTCAGTGTCTGGGGGGTCAGTGTCTGGTGGGTCCGTGTCTGGGGGTTCAGTGTCTGTGGTGGTCAGTGTCTGGGGTGGTGTCAGTGTCTGAGGGGGTCAGTATCTTGAGGGGGTCAGTATCTGGAGGGGGTCAGTGTCTGGGGGGTCTGTGTCTGGGGGGTCAGTATCTGGAGGGGGTCTGTGTCTGGGGGTCAGTGTCTGGGGGGTAAGTGTCTGAGGGGGTCAGAATCTGGAGGCGGTCAGTGTCTGGGGGGTCAGTGTCTGAGGGGGTCAGTATCTGGAGGGGTCAGTGTCTGGGGGTCAGTATCTGGAGGGGTCAGTATCTGGAGTGTCAATGTCTGAGGGGGTCAGTGTCTGGGGGGCCAGTGTCTGGGAGTCAGTGTCTGGGGGGTCAGTGTCTGGGGGTCAGTGTCTGAGGGGGTCAGTGTCTGGGGGGTCAGTGGTTGGGGGTGTCAGTATCTGGAGGGGGTCTGTGTCTGGGGGGTCAGTGTCTGGGGGGGTCAGTATCGGGGGGTCAGTGTCTGGAGGGGTCAGTGTCTGGGGGTCATTGTCTGAGGGGGTCATTATCTGAAGGGGGTCAGTGCCTGGGGGGTCAGTGTCTGAGGGGCCAGTATCTGCAGGGCGTCAGGGTCTGGGGGGGGTCAGGGCCTGGGGGGTCAGTGTCATGGGTTCAGTATCTGGAGGGGGTCAGTGTCTGTGAGGGGTCAGTGTCTGTGAGGTGGCAGTGTCTGGGGGGTCAGTATCTGGAGGGGGTCAGTATCTGGGGGGTCCGTGTCTGGGGTGTCATTATCTGGAGGGGGTCAGTGTCTTGGGGGTCAGTGTCTGGGGGGTCATTATATGGAGGCGTCAGTGTCTGGGGGGTCAGTATCTGGAGGGGTCAGTGTCTGGGGGGTCATTGTCTAAGGGGGTCAGTATCTGGAGTGGGTCAGTATCTGGAGCGGGTCAGTGCCTGGGGGGTCAGTGTCTGGGGGTCAGTATCTGGAGGGTGTCAGGGGTCTGTGTCTGGGGGGTCAGTATCTGGAGGGGGTCAGTGTCTGGGGGGTCATTGGCTGAGGGGGTCAGTATCTGGAGTGGGTCAGTATCTGGAGGGCGTCAGTGTCTGGGGGGTCATTGTCTGAGGGGGTCAGTATCTGGAGTGGGTCAGTATCTGGAGGGCGTCAGTGTCTGGGGGGTTATTATCAGGGGGTCAGTTTCTTTCGGGGTCAGTATCTGGAGGGGTCAGTGTCTGGGGGGTCAGTGTCTGGGGGTCAGTATCTGGAGAGGGTCTGTGTCTGGGGGGTCAGTGTCTGGAGGGTCAGTATCTGGAGGGAGTCAGTGTCTGAGGGGGTCAGTGTCTGGGGGGTCAGTATCTGGAGGGCGTCAGTATCTGGAGGGTGTAAGTGTCTTGTGGGTCTGTGTCTGGGGGGTCAGTATCTGGAGGAGGTCTGTGTCTGGGGTGTCCGTGTCTGGGGGCGTCAGTGTCTAAGAGGGGTCACTATCTGGAGGGGGTCTGTGTCTGAGGGGTCAGTGTCTGGGGGTCAGTGTCTGGGGTGGTCAGTGTCTTGGGGGTCAGTGTCTGGGAAGGGCAGTATCTGGAGGGGGTCTGTGTCGGGGGGGCAGTGTCTGGAGGGGGTCAGTGCCTGAGGGGGTCAGTGTCTGGAGGGGGTCGGTGTCTGGGGGGTCAGTGTCTGGGGGGGTCAGTATCTGGAGGGGGTCAGTGTCTGAGGGGGTCAGTATCTGCAAGGGTTCTGTGCCTGGGGGGTCAATGTCTGGGGGGTCAGTATCTGGAGGGGGTCAGTATCTGGAGGGGGTCAGTGTCTGGGGGGTCTGTGTCTGGGGGGTCAGTATCTGGAGGGGGTCTGTGTCTGGGGGGTCAGTGTCTAGGGGGTCACTATCTGGAGGTGGTCAGTGACTGAGGGGGTCAGTATCTGCAGGGGGTCTGTGTCTGGGGGTCAATATCTGGGGGGTCAGTGTCTGGGGGGGTCAGTATCTGGAGGGGGTCAGTGTCTGAGGGGGTCAGTATCTGCAGGGGGTCTGTGTCTGGGGGGTCAATGTCTGGGGGGTCAGTATCTGGAGGGGGTCAGTGTCTGGGGGGTCAGTATCTGGAGGGGGTCAGTGTCTGAGGTGGTCAGTATCTGGAGGGGATCCGTGTCTGGGGGGGTCAGTGTCTGAGGGGTCAGTGTCTGAGGCGGTCAGTATCTGGAGGGGGTCAGTATCTGGAGGGGGTCTGTGTCTGAGGGGTCAGTGTCTGAGGCGGTCAGTATCTGGAGGGGGTCAGTGTCTGGGGTGTCAGTGCCTGAGGGGGTCAGTTTCTGGATGGGGTCAGTGTCTGGGATTCAGTGCCTGAGGGGATCAGTGTCTGGAGGGGGTCAGTGACTGGGGGTGTCAGTATCTGGGGGGTCATTATCTGGAGGGGTCAGTGTCTGGGGGGTCAGTATCTGGAGGGGTCAGTGTCTGGGGGGTCATTGTCTAAGGGGGTCAGTATCTGGAGGGGTCAGTATCTGGAGTGGGTCAGTATCTGGAGCGGGTCAGTGCCTGGGGGGTCTGTGTCTGGGGGGTCAGTATCTGGAAGGGGTCAGTGTCTGGGGTGTCATTGGCTGAGGGGGTCATTATCTGGAGTGGGTCAGTATCTGGAGGGCGTCAGTGTCTGGGGGTCATTGTCTGAGGGGGTCAGTATATGGAGTGGGTCAGTATCTGGAGGGCGTCATTGTCTTGGGGGGTCAGTGTCTGGGGGTCAGTATCTGGAGGGGGTCAGTGTCTGGAGGGTGTCAGTGTCGGGGGGTGTCAGTGTCTGTGAGGGGTCAGTGACTGAGGGGGTCAGTGTCTGTGGGGTCAGTGTCTGGGGGGTCAGTGGCTGGGGGGTCAATGTCTGTGGGGTCAGAGGCTGTGGGGTCGGTATCTGCAGGGGGTCAGTATCTGGGTGGTCAGTATCTGCAGGGGGTCAGTATCTGGAGTGGGTCAGTGTCTGGGGGGTCAGTGTTGGGTGAGTCAGTGTCTGGGGGGTCAGTTTCTGGGGGGTCAGTGTCTGGTGGGTCTGTGTCTGAGGGGGTCAGTATCTGGAGGGGGGTCAGTGTCTGAGGGGGTCAGTATCTGCAGGGGGTCAGTGTCTGGAGGGTTCAGTGTCTGGGGGTCAGTATCTGGATGGGGTCAGTGTCTGGAGGGTGTCAGTGTCGGGGGGTGTCAGTGTCTGTGAGGGGTCAGTGACTGAGGGGGTCAGTGTCTGTGGGGTCAGTGTCTGGGGGGTCAGTGGCTGGGGGGTCAATGTCTGTGGGGTCAGAGGCTGTGGGGTCGGTATCTGCAGGGGGTCAGTATCTGGGTGGTCAGTATCTGCAGGGGGTCAGTATCTGGAGTGGGTCAGTGTCTGGGGGGTCAGTGTTGGGTGAGTCAGTGTCTGGGGGGTCAGTTTCTGGGGGGTCAGTGTCTGGTGGGTCTGTGTCTGAGGGGGTCAGTATCTGGAGGGGGGTTATTGTCTGAGGGGTTCTGTATCTGGAGGGGGTCAGTATCTGGATGGGGTCAGTGTCGGGAAGGTGTCAGTGTCTGGGGGTTAAGTGTCTGGGGGGTCAGTGTCGGGGAGGGCAGTGTCTTGGGGGTCAGTGTCTGGGGGGCTCAGTGTCAGGGGGGTCAGTGTCTGGGGATGTCAGTATCTGGAGGGGTCAGTGTCTGGGGGGTCAGTGTCTGGGGGGTCCATGTCTGGGGGTTCAGTGTCTGTGGTGGTCAGTGTCTGGGGGGGTGTCAGTGTCTGAGGGGGTCAGTATCTGGAGGGGGTCAGTATCTGGAGGGGGTCAGTGTCTGGGGGGGTCTGTGTCTGGGGGTCAGTATCTGGAGGAGGTCTGTGTCTGGGGGTCCGTGTCTGGGGGGTCAGTGTCAAAGAGGGGTCTGTATCTGGAGGGGGTCTGTGTCTGAGTGGTCAGTGTCTGGGGGTCAGTGTCTGGGGGGGTCAGTGTCTTGGGGGTCAGTGTCTGGGAAGGGCAGTATCTGGAGGGGGTCTGTGTCTGGGGGGTCAGTGTCTGCAGGGGGTCAGTGTCTGAGGGGGTCAGTGTCTGGAGGGGGTCTGTGTCTGGGGGGTCAGTGTCTGGGGGGGTCAGTATCTGGAGGGGGTCAGTGTCTGAGGAGGTCAGTATCTGCAGGGGGTCTGTGTCTGGGGGGTCAATGTCTGGGGGGTCAGTATCTGGAGGGGGTCAGTGTCTGGAGGGTCAGTATCTGGAGGGGGTCAGTGTCTGGGGGTCAGTATCTGGAGGGGTCAGTATCTGGAGTGTCAGTGTCTGAGGGGGTCAATGTCTGGGGGGCCAGTGTCTGGGGGTCAGTGTCTGGGGGGTCAGTGTCTGGGGGTCAGTGTCTGAGGGGGCCAGTGTCTGGGGGTCAGTGTCTGGGGGGGTCAATATCGGGGGGTCAGTGTCTGAGGGGGTCAGTATCTGGAGGGTGTCAGTGCCTGGTGGGTCAGTGTCTGAGGGGCTCAGTATCTGCAGGGCGTCAGGGTCTGGGGGGGGGGGGTCAGTGCCTGGGGGGTCAGTGTCTGGGGTTCAGTATCTGGAGGGGGTCAGTGTCTGTGAGGGGTCAGTGTCTGTGAGGTGTCAGTGACTGGTGGTTCAGTATCTGGGGTTCAGTATCTGGAGGGGGTCAGTGTCTGTGAGCGGTCAGTGTCTGGGGGTCAGTATCTGGAGGGGGTCAGTATCTGGGGGGTCAGTGTCTGTGGAGTCATTATCTGGAGGGGGTCAGTGTCTTGGGGGTCAGTGTCTGGGGGTGTCAGTATCTGGAGGGGGTCAGCATCTGGAGGGGTCAGTGTCTGGGGGGTCATTGTCTAAGGGGGTCAGTATCTGGAGGGGTCAGTATCTGGAGTGGGTCAGTATCTGGAGCGGGTCAGTGCCTGGGGGTTCATTGTCTGAGGGGGTCAGTATCTGGAGTGGGTCAGTATCTAGAGGGCGTCAGTGTCTGGGGGGTCATTGTCTGAGGGGGTCAGTATCTGGAGTGGGTCAGTGTCTGGGGGGTCATTGTCTAAGGGGTTCAGTATCTGGAGGGGTCAGTATCTGGAGTGGGTCAGTATCTGGAGCGGGTCAGTGCCTGGGGGGTCTGTGTCTGGGGGGTCAGTATCTGGAAGGGGTCAGTGTCTGGGGTGTCATTGGCTGAGGGGGTCATTATCTGGAGTGGGTCAGTATCTGGAGGGCGTCAGTGTCTGGGGGTCATTGTCTGAGGGGGTCAGTATCTGGAGTGGGTCAGTATCTGGAGGGCGTCATTGTCTGGGGGGGTTATTATCGGGGGGTCAGTTTCTTAGGGGGTCAGTATCTGGAGGGGTCAGTGTCTTGGGGGGTCAGTGTCTGGGGGTCAGTATCTGGAGGGGGTCAGTGTCTGGAGGGTGTCAGTGTCGGGGGGTGTCAGTGTCTGTGAGGGGTCAGTGACTGAGGGGGTCAGTGTCTGTGGGGTCAGTGTCTGGGGGGTCAGTGGCTGGGGGGTCAATGTCTGTGGGGTCAGAGGCTGTGGGGTCGGTATCTGCAGGGGGTCAGTATCTGGGTGGTCAGTATCTGCAGGGGGTCAGTATCTGGAGTGGGTCAGTGTCTGGGGGGTCAGTGTTGGGTGAGTCAGTGTCTGGGGGGTCAGTTTCTGGGGGGTCAGTGTCTGGTGGGTCTGTGTCTGAGGGGGTCAGTATCTGGAGGGGGGTTATTGTCTGAGGGGTTCTGTATCTGGAGGGGGTCAGTATCTGGATGGGGTCAGTGTCGGGAAGGTGTCAGTGTCTGGGGGTTAAGTGTCTGGGGGGTCAGTGTCGGGGAGGGCAGTGTCTTGGGGGTCAGTGTCTGGGGGGCTCAGTGTCAGGGGGGTCAGTGTCTGGGGATGTCAGTATCTGGAGGGGTCAGTGTCTGGGGGGTCAGTGTCTGGGGGGTCCATGTCTGGGGGTTCAGTGTCTGTGGTGGTCAGTGTCTGGGGGGGTGTCAGTGTCTGAGGGGGTCAGTATCTGGAGGGGGTCAGTATCTGGAGGGGGTCAGTGTCTGGGGGGGTCTGTGTCTGGGGGTCAGTATCTGGAGGAGGTCTGTGTCTGGGGGTCCGTGTCTGGGGGGTCAGTGTCAAAGAGGGGTCTGTATCTGGAGGGGGTCTGTGTCTGAGTGGTCAGTGTCTGGGGGTCAGTGTCTGGGGGGGGTCAGTGTCTTGGGGGTCAGTGTCTGGGAAGGGCAGTATCTGGAGGGGGTCTGTGTCTGGGGGGTCAGTGTCTGCAGGGGGTCAGTGTCTGAGGGGGTCAGTGTCTGGAGGGGGTCTGTGTCTGGGGGGTCAGTGTCTGGGGGGGTCAGTATCTGGAGGGGGTCAGTGTCTGAGGAGGTCAGTATCTGCAGGGGGTCTGTGTCTGGGGGGTCAATGTCTGGGGGGTCAGTATCTGGAGGGGGTCAGTGTCTGGGGGGTCAGTATCTGGAGGGGGTCAATGTCTGGGGGGTCAGTATCTGGAGGGGTCAGTATCTGGAGTGTCAGTGTCTGAGGGGGTCAATGTCTGGGGGGCCAGTGTCTGGGGGTCAGTGTCTGGGGGGTCAGTGTCTGGGGGTCAGTGTCTGAGGGGGCCAGTGTCTGGGGGTCAGTGTCTGGGGGGGTCAATATCGGGGGGTCAGTGCCTGAGGGGGTCAGTATCTGGAGGGGGTCAGTGCCTGGTGGGTCAGTGCCTGAGGGGCTCAGTATCTGCAGGGCGTCAGGGTCTGGGGGGGGGGGGGTCAGTGCCTGGGGGGTCAGTGTCTGGGGTTCAGTATCTGGAGGGGTTCAGTGTCTGTGAGGGGTCAGTGTCTGTGAGGTGTCAGTGACTGGTGGTTCAGTATCTGGGGTTCAGTATCTGGAGGGGGTCAGTGTCTGTGAGCGGTCAGTGTCTGGGGGTCAGTATCTGGAGGGGGTCAGTATCTGGGGGGTCAGTGTCTGTGGAGTCATTATCTGGAGGGGGTCAGTGTCTTGGGGGTCAGTGTCTGGGGTTGTCAGTATCTGGAGGGGGTCAGCATCTGGAGGGGTCAGTGTCTGGGGGGTCATTGTCTAAGGGGGTCAGTATCTGGAGGGGTCAGTATCTGGAGTGGGTCAGTATCTGGAGCGGGTCAGTGCCTGGGGGTTCATTGTCTGAGGGGGTCAGTATCTGGAGTGGGTCAGTATCTAGAGGGCGTCAGTGTCTGGGGGGTCATTGTCTGAGGGGGTCAGTATCTGGAGTGGGTCAGTGTCTGGGGGGTCATTGTCTAAGGGGGTCAGTATCTGGAGGGGTCAGTATCTGGAGTGGGTCAGTATCTGGAGCGGGTCAGTGCCTGGGGGGTCTGTGTCTGGGGGGTCAGTATCTGGAAGGGGTCAGTGTCTGGGGTGTCATTGGCTGAGGGGGTCATTATCTGGAGTGGGTCAGTATCTGGAGGGCGTCAGTGTCTGGGGGTCATTGTCTGAGGGGGTCAGTATCTGGAGTGGGTCAGTATCTGGAGGGCGTCATTGTCTGGGGGGTTATTATCGGGGGGTCAGTTTCTTAGGGGGTCAGTATCTGGAGGGGTCAGTGTCTGGGGGGTCAGTGTCTGGGGGTCAGTATCTGGAGGGGGTCAGTGTCTGGAGGGTGTCAGTGTCGGGGGGTGTCAGTGTCTGTGAGGGGTCAGTGACTGAGGGGGTCAGTGTCTGTGGGGTCAGTGTCTGGGGGGTCAGTGGCTGGGGGGTCAATGTCTGTGGGGTCAGAGGCTGTGGGGTCGGTATCTGCAGGGGGTCAGTATCTGGGTGGTCAGTATCTGCAGGGGGTCAGTATCTGGAGTGGGTCAGTGTCTGGGGGGTCAGTGTTGGGTGAGTCAGTGTCTGGGGGGTCAGTTTCTGGGGGGTCAGTGTCTGGTGGGTCTGTGTCTGAGGGGGTCAGTATCTGGAGGGGGGTCAGTGTCTGAGGGGTTCTGTATCTGGAGGGGGTCAGTATCTGGATGGGGTCAGTGTCGGGAAGGTGTCAGTGTCTGGGGGTTAAGTGTCTGGGGGGTCAGTGTCGGGGAGGGCAGTGTCTTGGGGGTCAGTGTCTGGGGGGCTCAGTGTCAGGGGGGTCAGTGTCTGGGGATGTCAGTATCTGGAGGGGTCAGTGTCTGGGGGGTCAGTGTCTGGGGGGTCCATGTCTGGGGGTTCAGTGTCTGTGGTGGTCAGTGTCTGGGGGGGTGTCAGTGTCTGAGGGGGTCAGTATCTGGAGGGGGTCAGTATCTGGAGGGGGTCAGTGTCTGGGGGGGTCTGTGTCTGGGGGTCAGTATCTGGAGGAGGTCTGTGTCTGGGGGTCCGTGTCTGGGGGGTCAGTGTCAAAGAGGGGTCTGTATCTGGAGGGGGTCTGTGTCTGAGTGGTCAGTGTCTGGGGGTCAGTGTCTGGGGGGGTCAGTGTCTTGGGGGTCAGTGTCTGGGAAGGGCAGTATCTGGAGGGGGTCTGTGTCTGGGGGGTCAGTGTCTGCAGGGGGTCAGTGTCTGAGGGGGTCAGTGTCTGGAGGGGGTCTGTGTCTGGGGGGTCAGTGTCTGGGGGGGTCAGTATCTGGAGGGGGTCAGTGTCTGAGGAGGTCAGTATCTGCAGGGGGTCTGTGTCTGGCGGGTCAATGTCTGGGGGGTCAGTATCTGGAGGGGGTCAGTGTCTGGAGGGTCAGTATCTGGAGGGGGTCAGTGTCTGGGGGTCAGTATCTGGAGGGGTCAGTATCTGGAGTGTCAGTGTCTGAGGGGGTCAATGTCTGGGGGGCCAGTGTCTGGGGGTCAGTGTCTGAGGGGGCCAGTGTCTGGGGGTCAGTGTCTGGGGGGGGTCAGTATCGGGGGGTCAGTGTCTGAGGGGGTCAGTATCTGGAGGGGGTCAGTGCCTGGTGGGTCAGTGTCTGAGGGGCTCAGTATCTGCAGGGCGTCAGGGTCTGGGGGGGGGGGGGGGTCAGTGCCTGGGGGGTCAGTGTCTGGGGTTCAGTATCTGGAGGGGGTCAGTGTCTGTGAGGGGTCAGTGTCTGTGAGGTGTCAGTGACTGGTGGTTCAGTATCTGGGGTTCAGTATCTGGAGGGGGTCAGTGTCTGTGAGCGGTCAGTGTCTGGGGGTCAGTATCTGGAGGGGGTCAGTATCTGGGGGGTCAGTGTCTGTGGAGTCATTATCTGGAGGGGGTCAGTGTCTTGGGGGTCAGTGTCTGGGGGTGTCAGTATCTGGAGGGGGTCAGCATCTGGAGGGGTCAGTGTCTGGGGGGTCATTGTCTAAGGGGGTCAGTATCTGGAGGGGTCAGTATCTGGAGTGGGTCAGTATCTGGAGCGGGTCAGTGCCTGGGGGTTCATTGTCTGAGGGGTTCAGTATCTGGAGTGGGTCAGTATCTAGAGGGCGTCAGTGTCTGGGGGGTCATTGTCTGAGGGGGTCAGTATCTGGAGTGGGTCAGTATCTGGAGGGCATCAGTGTCTGGGGGGTTATCATCGGGGGGTCAGTTTCTTAGGGGGTCAGTATCTGGAGGGGTCAGTGTCTGGGGGGGTCAGTGTCTGGGGGTCAGTATCTGGAGTGGGTCAGTATCTGGAGGGGGTCAGTCTCTGGGGGGTGAGAGTCTGAGGGGGTCAGTATCTGGAGTGCGTCAGTATCTGGAGGGGGTCAGTGTCTGGGGGTCAGTGTCTGAGGGGGTCAGTATCTGCAGGGGGTCAGTGTCTGGAGGGTTAAGTGTCTGGGGGTCAGTATCTGGATGGGGTCAGTGTCTGGAGCGGGTCAGTGTCGGGGGTTGTCAGTGTCTGTGAGGGGTCAGTGACTGAGGGGGTCAGTGTCTGGGGGGTCAGTGTCTGGGGGGTCAGTGGCTGGGGGGTCAGTGTCTGTGGGGTCAGAGGCTGTGGGGTCGGTATCTGGAGGGGGTCAGTATCTGGGTGGTCAGTATCTGCAGGGGGTCAGTATCTGGAGTGGGTCAGTGTCTGGGGGGTCAGTGTTGGGCGGGTCAGTGTCTGGGGGGTCAGTTTCTGGGGGGTCAGTGTCTGGTGGGTCTGTGTCTGAGGGGGTCAGTATCTGGAGGGGGTCTGTGTCTGGGGGGTCAGTGTCTGGGGGGGTCAGTATCGGGGGGTCAGTGTCTGGAGGGGTCAGTGTCTGGGGGTCATTGTCTGAGGGGGTATTATCTGAAGGGGGTCAGTGCCTGGGGGGTCAGTGTCTGAGGGGCCAGTATCTGCAGGGCGTCAGGGTCTGGGGGGGGTCAGGGCCTGGGGGGGTCAGTGTCATGGGTTCAGTATCTGGAGGGGGTCAGTGTCTGTGAGGGGTCAATGTCTGTGAGGTGGCAGTGTCTGGGGGGTCAGTATCTGGAGGGGGTCAGTATCTGGGGGGTCAGTGTCTGGGGTGTCATTATCTGGAGGGGGTCAGTGTCTTGGGGGTCAGTGTCTGGGGGGTCATTATCTGGAGGCGTCAGTGTCTGGGGGGTCAGTATCTGGAGGGGTCAGTGTCTGGGGGGTCATTGTCTAAGGGGGTCAGTATCTGGAGTGGGTCAGTATCTGGAGCGGGTCAGTGCCTGGGGGGTCAGTGTCTGGGGGTCAGTATCTGGAGGGTGTCAGTGTCTGGGGGGTCTGTGTCTGGGGGGTCAGTATCTGGAGGGGGTCAGTGTCTGGGGTGTCATTGGCTGAGGGGGTCAGTATCTGGAGTGGGTCAGTATCTGGAGGGCGTCAGTGTCTGGGGGGTCATTGTCTGAGGGGGTCAGTATCTGGAGTGGGTCAGTATCTGGAGGGCGTCAGTGTCTGGGGGGTTATTATCAGGGGGTCAGTTTCTTTTGGGGTCAGTATCTGGAGGGGTCAGTGTCTGGGGGGTCAGTGTCTGGGGGTCAGTATCCGGAGGGGGTCTGTGTCTGGGGGGTCAGTGTCTGGAGTGTCAGTATCTGGAGGGAGTCAGTGTCTGAGGGGGTCAGTGTCTGAGGGGTCAGTATCTGGAGGGCGTCAGTATCTGGAGGGTGTAAGTGTCTTGGGGGTCTGTGTCTGGGGGGTCAGTATCTGGAGGAGGTCTGTGTCTGGGGTGTCCGTGTCTGGGGGGGTCAGTGTCTAAGAGGGGTCACTATCTGGAGTGGGTCTCTGTCTGAGGGGTCAGTGTCTGGGGGTCAGTGTCTGGGGTGGTCAGTGTCTTGGGGGTCAGTGTCTGGGAAGGACAGTATCTGGAGGGGGTCTGTGTCGGGGGGGGCAGTGTCTGGAGGGGGTAAGTGCCTGAGGGGGTCAGTGTCTGGAGGGGGTCGGTGTCTGGGGGGTCAGTGTCTGGGGGGGTCAGTATCTGGAGGGGTTCAGTGTCTGAGGGGGTCAGTATCTGCAAGGGTTCTGTGCCTGGGGGGGTCAATGTCTTGGGGGTCAGTATCTGGAGGGGGTCAGTATCTGGAGGGGGTCAGTATCTGGAGGGGGTCAGTGTCTGGGGGGTCTGTGTCTGGGGGGTCAGTATCTGGAGGGGGTCTGTGTCTGGGGGGTCAGTGTCTGGGGGGTCACTATCTGGAGGTGGTCAGTGACTGAGGGGGTCAGTATCTGCAGGGGGTCTGTGTCTGGGGGTCAATATCTGGGGGGTCAGTGTCTGGGGGGGTCAGTATCTGGAGGGGGTCAGTGTCTGAGGGGGTCAGTATCTGCAGGGGGTCTGTGTCTGGGGGGTCAATGTCTGGGGGGTCAGTATCTGGAGGGGGTCAGTGTCTGGGGGGTCAGTATCTGGAGGGGGTCAGTGTCTGAGGTGGTCAGTATCTGGAGGGGATCCGTGTCTGGGGGGGTCAGTGTCTGAGGGGTCAGTGTCTGAGGCGGTCAGTATCTGGAGGGGGTCAGTATCTGGAGGGGGTCTGTGTCTGAGGGGTCAGTGTCTGAGGCGGTCAGTATCTGGAGGGGGTCAGTGTCTGGGGTGTCAGTGCCTGAGGGGGTCAGTTTCTGGATGGGGTCAGTGTCTGGGATTCAGTGCCTGAGGGGATCAGTGTCTGGAGGGGGTCAGTGACTGGGGGTGTCAGTATCTGGGGGGTCATTATCTGGAGGGGTCAGTGTCTGGGGGGTCAGTATCTGGAGGGGTCAGTGTCTGGGGGGTCATTGTCTAAGGGGGTCAGTATCTGGAGGGGTCAGTATCTGGAGTGGGTCAGTATCTGGAGCGGGTCAGTGCCTGGGGGGTCTGTGTCTGGGGGGTCAGTATCTGGAAGGGGTCAGTGTCTGGGGTGTCATTGGCTGAGGGGGTCATTATCTGGAGTGGGTCAGTATCTGGAGGGCATCAGTGTCTGGGGGTCATTGTCTGAGGGGGTCAGTATCTGGAGTGGGTCAGTATCTGGAGGGCGTCATTGTCTGGGGGGTTATTATCGGGGGGTCAGTTTCTTAGGGGGTCAGTATCTGGAGGGGTCAGTGTCTTGGGGGGTCAGTGTCTGGGGGTCAGTATCTGGAGGGGGTCAGTGTCTAGAGGGGGTCAGTGTCTGGAGGGGATGAGTGTCTGGAGGGTGTCATTATCTGGAGGCGATCAGTCTCTGGAGGGTCAGTGTCTGAGGGGGTCAGTATCTGGAGTGGGTCAGTATCTGGAGGGGGTCAGTCTCTGGGGCGGTGAGTGTCTGAGGGGGTCAGTATCTGGAGTGCGTCAGTATCTGGAGGGGGTCAGTGTCTGGGGGTCAGTGTCTGAGGGGGTCAGTATCTGCAGGGGGTCAGTGTCTGCAGGGTTCAGTGTCTGGGGGTCAGTATCTGGATGGAGTCAGTGTCTGGAGGGTGTCAGTTACAGGGGTGTCAGTGTCTGTGAGGGGTCAGTGACTGAGGGGGTCAGTGTCTGGGGGGTCAGTGTCTGGGGGGTCAGTGGCTGGGGGGTCAGTGTCTGGGGGGTCAGTGCTGGGGGGTCGGTATCTGGAGGGCGTCAGTATCTGGGTGGTCAGTATCTGCAGGGGGTCAGTATCTGGAGTGGGTCAGTGTCTGGGGGGTCAGTGTTGGGCGGGTCAGTGTCTGGGGGGTCAGTTTCTGGGGGGTCAGTGTCTGGTGGGTCTGTGTCTGAGGGGGTCAGTATCTGGAGGGGGGTTATTGTCTGAGGGGTTCTGTATCTGGAGGGGGTCAGTATCTGGATGGGGTCAGTGTCGGGAAGGTGTCAGTGTCTGGGGGTTAAGTGTCTGGGGGGTCAGTGTCGGGGGGGCAGTGTCTTGGGGGTCAGTGTCTGGGGGGTCAGTGTCAGGGGGGTCCGTGTCTGGGGGTTCAGTGTCTGTGGTGGTCAGTGTCTGTGGGGGTGTCATTGTCTGGGGGGTCTGTGTCTGGGGGGTCAGTATCTGGAGGGGGTCTGTGTCTGGGGGGTCAGTGTCTGAGGGGGTCAGTATCTGGAGGGAGTCAGTGTCTGTGGGGTCAGAGGCTGTGGGGTCGGTATCTGCAGGGGGTCAGTATCTGGGTGGTCAGTATCTGCAGGGGGTCAGTATCTGGAGTGGGTCAGTGCCTGGGCGGTCAGTGTTGGGCGGGTCAGTGTCTGGGGGGTCAGTGTCTGGGGGGTCATTGTCTGGGGGATCAGTGGCTGGGGGGTCAGTGTCGGGGGGGTCAGTGGCTGGGGGGTCGGTATCTGGAGGGGGTCAGTATCTGGGTGGTCAGTATCTGCAGGGGGTCAGTATCTGGAGTGGGTCAGTGTCTGGGGGGTCAGTGTTGGGCGGGTCAGTGTCTGGGGGGTCAGTTTCTGGGGGGTCAGTGTCTGGTGGGTCTGTGTCTGAGGGGGTCAGTATCTGGAGGGGGGTTATTGTCTGAGGGGTTCTGTATCTGGAGGGGGTCAGTATCTGGATGGGGTCAGTGTCGGGAAGGTGTCAGTGTCTGGGGGTTAAGTGTCTGGGGGGTCAGTGTCGGGGAGGGCAGTGTCTTGGGGGTCAGTATCTGGGGGGCTCAGTGTCAGGGGGGTCAGTGTCTGGGGATGTCAGTATCTGGAGGGGTCAGTGCCTGGAGGGGTCAGTGTCTGGGGTGGTCAGTGTCTGGGGGGTCAGTGTCTGAGGGGGTCAGTGTCTGGGGGGGTCAGTGTCTGGAGGGGTTCAGTGTCTGGGGGGTCAGTATCTGGAGGGGGTCAGTATCTGCAGGGGGGGTCTGTGTCTGGGGGGTCAATGTCTGCGGGGTCAGTATCTGGAGGGGGTCAGTGTCTGGGGGGTCAGTATCTGGAGGGGGTCAGTGTCTGAGGGGGTCAGTGCCTGGAGGGGTCAGTGTCTGGGGTGGTCAGTGTCTGGGGGGTCAGAGTCTGAGGGGGTCAGTGTCTGGGGGTGTCAGTGTCTGGAGGGGGTCAGTGTCTGGGGGGTCAGTATCTGGAGGGGGTCAGTGTCTGGGGCGTCAGTGTCTGGGGGGTCAGAGTCTGAGGGGGTCAGTGTCTGGAGGGGGTCAGTGTCTGTGAGAGGGTCAGTGTCTGTGAGAGGGTCAGTGTCTGGGGGGTCAGTGTCTGGGGGGTGAGTATCTGGAGGGGGTCAGTGTCTGGAGGGGGTCAGTGTCTGGAGGGGGTCAGTGTCTGGGGGGTCAGTGTCTGAGGGGGTCAGTATCTGATGGGGATCAGGGTCTGTGAGAGGTTCAGTGTCTGTGAGAGGGTCAGTGTTTGGGGGGTCGGTAGCTGGAGGGGGTCAGTGTCTGGGGGGTCAGTGTCCGGGGGGTCAGTGTCCGGTGGTCGGTATCTGGAGGGGGTCAGTGTCTGGGGCGTCAGTGTCTGGGGGGTCAGAGTCTGGGGGGTCAGTATCTGGAGGGGGTCAGTGTCTGGGGGTCAGTATCCGGAGGGGGTCAGTGTCTGGGGGGTCAGTGTCTGTGGGGTCATTATCTGGAGGGGGTCAGTGTCTTGGGGGTCAGTGTCTGGGGGTGTCAGTATCTGGAGGGGGTCAGTGTCTGGGGGGTCAGTGTCTGGGGGGGTCAGTATCTGGAGGGGGTCAGTGTCTGGGGGGTCAGTGTCTGGGGGGTCATTATCTTGAAGGGTCAGTGTCTGGGGGGTCAGTATCTGGAGGGGTCAGTGTCTGGGGTGTCATTGTCTGAGGGGGTCAGTATCTGGAGCGGGTCAGTGCCTGGGGGGTCAGTGTCTGGGGGTCATTGTCTGAGGGGGTCAGTATCTGGAGTGGGTCAGTATCTGGAGGGCGTCAGTGTCTGGGGTGTCAGTATCTGGAGGGGGTCAGTGTCTGGAGGGTCAGTATCTGGAGGGGTCAGTGTCTGGGGGGTCAGTGTCTGGGGGGTCCGTGTCTGGGGGTTCAGTGTCTGGGGGGGTCAGTGTCTGGGGGGCTGTCAGTGTCTGAGGGGGTCAGTATCTGGAGGGGGTCAGTGTCTGGGGGGTCTGTGTCTGTGGGGTCAGTATCTGGAGGGGGTCAGTATCTGGAGGGGTCAATGTCTGGGGGGTCTGTGTCTGTGGGGTCAGTATCTGGAGGGGGTCTGTGACTGGGGGGTCAGTGTCTGGGGGGTCAGTATCTGGAGGGAGTCAGTGTCTGAGGGGGTCAGTGTCTGGGGGGTCAGTATCTGGAGGGGGTCAGTATCTGGAGGGGGTAAGTGTCTGGGGGGTCTGTGTCTGGGGGGTCAGTATCTGGAGGAGGTCTGTGTCTGGGGGATCAGGGTCTGGGGGGTCAGTGTCTAAGAGGGGTCACTATCTGGAGGGTGTCTGTGTCTGGGGGGTCAGTGTCTGGAAGGGGTCAGTGTCTGAGGGGTTCAGTGTCTGGAGGGGGTCGGTGTCTGGGGGGTCAGTGTCTGGGGGGGTCAGTATCTGGAGGGGGTCAGTGTCTGAGGGGGTCAGTATCTCCAGGGGGTCTGTGTCTGGGGGGTCAATGTCTGGGGGGTCAGTATCTGGAGGGGGTCAGTGTCTGGGGGCTCAGTGTCTGGGGGGGTCCGTGTCTGGGGGGTCAGTGTCTAGGGTGGTCAGTGTCTGGGGGGGTGTCAGTGTCTGAGGGGGTCAGTATCTGGAGGGGGTCAGTATCTGGAGGGGGTCAGTGTCTGGGGGTCTGTTTCTGGGGGGTCAGTATCTGGAGGGGGTCAGTGTCTGAGGGGGTCAGTGTCTGGGGGGGTCAGTATCTGGAGGGGTTCAGTATCTGGAGGGGGTCAGTGTCTGGGGAGTCTGTGTCTGGGGGGTCAGTATCTGGAGGAGGTCTGTGTCTGGGGGTCAGTGTCTGGGGGGTCAGTGTCAAAGAGGGGTCTGTATCTGGAGGGGGTCTGTGTCTGAGGGGTCAGTGTCTGGGGTCAGTGTCTGGGGGGGTCAGTGTCTTGGGGGTCAGTGTCTGGGAAGGGCAGTATCTGGAGGGAGTCTGTGTCTGGGGGGTCAGTGTCTGGAGGGGGTCAGTGTCTGTGAGAGGGTCAGTGTCTGGGGGGTCAGTGTCTGGGGGGTGAGTATCTGGAGGGGGTCAGTGTCTGGAGGGGGTCAGTGTCTGGAGGGGGTCAGTGTCTGGGGCGTCAGTGTCTGAGGGGGTCAGTATCTGATGGGGATCAGTGTCTGTGAGAGGTTCAGTGTCTGTGAGAGGGTCAGTGTCTGGGGGGTCGGTAGCTGGAGGGGGTCAGTGTCTGGGGGGTCAGTGTCCGGGGGGTCAGTGTCCGGTGGTCGGTATCTGGAGGGGGTCAGTGTCTGGGGCGTCAGTGTCTGGGGGGTCAGAGTCTGGGGGGTCAGTATCTGGAGGGGGTCAGTGTCTGGGGGTCAGTATCCGGAGGGGGTCAGTGCCTGGGGGGTCAGTGTCTGTGGGGTCATTATCTGGAGGGTGTCAGTGTCTTGGGGGTCAGTGTCTGGGGGTGTCAGTATCTGGAGGGGGTCAGTGTCTGGGGGGTCAGTGTCTGGGGGGGTCAGTATCTGGAGGGGGTCAGTGTCTGGGGGGTCAGTGTCTGGGGGGTCATTATCTTGAAGGGTCAGTGTCTGGGGGGTCAGTATCTGGAGGGGTCAGTGTCTGGGGTGTCATTGTCTGAGGGGGTCAGTATCTGGAGCGGGTCAGTGCCTGGGGGGTCAGTGTCTGGGGGTCATTGTCTGAGGGGGTCAGTATCTGGAGTGGGTCAGTATCTGGAGGGCGTCAGTGTCTGGGGTGTCAGTATCTGGAGGGGGTCAGTGTCTGGAGGGTCAGTATCTGGAGGGGTCAGTGTCTGGGGGGTCAGTGTCTGGGGGGTCCGTGTCTGGGGGTTCAGTGTCTGGGGGGGTCAGTGTCTGGGGGGCTGTCAGTGTCTGAGGGGGTCAGTATCTGGAGGGGGTCAGTGTCTGGGGGGTCTGTGTCTGTGGGGTCAGTATCTGGAGGGGGTCAGTATCTGGAGGGGTCAATGTCTGGGGGGTCTGTGTCTGTGGGGTCAGTATCTGGAGGGGGTCTGTGACTGGGGGGTCAGTGTCTGGGGGGTCAGTATCTGGAGGGAGTCAGTGTCTGAGGGGGTCAGTGTCTGGGGGGTCAGTATCTGGAGGGGGTCAGTATCTGGAGGGGGTAAGTGTCTGGGGGGTCTGTGTCTGGGGGGTCAGTATCTGGAGGAGGTCTGTGTCTGGGGGATCAGGGTCTGGGGGGTCAGTGTCTAAGAGGGGTCACTATCTGGAGGGTGTCTGTGTCTGGGGGGTCAGTGTCTGGAAGGGGTCAGTGTCTGAGGGGGTCAGTGTCTGGAGGGGGTCGGTGTCTGGGGGGTCAGTGTCTGGGGGGGTCAGTATCTGGAGGGGGTCAGTGTCTGAGGGGGTCAGTATCTCCAGGGGGTCTGTGTCTGGGGGGTCAATGTCTGGGGGGTCAGTATCTGGAGGGGGTCAGTGTCTGGGGGCTCAGTGTCTGGGGGGGTCCGTGTCTGGGGGGTCAGTGTCTGGGGTGGTCAGTGTCTGGGGGGGTGTCAGTGTCTGAGGGGGTCAGTATCTGGAGGGGGTCAGTATCTGGAGGGGGTCAGTGTCTGGGGGTCTGTTTCTGGGGGGTCAGTATCTGGAGGGGGTCAGTGTCTGAGGGGGTCAGTGTCTGGGGGGGTCAGTATCTGGAGGGGTTCAGTATCTGGAGGGGGTCAGTGTCTGGGGTCAGTGTCTGGGGGGGTCAGTGTCTTGGGGGTCAGTGTCTGGGAAGGGCAGTATCTGGAGGGAGTCTGTGTCTGGGGGGTCAGTGTCTGGAGGGGGTCAGTGTCTGAGGGGGTCAGTGTCTGGAGGGGGTCTGTGTCTGGGGGGTCAGTGTCTGGGGGGTCAGCATCTGGAGGAGGTCTGTGTCTGGGGGTCAGTGTCTGGGGGGGGTCAGTATCTGGAGGGGTTCAGTGTCTGAGGGGGTCAGTGTCTGGAGGGGGTCAGTGTCTGAGGGGGTCAGTGTCTGGAGGGGGTCTGTGTCTGGGGGGTCAGTGTCTGGGGGGGGTCAGTATCTGGAGGGGGTCAGTTTCTGAGGAGGTCAGTATCTGCAGGGGGTCTGTGTCTGGGGGGTCAATGTCTGGGGGGTCAGTATCTGGAGGGGGTCAGTGTCTGGGGGGTCAGTATCTGGAGGGGGTCAGTGTCTGGGGGGTCAGTATCTGGAGGGGGTCAGTGTCTGAGGAGGTCAGTATCTGCAGGGGGTCTGTGTCTGGAGGGTCAATGTCTGGGGGGTCAGTATCTGGAGGGGGTCAGTGTCTGGGGGGTCAGTATCTGGAGGGGTCAGTGTCTGGGGGGTCAGTATCTGGAGGGGGTCAGTGTCTGAGGGGGGTCAGTGTCTGAGGGGTCAGTGTCTGAGGCGGTCAGTATCTGGAGGGGGTCAGTGTCTGGGGTGTCAGTGTCTGGGGGGTCAGTATCTGGAGGAGGTCTGTGTCTGGGGGTCAGTGTCTGGGGGGGTCAGTGTCAAAGAGGGGTCTGTATCTGGAGGGGGTCTGTGTCTGAGGGGTCAGTGTCTGGGGGTCAGTATCTGGGGGTCAGTGCCTGAGGTGGTCAGTGTCTGGAGGGGATCCGTGTCTGGGGGGGTCAGTGTCTGAGGGGTCAGTGTCTGAGGGGTCAGTGTCTGAGGCGGTGAGTATCTGGAGGGGGTCAGTGCCTGGGGGGTCAGTGTCTGAGGGGGTCAGTGTCTGAGGGGGTCAGTATCTGGAGGGGGTCAGTGCCTGGGGGGTCAGTCTGAGGGGGTCAGTATCTGGAGGGGGTCAGGGTCCGGGGGGGGTGAGTGCCTGGGGGATGAGTGTCAGGGGTTCAGTATCTGGAGGGGGTCAGTGTCTGTGAGGGGTCAGTGTCTGGGTGGTCAGTATCTCGGGTTCAGTATCTGGAGGGGGTCAGTGTCTGTGAGGGGTCAGTGTCTGTGAGGTGGCAGTGTCTGGGTGGTCAGTATCTCGAGGGGATCAGCATCTGGGGGGTCAGTGTCTGGGGGGTCATTATCTGGAGCGGGTCAGTGTCTTGGGGGTCAGTGTCTGGGGGTGTCAGTATCTCGAGGGGGTCAGTGTCTGGGGGGTCATTGTCTAAGGGGGTCAGTATCTGGAGTGGGTCAGTATCTGGAGCGGGTCAGTGCCTGGGGGGTCAGTGTCTGGGGGTCAGTATCTGGAGGGGGTCAGTGTCTGGAGCGGGTCAGTGCCTGGGGGGTCAGTGTCTGGGGGTCAGTATCTGGAGGGGGTCAGTGTCTGGGGGGTCTGTGTCTGGGGGGTCAGTATCTGGAGGGGGTCAGTGTCTGGGGGGTCATTGGCTGAGGGGGTCAGTATCTGGAGTGGGTCAGTATCTGGAGGGCGTCAGTTTCTGGGGAGTCATTGTCTGAGGGGGTCAGTATCTGGAGTGGGTCAGTATCTGGAGGGCGTCAGTGTCTGGGGGTCAGTATCTGGAGGGGTCAGTATCTGGAGTGTCAGTGTCTGAGGAGGTCAGTGTCTGGGGTGCCAGTGTCTGAGGGTCAGTGTCTGGGGGGTCAGTGTCTGGGGGTCAGTGTCTGAGGGGGTCAGTGTCTGGGGGGTCAGTATCTGGAGGGGGTCAGTGCCTGGGGGGTCAGTGTCTGAGGGGGTCAGTATCTGCAGGGGTTCAGGGTCTGGGGGGGGGGTCAGTGCCTGGGGGGTCAGAGTCTGGGGTTCAGTATCTTGAGTGTGACAGTGTCTGTGAGGGGTCAGTGTCTGTGAGGTGTCAGTGTCTGGGGGGTCAGTATCTGGAGGAGGTCAGTATCTGGGGATCAGTGTCTGGGGAGTCATTATCTGGAGGGGGTCAGTGTCTTGGGGGTCAGTGTCTGGGGGTGTCAGTATCTGGGGGGTCATTATCTGGAGGGGTCAGTGTCTGGGGGGTCAGTATCTGGAGGGGTCAGTGTCTGGGGGGTCATTGTTTAAGGGGGTCAGTATCTGGAGGGGTCAGTATCTGGAGTGGGTCAGTATCTGGAGCGGGTCAGTGCCTGGGGGGTCTGTGTCTGGGGTGGTCAGTATCTGGAAGGGGTCAGTGTCTGGGGGGTCATTGGCTGAGGGGGTCATTATCTGGAGTGGGTCAGTATCTGGAGGGCGTCAGTGTCTGGGGGTCATTGTCTGAGGGGGTCAGTATCTGGAGTGGGTCAGTATCTGGAGGGCGTCATTGTCTGGGGGGTTATTATCGGGGGGTCAGTTTCTTAGGGGGTCAGTATCTGGAGGGGTCAGTGTCTTGGGGGTCAGTGTCTGGGGGTCATTATCTGGAGGGTGTCAGTGTCTTGGGGGTCAGTGTCTGGGGGTGTCAGTATCTGGAGGGGGTCAGTGTCTGGGGGGTCAGTGTCTGGGGGGGTCAGTATCTGGAGGGGGTCAGTGTCTGGGGGGTCAGTGTCTGGGGGGTCATTATCTTGAAGGGTCAGTGTCTGGGGGGTCAGTATCTGGAGGGGTCAGTGTCTGGGGTGTCATTGTCTGAGGGGGTCAGTATCTGGAGCGGGTCAGTGCCTGGGGGGTCAGTGTCTGGGGGTCATTGTCTGAGGGGGTCAGTATCTGGAGTGGGTCAGTATCTGGAGGGCGTCAGTGTCTGGGGTGTCAGTATCTGGAGGGGGTCAGTGTCTGGAGGGTCAGTATCTGGAGGGGTCAGTGTCTGGGGGGTCAGTGTCTGGGGGGTCCGTGTCTGGGGGTTCAGTGTCTGGGGGGGTCAGTGTCTGGGGGGCTGTCAGTGTCTGAGGGGGTCAGTATCTGGAGGGGGTCAGTGTCTGGGGGGTCTGTGTCTGTGGGGTCAGTATCTGGAGGGGGTCAGTATCTGGAGGGGTCAATGTCTGGGGGGTCTGTGTCTGTGGGGTCAGTATCTGGAGGGGGTCTGTGACTGGGGGGTCAGTGTCTGGGGGGTCAGTATCTGGAGGGAGTCAGTGTCTGAGGGGGTCAGTGTCTGGGGGGTCAGTATCTGGAGGGGGTCAGTATCTGGAGGGGGTAAGTGTCTGGGGGGTCTGTGTCTGGGGGGTCAGTATCTGGAGGAGGTCTGTGTCTGGGGGATCAGGGTCTGGGGGGTCAGTGTCTAAGAGGGGTCACTATCTGGAGGGTGTCTGTGTCTGGGGGGTCAGTGTCTGGAAGGGGTCAGTGTCTGAGGGGGTCAGTGTCTGGAGGGGGTCGGTGTCTGGGGGGTCAGTGTCTGGGGGGGTCAGTATCTGGAGGGGGTCAGTGTCTGAGGGGGTCAGTATCTCCAGGGGGTCTGTGTCTGGGGGGTCAATGTCTGGGGGGTCAGTATCTGGAGGGGGTCAGTGTCTGGGGGCTCAGTGTCTGGGGGGGTCCGTGTCTGGGGGGTCAGTGTCTGGGGTGGTCAGTGTCTGGGGGGGTGTCAGTGTCTGAGGGGGTCAGTATCTGGAGGGGGTCAGTATCTGGAGGGGGTCAGTGTCTGGGGGTCTGTTTCTGGGGGGTCAGTATCTGGAGGGGGTCAGTGTCTGAGGGGGTCAGTGTCTGGGGGGGTCAGTATCTGGAGGGGTTCAGTATCTGGAGGGGGTCAGTGTCTGGGGTCAGTGTCTGGGGGGGTCAGTGTCTTGGGGGTCAGTGTCTGGGAAGGGCAGTATCTGGAGGGAGTCTGTGTCTGGGGGGTCAGTGTCTGGAGGGGGTCAGTGTCTGAGGGGGTCAGTGTCTGGAGGGGGTCTGTGTCTGGGGGGTCAGTGTCTGGGGGGTCAGCATCTGGAGGAGGTCTGTGTCTGGGGGTCAGTGTCTGGGGGGGGTCAGTATCTGGAGGGGTTCAGTGTCTGAGGGGGTCAGTGTCTGGAGGGGGTCAGTGTCTGAGGGGGTCAGTGTCTGGAGGGGGTCTGTGTCTGGGGGGTCAGTGTCTGGGGGGGGTCAGTATCTGGAGGGGGTCAGTTTCTGAGGAGGTCAGTATCTGCAGGGGGTCTGTGTCTGGGGGGTCAATGTCTGGGGGGTCAGTATCTGGAGGGGGTCAGTGTCTGGGGGGTCAGTATCTGGAGGGGGTCAGTGTCTGGGGGGTCAGTATCTGGAGGGGGTCAGTGTCTGAGGAGGTCAGTATCTGCAGGGGGTCTGTGTCTGGAGGGTCAATGTCTGGGGGGTCAGTATCTGGAGGGGGTCAGTGTCTGGGGGGTCAGTATCTGGAGGGGTCAGTGTCTGGGGGGTCAGTATCTGGAGGGGGTCAGTGTCTGAGGGGGGTCAGTGTCTGAGGGGTCAGTGTCTGAGGCGGTCAGTATCTGGAGGAGGTCTGTGTCTGGGGGTCAGTGTCTGGGGGGGTCAGTGTCAAAGAGGGGTCTGTATCTGGAGGGGGTCTGTGTCTGAGGGGTCAGTGTCTGGGGGTCAGTATCTGGGGGTCAGTGCCTGAGGTGGTCAGTGTCTGGAGGGGATCCGTGTCTGGGGGGGTCAGTGTCTGAGGGGTCAGTGTCTGAGGGGTCAGTGTCTGAGGCGGTGAGTATCTGGAGGGGGTCAGTGCCTGGGGGGTCAGTGTCTGAGGGGGTCAGTGTCTGAGGGGGTCAGTATCTGGAGGGGGTCAGTGCCTGGGGGGTCAGTCTGAGGGGGTCAGTATCTGGAGGGGGTCAGGGTCCGGGGGGGGTGAGTGCCTGGGGGATGAGTGTCAGGGGTTCAGTATCTGGAGGGGGTCAGTGTCTGTGAGGGGTCAGTGTCTGGGTGGTCAGTATCTCGGGTTCAGTATCTGGAGGGGGTCAGTGTCTGTGAGGGGTCAGTGTCTGTGAGGTGGCAGTGTCTGGGTGGTCAGTATCTCGAGGGGATCAGCATCTGGGGGGTCAGTGTCTGGGGGGTCATTATCTGGAGCGGGTCAGTGTCTTGGGGGTCAGTGTCTGGGGGTGTCAGTATCTCGAGGGGGTCAGTGTCTGGGGGGTCATTGTCTAAGGGGGTCAGTATCTGGAGTGGGTCAGTATCTGGAGCGGGTCAGTGCCTGGGGGGTCAGTGTCTGGGGGTCAGTATCTGGAGGGGGTCAGTGTCTGGAGCGGGTCAGTGCCTGGGGGGTCAGTGTCTGGGGGTCAGTATCTGGAGGGGGTCAGTGTCTGGGGGGTCTGTGTCTGGGGGGTCAGTATCTGGAGGGGGTCAGTGTCTGGGGGGTCATTGGCTGAGGGGGTCAGTATCTGGAGTGGGTCAGTATCTGGAGGGCGTCAGTTTCTGGGGAGTCATTGTCTGAGGGGGTCAGTATCTGGAGTGGGTCAGTATCTGGAGGGCGTCAGTGTCTGGGGGTCAGTATCTGGAGGGGTCAGTATCTGGAGTGTCAGTGTCTGAGGAGGTCAGTGTCTGGGGTGCCAGTGTCTGAGGGTCAGTGTCTGGGGGGTCAGTGTCTGGGGGTCAGTGTCTGAGGGGGTCAGTGTCTGGGGGGTCAGTATCTGGAGGGGGTCAGTGCCTGGGGGGTCAGTGTCTGAGGGGGTCAGTATCTGCAGGGGTTCAGGGTCTGGGGGGGGGGGTCAGTGCCTGGGGGGTCAGAGTCTGGGGTTCAGTATCTTGAGTGTGACAGTGTCTGTGAGGGGTCAGTGTCTGTGAGGTGTCAGTGTCTGGGGGGTCAGTATCTGGAGGAGGTCAGTATCTGGGGATCAGTGTCTGGGGAGTCATTATCTGGAGGGGGTCAGTGTCTTGGGGGTCAGTGTCTGGGGGTGTCAGTATCTGGGGGGTCATTATCTGGAGGGGTCAGTGTCTGGGGGGTCAGTATCTGGAGGGGTCAGTGTCTGGGGGGTCATTGTTTAAGGGGGTCAGTATCTGGAGGGGTCAGTATCTGGAGTGGGTCAGTATCTGGAGCGGGTCAGTGCCTGGGGGGTCTGTGTCTGGGGTGGTCAGTATCTGGAAGGGGTCAGTGTCTGGGGGGTCATTGGCTGAGGGGGTCATTATCTGGAGTGGGTCAGTATCTGGAGGGCGTCAGTGTCTGGGGGTCATTGTCTGAGGGGGTCAGTATCTGGAGTGGGTCAGTATCTGGAGGGCGTCATTGTCTGGGGGGTTATTATCGGGGGGTCAGTTTCTTAGGGGGTCAGTATCTGGAGGGGTCAGTGTCTTGGGGGTCAGTGTCTGGGGGTCATTATCTGGAGGGTGTCAGTGTCTTGGGGGTCAGTGTCTGGGGGTGTCAGTATCTGGAGGAGGTCAGTGTCTGGGGGGTCAGTGTCTGGGGGGGTCAGTATCTGGAGGGGGTCAGTGTCTGGGGGGTCAGTGTCTGGGGGGTCATTATCTTGAAGGGTCAGTGTCTGGGGGGTCAGTATCTGGAGGGGTCAGTGTCTGGGGTGTCATTGTCTGAGGGGGTCAGTATCTGGAGCGGGTCAGTGCCTGGGGGGTCAGTGTCTGGGGGTCATTGTCTGAGGGGGTCAGTATCTGGAGTGGGTCAGTATCTGGAGGGCGTCAGTGTCTGGGGTGTCAGTATCTGGAGGGGGTCAGTGTCTGGAGGGTCAGTATCTGGAGGGGTCAGTGTCTGGGGGGTCAGTGTCTGGGGGGTCCGTGTCTGGGGGTTCAGTGTCTGGGGGGGTCAGTGTCTGGGGGGCTGTCAGTGTCTGAGGGGGTCAGTATCTGGAGGGGGTCAGTGTCTGGGGGGTCTGTGTCTGTGGGGTCAGTATCTGGAGGGGGTCAGTATCTGGAGGGGTCAATGTCTGGGGGGTCTGTGTCTGTGGGGTCAGTATCTGGAGGGGGTCTGTGACTGGGGGGTCAGTGTCTGGGGGGTCAGTATCTGGAGGGAGTCAGTGTCTGAGGGGGTCAGTGTCTGGGGGGTCAGTATCTGGAGGGGGTCAGTATCTGGAGGGGGTAAGTGTCTGGGGGGTCTGTGTCTGGGGGGTCAGTATCTGGAGGAGGTCTGTGTCTGGGGGATCAGGGTCTGGGGGGTCAGTGTCTAAGAGGGGTCACTATCTGGAGGGTGTCTGTGTCTGGGGGGTCAGTGTCTGGAAGGGGTCAGTGTCTGAGGGGGTCAGTGTCTGGAGGGGGTCGGTGTCTGGGGGGTCAGTGTCTGGGGGGGTCAGTATCTGGAGGGGGTCAGTGTCTGAGGGGGTCAGTATCTCCAGGGGGTCTGTGTCTGGGGGGTCAATGTCTGGGGGGTCAGTATCTGGAGGGGGTCAGTGTCTGGGGGCTCAGTGTCTGGGGGGGTCCGTGTCTGGGGGGTCAGTGTCTGGGGTGGTCAGTGTCTGGGGGGGTGTCAGTGTCTGAGGGGGTCAGTATCTGGAGGGGGTCAGTATCTGGAGGGGGTCAGTGTCTGGGGGTCTGTTTCTGGGGGGTCAGTATCTGGAGGGGGTCAGTGTCTGAGGGGGTCAGTGTCTGGGGGGGTCAGTATCTGGAGGGGTTCAGTATCTGGAGGGGGTCAGTGTCTGGGGTCAGTGTCTGGGGGGGTCAGTGTCTTGGGGGTCAGTGTCTGGGAAGGGCAGTATCTGGAGGGAGTCTGTGTCTGGGGGGTCAGTGTCTGGAGGGGGTCAGTGTCTGAGGGGGTCAGTGTCTGGAGGGGGTCTGTGTCTGGGGGGTCAGTGTCTGGGGGGTCAGCATCTGGAGGAGGTCTGTGTCTGGGGGTCAGTGTCTGGGGGGGGTCAGTATCTGGAGGGGTTCAGTGTCTGAGGGGGTCAGTGTCTGGAGGGGGTCAGTGTCTGAGGGGGTCAGTGTCTGGAGGGGGTCTGTGTCTGGGGGGTCAGTGTCTGGGGGGGGTCAGTATCTGGAGGGGGTCAGTTTCTGAGGAGGTCAGTATCTGCAGGGGGTCTGTGTCTGGGGGGTCAATGTCTGGGGGGTCAGTATCTGGAGGGGGTCAGTGTCTGGGGGGTCAGTATCTGGAGGGGGTCAGTGTCTGGGGGGTCAGTATCTGGAGGGGGTCAGTGTCTGAGGAGGTCAGTATCTGCAGGGGGTCTGTGTCTGGAGGGTCAATGTCTGGGGGGTCAGTATCTGGAGGGGGTCAGTGTCTGGGGGGTCAGTATCTGGAGGGGTCAGTGTCTGGGGGGTCAGTATCTGGAGGGGGTCAGTGTCTGAGGGGGGTCAGTGTCTGAGGGGTCAGTGTCTGAGGCGGTCAGTATCTGGAGGGGGTCAGTGTCTGGGGTGTCAGTGTCTGGGGGGTCAGTATCTGGAGGAGGTCTGTGTCTGGGGGTCAGTGTCTGGGGGGGTCAGTGTCAAAGAGGGGTCTGTATCTGGAGGGGGTCTGTGTCTGAGGGGTCAGTGTCTGGGGGTCAGTATCTGGGGGTCAGTGCCTGAGGTGGTCAGTGTCTGGAGGGGATCCGTGTCTGGGGGGGTCAGTGTCTGAGGGGTCAGTGTCTGAGGGGTCAGTGTCTGAGGCGGTGAGTATCTGGAGGGGGTCAGTGCCTGGGGGGTCAGTGTCTGAGGGGGTCAGTGTCTGAGGGGGTCAGTATCTGGAGGGGGTCAGTGCCTGGGGGGTCAGTCTGAGGGGGTCAGTATCTGGAGGGGGTCAGGGTCCGGGGGGGGTGAGTGCCTGGGGGATGAGTGTCAGGGGTTCAGTATCTGGAGGGGGTCAGTGTCTGTGAGGGGTCAGTGTCTGGGTGGTCAGTATCTCGGGTTCAGTATCTGGAGGGGGTCAGTGTCTGTGAGGGGTCAGTGTCTGTGAGGTGGCAGTGTCTGGGTGGTCAGTATCTCGAGGGGATCAGCATCTGGGGGGTCAGTGTCTGGGGGGTCATTATCTGGAGCGGGTCAGTGTCTTGGGGGTCAGTGTCTGGGGGTGTCAGTATCTCGAGGGGGTCAGTGTCTGGGGGGTCATTGTCTAAGGGGGTCAGTATCTGGAGTGGGTCAGTATCTGGAGCGGGTCAGTGCCTGGGGGGTCAGTGTCTGGGGGTCAGTATCTGGAGGGGGTCAGTGTCTGGAGCGGGTCAGTGCCTGGGGGGTCAGTGTCTGGGGGTCAGTATCTGGAGGGGGTCAGTGTCTGGGGGGTCTGTGTCTGGGGGGTCAGTATCTGGAGGGGGTCAGTGTCTGGGGGGTCATTGGCTGAGGGGGTCAGTATCTGGAGTGGGTCAGTATCTGGAGGGCGTCAGTTTCTGGGGAGTCATTGTCTGAGGGGGTCAGTATCTGGAGTGGGTCAGTATCTGGAGGGCGTCAGTGTCTGGGGGTCAGTATCTGGAGGGGTCAGTATCTGGAGTGTCAGTGTCTGAGGAGGTCAGTGTCTGGGGTGCCAGTGTCTGAGGGTCAGTGTCTGGGGGGTCAGTGTCTGGGGGTCAGTGTCTGAGGGGGTCAGTGTCTGGGGGGTCAGTATCTGGAGGGGGTCAGTGCCTGGGGGGTCAGTGTCTGAGGGGGTCAGTATCTGCAGGGGTTCAGGGTCTGGGGGGGGGGTCAGTGCCTGGGGGGTCAGAGTCTGGGGTTCAGTATCTTGAGTGTGACAGTGTCTGTGAGGGGTCAGTGTCTGTGAGGTGTCAGTGTCTGGGGGGTCAGTATCTGGAGGAGGTCAGTATCTGGGGATCAGTGTCTGGGGAGTCATTATCTGGAGGGGGTCAGTGTCTTGGGGGTCAGTGTCTGGGGGTGTCAGTATCTGGGGGGTCATTATCTGGAGGGGTCAGTGTCTGGGGGGTCAGTATCTGGAGGGGTCAGTGTCTGGGGGGTCATTGTTTAAGGGGGTCAGTATCTGGAGGGGTCAGTATCTGGAGTGGGTCAGTATCTGGAGCGGGTCAGTGCCTGGGGGGTCTGTGTCTGGGGTGGTCAGTATCTGGAAGGGGTCAGTGTCTGGGGGGTCATTGGCTGAGGGGGTCATTATCTGGAGTGGGTCAGTATCTGGAGGGCGTCAGTGTCTGGGGGTCATTGTCTGAGGGGGTCAGTATCTGGAGTGGGTCAGTATCTGGAGGGCGTCATTGTCTGGGGGGTTATTATCGGGGGGTCAGTTTCTTAGGGGGTCAGTATCTGGAGGGGTCAGTGTCTTGGGGGTCAGTGTCTGGGGGTCATTATCTGGAGGCGATCAGTCTCTGGGGGGTCAGTGTCTGAGGGGGTCAGTATCTGGAGTGGGTCAGTATCTGGAGGGGGTCAGTCTCTGGGGCGGTGAGTGTCTGAGGTGGTCAGTATCTGGAGTGCGTCAGTATCTGGAGGGGGTCAGTGTCTGGGGGTCAGTGTCTGAGGGGGTCAGTATCTGCAGGGGGTCAGTGTCTGCAGGGTTCAGTGTCTGGGGGTCAGTAACTGGATGGAGGCTGTGTCTGGAGGGTGTCAGTAACAGGGGTGTCAGTGTCTGTGAGGGGTCAGTGACTGAGGGGGTCAGTGTCTGGGGGGTCAGTGTCTGGGGGGTCAGTGGCTGGGGGGTCAGTGTCTGGGGGGTCAGTGGCTGGGGGGTCGGTATCTGGAGGGGGTCAGTATCTGGGTGGTCAGTATCTGCAGGGGGTCAGTATCTGGAGTGGGTCAGTGTCTGGGGGGTCAGTGTTGGGCGGGTCAGTGTCTGGGGGGTCAGTTTCTGGGGGGTCAGTGTCTGGTGGGTCTGTGTCTGAGGGGGTCAGTATCTGGAGGGGGGTTATTGTCTGAGGGGTTCTGTATCTGGAGGGGGTCAGTATCTGGATGGGGTCAGTGTCGGGAAGGTGTCAGTGTCTGGGGGTTAAGTGTCTGGGGGGTCAGTGTCGGGGGGGCAGTGTCTTGGGGGTCAGTGTCTGGGGGGTCAGTGTCTGGAGGACCGTGTCTGGGGGTTCAGTGTCTGTGGTGGTCAGTGTCTGTGGGGGTGTCAGTGTCTGGGGGGTCTGTGTCTGGGGGGTCAGTATCTGGAGGGGGTCAGTGTCTGTGGGGTCAGTGTCTGGGGGGTCAGTATCTGGAGGGAGTCAGTGTCTGTGGGGTCAGAGGCTGTGGGGTCGGTATCTGCAGGGGGTCAGTATCTGGGTGGTCAGTATCTGCAGGGGGTCAGTATCTGGAGTGGGTCAGTGTCTGGGCGGTCAGTGTTGGGCGGGTCAGTGTCTGGGGGGTCAGTGTCTGGGGGGTCAGTGTCTGGGGGATCAGTGGCTGGGGGGTCAGTGTCGGGGGGGTCAGTGGCTGGGGGGTCGGTATCTGGAGGGGGTCAGTATCTGGGTGGTCAGTATCTGCAGGGGGTCAGTATCTGGAGTGGGTCAGTGTCTGGGGGGTCAGTGTTGGGTGAGTCAGTGTCTGGGGGGTCAGTTTCTGGGGGGTCAGTGTCTGGTGGGTCTGTGTCTGAGGGGGTCAGTATCTGGAGGGGGGTTATTGTCTGAGGGGTTCTGTATCTGGAGGGGGTCAGTATCTGGATGGGGTCAGTGTCGGGAAGGTGTCAGTGTCTGGGGGTTAAGTGTCTGGGGGGTCAGTGTCGGGGAGGGCAGTGTCTTGGGGGTCAGTATCTGGGGGGCTCAGTGTCAGGGGGGTCAGTGTCTGGGGATGTCAGTATCTGGAGGGGTCAGTGCCTGGAGGGGTCAGTGTCTGGGGTGGTCAGTGTCTGGGGGGTCAGTGTCTGAGGGGGGTCAGTGTCTGGGGGGGTCAGTGTCTGGAGGGGTTCAGTGTCTGGGGGGTCAGTATCTGGAGGGGGTCAGTATCTGCAGGGGGGGTCTGTGTCTGGGGGGTCAATGTCTGCGGGGTCAGTATCTGGAGGGGGTCAGTGTCTGGGGGGTCAGTATCTGGAGGGGGTCAGTGTCTGAGGGGGTCAGTGCCTGGAGGGGTCAGTGTCTGGGGTGGTCAGTGTCTGGGGGGTCAGAGTCTGAGGGGGTCAGTGTCTGGGGGTGTCAGTGTCTGGAGGGGGTCAGTGTCTGGGGGGTCAGTATCTGGAGGGGGTCAGTATCTGGAGGGGTCAGTGTCTTGGGGGTCAGTGTCTGGGGGTCAGTATCTGGAGGGGGTCAGTGTCTGGAGGGGATGAGTGTCTGGAGGGTGTCATTATCTGGAGGCGATCAGTCTCTGCGGGGTCAGTGTCTGAGGGGGTCAGTATCTGGAGTGGGTCAGTATCTGGAGGGGGTCAGTCTCTGGGGCGGTGAGTGTCTGAGGTGGTCAGTATCTGGAGTGCGTCAGTATCTGGAGGGGGTCAGTGTCTGGGGGTCAGTGTCTGAGGGGGTCAGTATCTGCAGGGGGTCAGTGTCTGCAGGGTTCAGTGTCTGGGGGTCAGTAACTGGATGGAGGCTGTGTCTGGAGGGTGTCAGTAACAGGGGTGTCAGTGTCTGTGAGGGGTCAGTGACTGAGGGGGTCAGTGTCTGGGGGGTCAGTGTCTGGGGGGTCAGTGGCTGGGGGGTCAGTGTCTGGGGGGTCAGTGGCTGGGGGGTCGGTATCTGGAGGGCGTCAGTATCTGGGTGGTCAGTATCTGCAGGGGGTCAGTATCTGGAGTGGGTCAGTGTCTGGGGGGTCAGTGTTGGGCGGGTCAGTGTCTGGGGGGTCAGTTTCTGGGGGGTCAGTGTCTGGTGGGTCTGTGTCTGAGGGGGTCAGTATCTGGAGGGGGGTTATTGTCTGAGGGGTTCTGTATCTGGAGGGGGTCAGTATCTGGATGGGGTCAGTGTCGGGAAGGTGTCAGTGTCTGGGGGTTAAGTGTCTGGGGGGTCAGTGTCGGGGGGGCAGTGTCTTGGGGGTCAGTGTCTGGGGGGTCAGTGTCTGGAGGACCGTGTCTGGGGGTTCAGTGTCTGTGGTGGTCAGTGTCTGTGGGGGTGTCAGTGTCTGGGGGGTCTGTGTCTGGGGGGTCAGTATCTGGAGGGGGTCTGTGTCTGGGGGGTCAGTGTCTGGGGGGTCAGTATCTGGAGGGAGTCAGTGTCTGTGGGGTCAGAGGCTGTGGGGTCGGTATCTGCAGGGGGTCAGTATCTGGGTGGTCAGTATCTGCAGGGGGTCAGTATCTGGAGTGGGTCAGTGTCTGGGCGGTCAGTGTTGGGCGGGTCAGTGTCTGGGGGGTCAGTGTCTGGGGGGTCAGTGTCTGGGGGATCAGTGGCTGGGGGGTCAGTGTCGGGGGGGTCAGTGGCTGGGGGGTCGGTATCTGGAGGGGGTCAGTATCTGGGTGGTCAGTATCTGCAGGGGGTCAGTATCTGGAGTGGGTCAGTGTCTGGGGGGTCAGTGTTGGGCGGGTCAGTGTCTGGGGGGTCAGTTTCTGGGGGGTCAGTGTCTGGTGGGTCTGTGTCTGAGGGGGTCAGTATCTGGAGGGGGGTTATTGTCTGAGGGGTTCTGTATCTGGAGGGGGTCAGTATCTGGATGGGGTCAGTGTCGGGAAGGTGTCAGTGTCTGGGGGTTAAGTGTCTGGGGGGTCAGTGTCGGGGAGGGCAGTGTCTTGGGGGTCAGTATCTGGGGGGCTCAGTGTCAGGGGGGTCAGTGTCTGTGGATGTCAGTATCTGGAGGGGTCAGTGCCTGGAGGGGTCAGTGTCTGGGGTGGTCAGTGTCTGGGGGGTCAGTGTCTGAGGGGGTCAGTGTCTGGGGGGGTCAGTGTCTGGAGGGGTTCAGTGTCTGGGGGGTCAGTATCTGGAGGGGGTCAGTATCTGGAGGGGGTCAGTGTCTGGAGGGGGTCAGTATCTGCAGGGGGGGTCTGTGTCTGGGGGGTCAATGTCTGCGGGGTCAGTATCTGGAGGGGATCAGTGTCTGGGGGTGTCAGTGTCTGGAGGGGGTCAGTGTCTGGGGGGTCAGTATCTGGAGGGGGTCAGTGTCTGGGGGGTCAGTGTCTGGGGGGTCAGAGTCTGAGGGGGTCAGTGTCTGGAGGGGGTCAGTGTCTATGAGAGGGTCAGTGTCTGGAGGGGGTCAGTGTCTGAGGAGTTCAGTATCTGCAGGGGGTCTGTGTCTGGGGGGTCAATGTCTGGGGGGTCAGTATCTGGAGGGTGTCAGTGTCTGGGGGGTCAGTATCTGGAGGGGGTCAGTGTCTGAGGGGGTCAGTATCTGGAGGGGATCCGTGTCTGGGGGGGTCAGTGTCTGAGGGGTCAGTGTCTGAGGCGGTCAGTATCTGGAGGGGGTCAGTGTCTGGTGTGTCAGTGCCTGAGGGGGTCAGTGTCTGGAGGGGATCCGTGTCTGGGGGGGTCAGTGTCTGAGGGGTCAGTGTCTGAGGCGGTGAGTATCTGGAGGGGGTCAGTGTCTGGGGTGTCAGTGCCTGAGGGGGTCAGTTTCTGGATGGGGTCAGTGTCTGGGGTTCAGTGACTGAGGGGGTCAGTGTCTGGAGGGGGTCAGTGACTGGGGGGTCAGTATCTGGAGGGGTCAGTATCTCGAGGGGGTCAATGTCTGATGGGGTCAGTATCTGGAGGGGTTCAGGGTCTGGTGGGTCAGTATCTGGAGTGGGTCAGTATCTGGAAGGGCCAGTGTCTGGGGGTGTCAGTGTCTGAGGGGTTCAGTATCAGGAGGGGGTCAGTGTCTGGGGGGTCAGTGTCTGGGGGGTCAGTGTCTGGGGCGGTCAGTGTCTTGGGGGTCAGTGTCTGGGAAGGGCAGTATCTGGAGGGGGACTGTGTCTGGGTGTTCAGTGTCTGGAGGGGGTCAGTGTCTGAGGGGGTCAGAATCTGGAGGCGGTCAGTGTCTGGGGGGTCAGTGTCTGAGGGGTTCAGTATCTGGAGGGGTCAGTGTCTGGGGATCAGTGTCTGGAGGGGTCAGTATCTGGAGTGTCAGTGTCTGAGGAGGTCAATGTCTGGGGGGCCAGTGTTTTTTGGGTCAGTGTCTGGGGGGTCAGTGTCTGGGGGTCAGTGTCTGAGGGGGTCAGTGTCTGGGGGGTCAGTGTCTGGTGGGTCTGTGTCTGAGGGGGTCAGTATCTGGAGGGGGGTTATTGTCTGAGGGGTTCTGTATCTGGAGGGGGTCAGTATCTGGATGGGGTCAGTGTCGGGAAGGTGTCAGTGTCTGGGGGTTAAGTGTCTGGGGGGTCAGTGTCTGAGGGGGTCAGTATCTGGTGGGTCCGTGTCTGGGGGTTAAGTGTCTGGGGGGTCAGTGTCGGGGGGGCAGTGTCTTGGGGGTCAGTATCTGGGGGGCTCAGTGTCAGGGGGGTCAGTGTCTGGGGGGGTCAGTATCTGGAGGGGGTCAGTGCCTGGGGGGTCAGTGTCTGGTGGGTCCGTGTCTGGTGGGTCCGTGTCTGGGGGGTCAGTGTCTGGGGGGTCATCGTCTGAGGGGGTCAGTATCTGGAGGGGTCAGTATCTGGAGTGTCAGTGTCTGAGGGGGTCAGTGTCTGGAGGGCCAGTGTCTGGGGGTCAGTGTCTGGGGGGTCAGTGTCTGGGGGTCAGTGTCTGGGGGGTCAGTGTCTGGGGGTCAGTGTCTGAGGGGGTCAGTGTCTGGGGGTCAGTGTCTGGGGGTCAGTGTCTGGGGGGTCAGTGTCTGGGGGTCAGTGTCTGAGGGGGTCAGTGTCTGGGGTTCAGTGGTTGGGGGTGTCAGTATCTGGAGGGGGTCAGTGTCTGGGGGGGTCAGTATCTGGAGGGGTCAGTGTCTGGAGGTAGTCATTCTCTGGGGTTCAGTGTCTGAGGGGGTCAGTGTCTGGGGGGTCAGTATCTGGAGGGGGTCAGTGCCTGGGGGGTCAGTGTCTGAGGGGGTCAGTATCTGCAGGGCGTCAGGGTCCGGGGGGGGTCAGTGCCTGGGGGGTGAGTGTCAGGGGTTCCGTATCTGGAGGGGGTCAGTGTCTGTGAGGGGTCAGTGTCTGTGAGGTGGCAGTGTCTGGGGGTGTCAGTATCTCGAGGGGGTCAGTGTCTTGGGGGTCAGTGTCTGGGGGGTCAGTGTCTGGGGGGTCATTAGCTGGAGGGGTCAGTGTCTGGGGGGTCAGTATCTGGAGGGGTCAGTGTCTGGGGGGTCATTGTCTAAGGGGGTCAGTATCTGGAGGGGGTCAGTATCTGGAGCGGGTCAGTGCCTGGGGGGTCAGTGTCTGGGGGTCAGTATCTGGAGGGGGTCAGTGTCTGGGGGGTCTGTGTCAGGGGGGTCAGTATCTGGAGGGGGTCAGTGTCTGGGGGGTCATTGGCTGAGGGGGTCAGTATCTGGAGTGGGTCAGTATCTGGAGGGCGTCAGTGTCTGGGGGGTCATTGTCTGAGGGGGTCAGTATCTGGAGTGGGTCAGTATCTGGAGGGCGTCAGTGTCTGGGGGGTTATTATCGGGGGGTCAGTTTCTTAGGGGTCAGTATCTGGAGGGGTCAGTGTCTGGGGGGTCAGTGTCTGGGGGTCAGTATCTGGAGGGGGTCAGTGTCTGGAGGGGATGAGTGCCTGGAGGGTGTCATTATCTGGAGGCGATCAGTCCCTGGGGGCTCAGTGTCTGAGGGGGTCAGTATCTGGAGTGGGTCAGTATCTGGAGGGGGGCAGACTCTGGGGGGGGTGAGTGAGGGGGTCAGTATCTGGAGTGCATCAGTATCTGGAGGGTGTCAGTGTCTGGAGGGTTCAGTGTCTGGGGGTCAGTATCTGGATGGGGTCAGTGTCTGGAGGGTGTCAGTGTCGGGGGGTGTCAGTGTCTGTGAGGGGTCAGTGACTGAGGGGGTCAGTGTCTGTGGGGTCAGTGTCTGGGGGGTCAGTGGCTGGGGGGTCAATGTCTGTGGGGTCAGAGGCTGTGGGGTCGGTATCTGCAGGGGGTCAGTATCTGGGTGGTCAGTATCTGCAGGGGGTCAGTATCTGGAGTGGGTCAGTGTCTGGGGGGTCAGTGTTGGGCGAGTCAGTGTCTGGGGGGTCAGTTTCTGGGGGGTCAGTGTCTGGTGGGTCTGTGTCTGAGGGGGTCAGTATCTGGAGGGGGGTTATTGTCTGAGGGGTTCTGTATCTGGAGGGGGTCAGTATCTGGATGGGGTCAGTGTCGGGAGGGTGTCAGTGTCTGGGGGTTAAGTGTCTGGGGGGTCAGTGTCGGGGAGGGCAGTGTCTTGGGGGTCAGTGTCTGGGGGGCTCAGTGTCAGGGGCGTCAGTGTCTGGGGATGTCAGTATCTGGAGGGGTCAGTGTCTGGGGGGTCAGTGTCTGGGGGGTCCATGTCTGGGGGTTCAGTGTCTGTGGTGGTCAGTGTCTGGGGGGGTGTCAGTGTCTGAGGGGGTCAGTATCTGGAGGGGGTCAGTATCTGGAGGGGGTCAGTGTCTGGGGGGGTCTGTGTCTGGGGGTCAGTATCTGGAGGAGGTCTGTGTCTGGGGGTCCGTGTCTGGGGGGTCAGTGTCAAAGAGGGGTCTGTATCTGGAGGGGGTCTGTGTCTGAGTGGTCAGTGTCTGGGGGTCAGTGTCTGGGGGGGTCAGTGTCTTGGGGGTCAGTGTCTGGGAAGGGCAGTATCTGGAGGGGGTCTGTGTCTGGGGGGTCAGTGTCTGCAGGGGGTCAGTGTCTGAGGGGGTCAGTGTCTGGAGGGGGTCTGTGTCTGCAGGGGGTCTGTGTCTGGGGGGTCAATGTCTGGGGGGTCAGTATCTGGAGGGGGTCAGTGTCTGGAGGGTCAGTATCTGCAGGGGGTCAGTGTCTGGGGGTCAGTATCTGGAGGGGTCAGTATCTGGAGTGTCAGTGTCTGAGGGGGTCAATGTCTGGGGGGCCAGTGTCTGGGGGTCAGTGTCTGGGGGGTCAGTGTCTGGGGGTCAGTGTCTGAGGGGGCCAGTGTCTGGGGGTCAGTGTCTGGTGGGGTCAGTATCGGGGGGTCAGTGTCTGAGGGGGTCAGTATCTGGAGGGGGTCAGTGCCTGGTGGGTCAGTGTCTGAGGGGCTCAGTATCTGCAGGGCGTCAGGGTCTGGGGGGGGGGTCAGTGCCTGGGGGGTCAGTGTCTGGGGTTCAGTATCTGGAGGGGGTCAGTGTCTGTGAGGGGTCAGTGTCTGTGAGGTGTCAGTGACTGGGGGGTCAGTATCTGGGGTTCAGTATCTGGAGGGGGTCAGTGTCTGTGAGCGGTCAGTGTCTGGGGGTCAGTATCTGGAGGGGGTCAGTATCTGGGGGGTCAGTGTCTGTGGAGTCATTATCTGGAGGGGGTCAGTGTCTTGGGGGTCAGTGTCTGGGGGTGTCAGTATCTGGAGGGGGTCAGCATCTGGAGGGGTCAGTGTCTGGGGGGTCATTGTCTAAGGGGGTCAGTATCTGGAGGGGTCAGTATCTGGAGTGGGTCAGTACCTGGAGCGGGTCAGTGCCTGGGGGTTCATTGTCTGAGGGGTTCAGTATCTGGAGTGGGTCAGTATCTAGAGGGCGTCAGTGTCTGGGGGGTCATTGTCTGAGGGGGTCAGTATCTGGAGTGGGTCAGTATCTGGAGGGCGTCAGTGTCTGGGGGGTTATCATCGGGGGGTCAGTTTCTTAGGGGGTCAGTATCTGGAGGGGTCAGTGTCTGGGGGGGTCAGTGTCTGGGGGTCAGTATCTGGATTGGGTCAGTATCTGGAGGGGGTAGGTCTCTGGGGGGTGAGTGTCTGAGGGGGTCAGTATCTGGAGGGCGTCAGTATCTGGAGGGTGTAAGTGTCTTGGGGGTCTGTGTCTGGGGGGTCAGTATCTGGAGGAGGTCTGTGTCTGGGGTGTCCGTGTCTGGGGGGGTCAGTGTCTAAGAGGGGTCACTATCTGGAGGGGGTCTGTGTCTGAGGGGTCAGTGTCTGGGGGTCAGTGTCTGGGGTGGTCAGTGTCTTGGGGGTCAGTGTCTGGGAAGGACAGTATCTGGAGGGCGTCTGTGTCGGGGGAGGCAGTGTCTGGAGGGGGTCAGTGCCTGAGGGGGTCAGTGTCTGGAGGGGGTCGGTGTCTGGGGGGTCAGTGTCTGGGGGGGTCAGTATCTGGAGGGGTCAGTATCTGGAGGGGGTCAGTATCTGGAGGGGGTCAGTATCTGGAGGGGGTCAGTGTCTGGGGGGTCAGTGTCTGGGGGGTCAGTATCTGGAGGGGGTCTGTGTCTGGGGGGTCAGTGTCTGGGGGGTCACTATCTGGAGGGGGTCAGTGACTGAGGGGGTCAGTATCTGCAGGGGGTCTGTGACTGGGGGTCAATATCTGGGGGGTCAGTGTCTGGGGGGGTCAGTATCTGGAGGGGGTCAGTGTCTGAGGGGGTCAGTATCTGCAGGGGGTCTGTGTCTGTGGGGTCAATGTCTGGGGGGTCAGTATCTGGAGGGGGTCAGTGTCTGGGGGGTCAGTATCTGGAGGGGGTCAGTGTCTGAGGTGTTCAGTATCTGGAGGGGATCCGTGTCTGGGGGGGTCAGTGTCTGAGGGGTCAGTGTCTGAGGCGGTCAGTATCTGGAGGGGGTCAGTATCTGGAGGGGGTCAGTGTCTGAGGGGGGTCAGTGTCTGAGGGGGTCAGTGTCAGGGGGGGTCAGTGTCTGTGGGTGTCAGTGTCGGGGGGGGCAGTGTCTGAGGGGGTCAGTATCTGGAGGCACTCAGTATCTGGAGGGGGTCAGTATCTGGAGGGTCAGTGTCTGGGGGGTCAGTGTCTGAGGGGGTCAGTATCAGGAGGGGGTCAGTGTCTGGGGGGTCAGTGTCTGGGGGGTCAGTGTCTGGGGGGTCAGTGTCTGAGGGGGTCAGTATCTGGAGGGGGTCAGTATCTGGAGGGGGTCAGTTTCTGGGGGGTCAGTGTCTGAGGGGATCAGTATCTGGAGGGGGTCAGTATCTGGAGGGGTCAGTATCTGGAGTCGGTCAGTATCTGGAGGGTATCAGTGTCTGGGGGGTCAGTGTCTGAGGGGGTCAGTATCTGGAGTGGGTCAGTGTCTGAGGGGGTCAGTATCTGGAGTGGGTCAGTGTCTGAGGGGGTCAGTATTTGGAGGGTTCAGTGTCTGGGGGGTCAGTGTCTGAGGGGATCAGTATCTGAGGGTGTCAGTATCTGGAGTCGGTCAGTATCTGGAGGTGGTCAGTGTCTGAGGGGGTCAGTGTCTGGGGCGTCAGTGTCTGGGGGGTCAGTGTCTGGAGTCGGTCAGTATCTGGAGGTGGTCAGTGTCTGGGGGGTCAGTGTCTGTGGGTTCAGTGTCTGGAGGGGGTCAGTGTCTGGAGGGGTTCAGTGTCTGGGGGGTCAGTGTCTGGGGGGTCAGTGTCTGGAGGGCTCAGTGTCTGGAGGGTCAGTGTCTGGGGGCTCAGTGTTTGAGAGGGGTTAGTGTCTGGAGTGGGTCAGTGTCGGGGGGTGTCATTGTCTGTGAGGGGTCAGTGCCTGATGGGGTCAGTGTCTGGAGGGGGTCAGTGTCTGGGGGGTCAGTGTCTGGATGGGGTCAGTGTCTGGGGGGTCAGTGTCTGGATGGGGTCAGTGTCTGGGGGGTCAGTGTCTGGGGGGTCAGTGTCTGGGGGGTCAGTATCTGGAGGGGGTCAGTATCTGGAGTGGGTCAGTGTCGGGTGGGTCAGTGTCGGGGGGGTTATTGTCTGAGGGGTTCAGTATCTGGAGGCGGTCAGTGCCTGGGTGGGTCAGTGTCTGTGAGAGGGTCAGTGTCGTTGGAGGAGGGTGTCAGTGTCTGGGGGGTCAGTATCTGGAGTGGGTCAGTGTCGGGCGGGTCAGTGTCGGGGGGGGTTATTGTCTGAGGGGTTCAGTATCTGCAGGCGGTCAGTGTCTGGGGGGGTCAGTGTCTGTGAGAGGGTCAGTGTCGTTGGAGGAGGGTGTCAGTGTCTGGGGGGTCAGTATCTGGAGGGGGACAGTGTCGGGCGAGGGTTATTGTCTGGGGGGTCAGTATCTGGAGGGGGACAGTGTCGGGCGAGGGTTATTGTCTGGGGGGTCAGTATCTGGAGTCGGTCAGTATCTGGAGGGTGTCAGTGTCTGGAGCGGGTCAGTGTCTGGGAGGTCAGTGTCTGGGGGGTCATTGTCAGGGGGGTCTGTGTCTGGGGGGGTTATTGTCTGAGTGGTTCAGTATCTGGAGCGGGTCAGTGTCAGGCGGGTCAGTGTCTGGGGGGTTATTGTCTGAGGGGTTCAGTCTCTGGAGGGGGTCAGTGTCTGTGAGGTGTCAGTGTCTGTGAGGGGTGAGTGTCTGGGGGGTCAGTGTCTGTGAGGGGGTCAGTGTCGGGGGGTGTCAGCGTCTGGGGTGTTATTGTCTGGGGGGGTCAGTATCTGGAGGGGGTCAGTGTCTGGGGGGTCATTGTCTGAGGGGGTCAGTATCTGGAGGGGGTCAGTATCTGGGGTGGTCAGTGTCTGGGTGGTCAGTGCCTGGTTGGGTCAGTGTCTGGTGGGTCATTATCTGGAGGGGGTCAGTGTCTGGAGGATCTGTCTCTGAGGGGGTCAGTATCTGGAGGCGGCCAGTGCCTGGGGTGTCAGTGTCTGAGGGGGTCAGCATCTGGAGTGGGTCAGTATCTGGTGGGGGTCAGTGTCTGGGGGGTCAGTATCTGGAGGGTTCAGTGTGTGGGGGTCAGTATCTGGAGGGTTCAGAGTCTGGGGGTCAGTATCTGGAAGGGTCAGTATCTGGAGGGTCAGTGTCTGAGGGGGTGAGTGTCTGGAGGGGGTCAGTGTCTGGGTGTTCAGTTTCTGAGGGTGTCAGTATCTGGAGGGTCAGTGTCTGAGGGGGGTGAGTGACTGGAGGGGGTCAGTGTTTGGGTGGTCAGTTTCTGAGGGTGTCAGTATCTGGAGGGTCAGTGTCTGAGAGGGTCAGTATCTGGAGGTGGTCAGTGTCTGGGGGGTCAGTGTCTGGAGGGGGTCAGTATCTGGAGGGGGTCAGTTTCTGGGGGGTCAGTGTCTGAGGGGGTCAGTGTCTGGGGGGTCAGTGTCTGGGGGGTCAGTGTCGGGGGGGTCAGTGTCTGGGGGGTCAGTATCTGGAGGGGGTCAGTGTCAGGGGGGTCAGTGTCTGAGGGGCTCAGTATCTGGAGGGGGTCAGTATCTGGAGGGGGTCAGTATCTGGAGTGTCAGTGTCTGGGGGGTCAGTGTCTGAGGGGGTCAGTGTCTGGAGGGTGTCAGTATCTGGAGGGGGTCAGTATCTGGAGGGGTCAGTATCTGGAGGGGGTCGGTGTCTGGGGAGTCAGTGTCCGAGGGGGTCAGTATCTGGAGGGAGTCAATATCTGGAGGGGGTCAGTCTCTGGGGGGTCAGAGTCTGAGGGGGTCAGTATCTGGAGGGTGTCAGTATCTGGAGGGGGTCAGTATCTGGAGGGGGTCAGTATCTGGAGGGGGTCAGTATCTGGAGGGTTCAGTGTCTGGGGGTCAGTATCTGGAGGGCTCAGTATCTGGAGGGTCAGTGTCTGAGGGGGTCAGTGTCTGGAGGGGTCAGTATCTGGAGGGTCAGTGCCTGACGGGGTCAGTATCTGGAGGGTTCAGTGTCTGAGGGGGTCAGTATCTGGTGGGTCTGTATCTGGAGGGGGTCAGTATCTGGAGGGTTCAGTGTCTGAGGGGTTCAGTATCTGGAGGGGTCAGTATCTGGAGGGTCAGTGTCTGGGGGGTCAGTGTCTGGAGGGGTCAGTATCTGGAGGGGGTCAGTGCCTGAGGGGTCAGTGTCTGGGGGGGTCAGTGTCTGGAGGGGTCAGTATCTGGAGGGGGTCAGTGCCTGAGGGGTCAGTGTCTGTGGGGTCAGTGCCTGGTTGGTTCAATGTCTGGGGGGTCAGTATCTGGAGGGGGTCAGTATCTGGAGGGGTTCATTATCTGGAGGGTCTGTGTCTGAGGGGGTCAGTGTCTGGAGGGGGTCAGTATCTGGAGGGGGTCAGTGTCTGAGGGTATCAGTGTCTGAGGGGGTCAGTGTCTGGAGGGGGCCAGTATCTGGAGGGGGTCAGTGTCTGGAGGGTCTGTGTCTGAGGGGGTCAGTATCTGGAGGCGGCCAGTGTCTGCGGGGTCTGTGTCTGGAGGGAGTCAGTATCTGGAGGGGGTCAGTGACTGAGGGATCAGTATCTGGAGGGGATCATTATCTGGAGGGCGTCAGTATCTGGAGGGGATCATTGTCTTGGGGTCAGTATCAGGAGGGTTCAGAGTCTGGGGGTCAGTATCTGGAGGGGTCAGTATCTGGAGGGTCAGTGTCTGAGAGGGTCAGTATCTGGAGGGGGTCAGTATCTGGAGGGGTCAGTATCTGGAGTCGGTCAGTATCTGGAGGGTATCAGTGTCTGGGGAGTCAGTGTCTGAGGGGGTCAGTATCTGGAGTGGGTCAGTGTCTGAGGGGTCAGTGTCTGGGGGGGTCAGTATCTGGAGGGTTCAGTGTCTGAGGGGGTCAGTATCTGGAGGGTTCAGTGTCTGAGGGGGTCAGTATCTGGAGGGTCAGTGTCTGAGGGGGTCAGTGTCTGGGGAGTCAGTGTCTGAGGGTGTCAGTATCTGGAGTCGGTCAGTATCTGGAGGTGGTCAGTGTCTGGAGGTGGTCAGTGTCTGGGGGGTCAGTGTCTGGGGGGTCAGTGTCTGGAGTCGGTCAGTATCTGGAGGTGGTCAGTGTCTGGGGGGTCAGTGTCTGTGGGTTCAGTGTCTGGAGGGGGTCAGTGTCTGGAGTGGCTCAGTGTCTGGGGGGTCAGTGTCTGGAGGGCTCAGTGTCTGGGGGGTCAGTGTCTGGGGGGTCAGTGTTTGAGGGGGTCAGTGTCTGGAGTGGGTCAGTGTCGGGGGGTGTCATTGTCTGTGAGGCGTCAGTGCCTGAGGGTGTCAGTGTCTGGAGGGGTCAGTGACTGGGGATCAGTATCCGGCGGAGGTCAGTGTCGGGGTTGTCAGTGTCTGTGAGGGGTCAGTGCCTGAGGGGGTCAGTGCCTGGGAGGTTCAGTGTCTGTGAGAGGGTCAGTGTCGGTGTGGGGGGGGTGTCAGTGTCTGGAGGGTCTGTGTCTGAGGGGGTCAGTGTCTGGAGGGGGTCAGTATCTGGAGGGGGTCAGTGTCTGGAGGGTCTGTGTCTGAGGGGGTCAGTATCTGGAGGCGGCCAGTGTCTGCGGGGTCAGTATCTGGAGGGCTCAGTATCTGGAGGGTCAGTGTCTGAGGGGGTCAGTGTCTGGAGGGGTCAGTATCTGGAGGGTCAGTGCCTGACGGGGTCAGTATCTGGAGGGTTCAGTGTCTGAGGGGGTCAGTATCTGGAGGGTCTGTATCTGGAGGGGGTCAGTATCTGGAGGGTTCAGTGTCTGAGGGGGTCAGTATCTGGAGGGGGTCAGTATCTGGAGGGTCAGTGTCTGGGGGGTCAGTGTCTGGAGAGGTCAGTATCTGGAGGGGGTCAGTGCCTGAGGGGTCAGTGTCTGGGGGGTCAGTGTCTGGAGAGGTCAGTATCTGGAGGGGGTCAGTGCCTGAGGGGTCAGTGTCTGTGGGGTCAGTGCCTGGTTGGTTCAATGTCTGGGGGGTCAGTATCTGGAGGGGGTCAGTATCTGGAGGGGTTCATTATCTGGAGGGTCTGTGTCTGAGGGGGTCAGTGTCTGGAGGGGGTCAGTATCTGGAGGGGTTCAGTGTCTGAGGGTGTCAGTGTCTGAGGGGGTCAGTGTCTGGAGGGGGCCAGTATCTGGAGGGGGTCAGTGTCTGGAGGGTCTGTGTCTGAGGGGGTCAGTATCTGGAGGCGGCCAGTGTCTGCGGGGTCTGTGTCTGGAGGGAGTCAGTATCTGGAGGGGGTCAGTGACTGAGGGGGTCAGTATCTGGAGGGGATCATTATCTGGAGGGCGTCAGTATCTGGAGGGGATCATTGTCTTGGGGTCAGTATCAGGAGGGTTCAGAGTCTGGGGGTCAGTATCTAGAGGGGTCAGTATCTGGAGGGTCAGTGTCTGAGAGGGTCAGTATCTGGAGGGGGTCAGTATCTGGAGGGGTCAGTATCTGGAATCGGTCAGTATCTGGAGGGTATCAGTGTCTGGGGGGTCAGTGTCTGAGGGGGTCAGTATCTGGAGTGGGTCAGTGTCTGAGGGGTCAGTGTCTGGGGGGGTCAGTATCTGGAGGGTTCAGTGTCTGAGGGGGTCAGTATCTGGAGGGTTCAGTGTCTGAGGGGGTCAGTATCTGGAGGGTCAGTGTCTGAGGGGGTCAGTGTCTGGGGAGTCAGTGTCTGAGGGTGTCAGTATCTGGAGTCGGTCAGTATCTGGAGGTGGTCAGTGTCTGGAGGTGGTCAGTGTCTGGGGGGTCAGTGTCTGGGGGGTCAGTGTCTGTGGGTTCAGTGTCTGGAGGGGGTCAGTGTCTGGAGTGGCTCAGTGTCTGGGGGGTCAGTGTCTGGAGGGCTCAGTGTCTGGGGGGTCAGTGTCTGGGGGGTCAGTGTTTGAGGGGGTCAGTGTCTGGAGTGGGTCAGTGTCGGGGGGTGTCATTGTCTGTGAGGCGTCAGTGCCTGAGGGTGTCAGTGTCTGGAGGGGTCAGTGACTGGGGATCAGTATCCGGCGGAGGTCAGTGTCGGGGTTGTCAGTGTCTGTGAGGGGTCAGTGCCTGAGGGGGTCAGTGCCTGGGAGGTTCAGTGTCTGTGAGAGGGTCAGTGTCGGTGTGGGGGGGGTGTCAGTGTCTGGAGGGTCTGTGTCTGAGGGGGTCAGTGTCTGGAGGGGGTCAGTATCTGGAGGGGGTCAGTGTCTGGAGGGTCTGTGTCTGAGGGGGTCAGTATCTGGAGGCGGCCAGTGTCTGCGGGGTCTGTGTCTGGAGGGAGTCAGTATCTGGAGGGGTTCAGTGACTGAGGGGGTCAGTATCTGGAGGGGATCATTATCTGGAGGGCGACAGTATCTGGAGGGGATCATTGTCTTGGGGTCAGTATCAGGAGGGTTCAGAGTCTGGGGGTCAGTAAATGGAGGGGTCAGTATCTGGAGGGTCAGTGTCTGAGAGGGTCAGTATCTGGAGGGGGTCAGTATCTGGAGGGGGTCAGTATCTGGAGGGGTCAGTATCTGGAGTCGGTCAGTATCTGGAGGGTATCAGTGTCTGGGGGGTCAGTGTCTGAGGGAATCAGTATCTGGAGTGGGTCAGTGTCTGAGGGGTCAGTGTCTGGGGGGGTCAGTATCTGGAGGGTTCAGTGTCTGAGGGGGTCAGTATCTGGAGGGTCAGTATCTGGAGGGTCAGTGTCTGAGGGGGTCAGTGTCTGGGGGGTCAGTATCTGGAGGGTCAGTGTCTGAGGGTGTCAGTATCTGGAGTCGGTCAGTATCTGGAGGTGGTCAGTGTTTGGAGGTGGTCAGTGTCTGGGGAGTCAGTGTCTGGGGTGTCAGTGTCTGGAGTTGGTCAGTATCTGGAGGTGGTCAGTGTCTGGGGGGTCAGTGTCTGTGGGTTCAGTGTCTGGAGGGGGTCAGTGTCTGGAGTGGCTCAGTGTCTGGGGGGTCAGTGTCTGGAGGGCTCAGTGTCTGGGGGGTCAGTGTCTGGGGGGTCAGTGTTTGAGGGGGTCAGTGTCTGGACTGGGTCAGTGTCGGGGCGTGTCATTTTCTGTGAGGGGTCAGTGCCTGAGGGTGTCAGTGTCTGGAGGGGTCAGTGACTGGGGGGTCAGTATCCGGCGGAGGTCAGTGTCGGGGTTGTCAGTGTCTGTGAGGGGTCAGTGCCTGAGGGGGTCAGTGCCTGGAGGGGTCAGTGACTGGAGGGGGTCAGTGTCTGGGGGGTCAGTCTCTGGGGGGGTCAGTGTCTGGGGAGTGTCAGTGCCGATGAGGGGTCAATGCCTGAGGGGGTCAGTGTCTGAAGGGGGTCAGTGTCTGGGGGGTCAGTGTCTGGAAGGGGTCAGTGTCTGGAGGGGGTCAGTGTCTGGAGGGGGTCAGTGTCTGGAGCGGGTCAGTGTCTGGAGGGGTTCAGTGTCTGGGGGCTCAGTGTCTGGGGGGTCAGTGTCTGGGGGTCGGTATCTGGAGGGGGTCAGTATCTGGAGTGGGTCAGTGTCGGTGGGGTCAGTGTCTGGGGGGGTTATTGTCTGAGGGGTTCAGTATCTGGAGGGGGTCAGTGCCTGGGTGGGTCAGTGTCTGTGAGAGGGTCAGTGTCGGTGGAGGAGGGAGTCAGTGTCTGAGGGGTCAGTGTCTGGGGGGTCAGTGTCGGGGGGCTGTCAGTGTCTGTGAGGGGGTCAGTGTCTGGGGGGTCAGTGTCTGTGAGGGGGTCAGTGTCTGGGGGGTCAGTGTCTGTGAGGGGGTCAGTGTCTGGGGGGTCAGTGTCTGGAGGGGGTCAGTGTCTGGGGGGTCAGTGTCTGAGGGGTCAGTGTCTGGGGGGTCAGTGTCTGAGGGGTCAGTGTCTGAGGGGTCAGTATCTAGGGGGGTTATTGTCAGGGGGGTCAGTGTCTGGGGGGGTTATTGTCTGAGGGGTTCAGTGTCTGGAGGGGGTCAGTGTCTGTGAGGTGTCAGGGTCTGTGAGGGGTGAGTGTCTGGGGGGGTCAGTGTCTGTGAGGGGGTCAGTGACGGGGGGGGGGTGTCAGTGTCTGGGGTGTCATTGTCTGAGTGGGTCAGTATCTGGAGGGGGTCAGTATCTGGAGGGGGTCAGTGTCTGTGAGGGGGTCAATGTTGGGGGGGTGTCAGTGTCTCAGGTGTTATTGTCTGAGGGGGTCAGTATCTGGAGGGGGTCAGTGTCTGGGGTGTCAGTGTCTGGGGGGTCAGTGTCTGGGGGGTCATTGCTTTGTTGGGTCAGTGTCTGGGGGGTCAGTATCTGGAGGGGATCAGTATCTGGAGGGGGTCATTATCTGGAGGGAGTCAGTGTCTGGGGGGTCTGTGTCTGAGGGGGTCAGTGTCTGTGGGGGTCAGTATCTGGAGGGGGTCAGTGTCTGGAGGGGGTCAGTGTCTGGAGGGTCTGTGTCTAGGGGGTCAGTGTCTGTGGGGGTCAGTATCTGGAGGGGGTCAGTGTCTGGAGGGGGTCAGTGTCTGGAGGGTCTGTGTCTAGGGGGTCAGTGTCTGTGGGGGTCAGTATCTGGAGGGGGTCAGTGTCTGGAGGGGGTCAGTGTCTGGAGGGTCAATGTCTGGGGGGTCAGTGTCTGGAGGGTCAGTATCTGGAGGGGGTCAGTGTCTGGGGGGTCAGTGTCTGAGGGGGTCAGTATCTGGAGGGGGTCAGTGTCTGAGGGGGTCAGTGTCTGGAGGGTCAGTGTCTGGGGGGTCAGTGTCTGGAGGGTCAGTATCTGGAGGGGGTCAGTGTCTGGGGGGTCAGTGTCTGAGGGGGTCAGTATCTGGAGGGGGTCAGTGTCTGAGGGGGTCAGTGTCAGGGGGGTCAGTATCTGGAGGGGGTCAGTGTCTGAGGGGGTCAGTGTCAGGGGGTCAGTATCTGGAGGGGTTCGGTATCTGGAGGGTGTCAGTATCTGGAGGGCGTCAGCATCTGGAGGGGGTCAGTGTCTGGGGGGTCAGTATCTGGAGGGTTCAGAGTCTGGGGGTCAGTATCTGGAGGGTCAGTGTCTGAGGAGGTCAGTATCTGGAGGGGGTCAGTGTCTGGGGTGTCGGTATCTGGGGGGGTCAGTGTCGGGCGGGTCCGTGTCTGGGGGGTCCGTGTCTGGGGGGTCAGTATCTGGAGGGGGTCAGTATCTGGGGGGGGGTCAGTGTCGGGCGGGTCAGTGTCTGGGGGGTCCGTGTCTGGGGGGGTCAGTATCTGGGGGGGGGGGGGTTATTGTCTGAGGGGTTCTGTATCTGGAGGGGGTCAGTATTTGGAGTGGGTCAGTGTCGGGCGGGTCAGGATCTGGGGGGGTTATTGGCTGAGGGGTTCACTATCTGGATGGGGTCAGTGCCTGGGTGGGTCAGTGTCTGTGAGGTTTCAGTGTCTGTGAGGGGTGAGTGTCTGGGGAGTCAGTGTCTGTGAGGGGGTCAGTGTCGGGGGGGGGGTCAGTGTCTGTGAGGGGGTCAGTGTCGGGGAGTGTCAGTGTCTGGGGGGTTATTGTCTGAGGGGGTCAGTATCTGGAGGGGGTCAGTGTCTGAGGGGGTCAGTATCTGGAGGGGGTCAGTGTCTGGGGTGGTCAGTGTCTGGGTGGTCAGTGCCTGGTTGGGTCAGTGTCTGGGGGGTCAGTGTCTGGGGGGTCAGTGTCTGAGGGGGTCAGTATCTGGAGGGGTCAGTATCTGGAGGGGGTCAGTGTCTGGAGGGTCAGTGTCTGAGGGGGTCAGTGTCTGGGGGGTCAGTATCTGGAGGGTTCAGTGTCTGGGGGTCAGTATCTGGAGGTGGTCAGTGTCTGGGGGGTCAGTATCTGGGGGGTCAGTGTCTGGAGTGGGTCAGTATCTGGGGGGTCAGTATCTGGAGGGTTCAGTGTCTGGGGGTCAGTATCTGGAGGTGGTCAGTGTCTGGGGGGTCAGTATCTGGGGGGTCAGTGTCTGGAGTGGGTCAGTGTCTGGGGCTCGGTACTTGGAGGGGGTCAGTGTCTGGAGGGGGTCAGTGTCGAGGTGTCTCATTGTCTGTGAGGGGTCTGTGCCTGAGGGTGTCAGTGTCTGGAGGGGTCAGTGACTGGGGCGTCAGTATCAGGAGGGGGTCAGTGTCTGTGAGGGGTCAGTGCATGAGGGGGTCAGTGTCTGTGAGGGGTCAGTGCCTGAGGGGGTCAGTGTCTGGAGGGGGTCAGTGTCTGGGGAGTCAGTGTCTGGTTGGGTCAGTGTCTGGGGGGTCATTATCTGGAGGGGGTCAGTATCTGGAGGGGGTCAGTATCTGGAGGGTCAGTGTCTGGGGGGTCAGTATCTGGAGGGGGTCAGTATCTGGTGGGGTCAGTATCTGGAGGCGGCCAGTGTCTGGGGGGTCATTATCTGGAGTGGGTCAGTATCTGGAGGTGGTCAGTGTCTGGGGGGTCAGTGTCTGGAGGGGGTCAGTGTCTGAGGGGGTCAGTATCTGGAGGGGGTCAGTGTCTGGAGGGGCTCAGTGTCTGGGGAGTCAGTGTCTGGGGGGTCAGTTGTCTGAGGGGGTCAGCATCTGGAGGGGGTCAGTGTCTGAGGGGGTCAGTGTCTGGAGGGGGTCAGTGCCTGGGTGGGTCAGTGTCTGTGAGGGGTCAGTGTCTGTGAGAGGGTCAGTGTCTGGGGGGTCAGTGTCTGAGGCGGTCAGTATCTGGAGGGGTCAGTGTCTGGGGGGTCAGTGTCTGGGGGGTCAGTGTCTGAGGCGGTCAGTATCTGGAGGGGTCAGTGTCTGGGGGGTCAGTGTCTGGGGGGTCAGTATCTGGAGGGGGTCATTATCTGGAGGGGGTCATTATCTGGAGGGGGTCAGTGTCTGGAGGGGGTCAGTGTCTGGAGGGGGTCAGTATCTGGAGGGGGTCAGTGTCTGGAGGGGGTCAGTATCTGGAGGGGGTCAGTGTCGGCCGGGGTCAGTGTCTGGGGGGTCAATGTCTGCGTGGTCAGTATCTGGAGGGTGTGAGTTTCTGGAGGTGGTCAGTGTCTGGGTGGGTCAGTGCCTGTGTGGGGTCAGTGTCTGTGAGAGGTCAGTGTCTGGAGCGGGTCAATGTCAGTGGGGGAGGGTGTCAGTGTCTTGGGGGTCATTGTCTGAGGGGTTCAGAATCTGGAGGGGTTCAGTGTTTGGGGGTTCAGTGTCTGGAGGGGTCAGTGTCTGGGGGTTCAGTTTCTGGGGGGTCAGTGTCTGGGGGGTCAGTAATTGAAGGGGGTCAGTAACTGGTGGGGGGTCAGTCTCTGGGGGTGTCAGTGTCTGAGGGGGTCAGTATCTGGAGGGTCAGTGTCTGGGGGGTCAGTGTCTGAGGGGGTCAGTGTCTGGAGGGGTCAGTATCTGGAGGGGGTCGGTGTCTGGGGAGTCAGTGTCCGAGGGGGTCAGTATCTGGAGGGAGTCAGTATCTGGAGGGGGTCAGTCTCTGGGGGGTCAGAGTCTGAGGGGGTCAGTATCTGGAGGGTGTCAGTATCTGGAGGGGGTCAGTATCTGGAGGGGGTCAGTATCTGGAGGGTTCAGTGTCTGGGGGTCAGTATCTGGAGGGCTCAGTATCTGGAAGGTCAGTGTCTGGGGGTGTCAGTGTCTGGGGTGGTAAGTGTCTGGGGGGGTCAGTGTCTTGGGGTGTCAGTGTCTGGGGGGGTCTGTGTCTGTGTGTCAGTGTCTGGGGGTGTCAGTGTCTGGGAGGGTCAGTGTCTGGGGGGGTCAGTGTCTGGAGTCGGTCAGTGTCTGGGAGGGTCAGTGTCTGGGGGGGTGAGTGTCTGGGGGGGGTCAGTGTCTGGGAGGGTCAGTGTCTGGGGGGGTCAGTGTCTAGGGGGGTCAGTGTCTATCGGAAGGGTGGGCGGGGCTTGGTCTGTCTGGCCTGAATAGGGTGGGCAGGGCTTGGTCTGGGGTGGGTGGGGTTTGGTCTGGGGGGGCGGCGCTTGGTCCACCTCAAGGCTCCCCTCCTCGAGACCGCCCCCTCCTTGAGGCTCCCCCTCCTTGAGGCTTCCCCTCCTTGAGACGGTCCCTCCTCGAGACCGACCCTCCTCTTGGCTCCCTCTCAACACCGCCCCTCCTCGAGACAGCCCCTCCTCGAGACCGCCCCTCCTCGAGACAGCCCCCTCCTCGAGACCACCCTTCCTCGAGGCTCCCCCTCCTCGAGACCGCCCCCTCCTCGAGACTGTCCCTCCTCGAGGCTCTCCTTCCTCGAGACCGCCCCTCCTCGAGACCGCCCCTCCTCGAGAGCATCCCTCCTCGAGACCATCCCTCCTCGAGGCACCTCCTCCTCGAGACCGCCCCCTCCTCGAGTCTCCCCCTCCTCGAGACCATCCCTCCTCGAGACTGTCCCTCCTCGAGACTCCGCCCCCTCGAGACCGCCCCTTCTCGAGATCGTCCCTCCTCGAGACCATCCCTCCTCGAGACTCCCCCTCCTCGAGACCGCCCCTACTCAAGGCTCCTCCTCCTTGAGACCGCCCCTCCTCCAGACCGCCCCTCCTCGAGACCGTCTCTCCTCGAGACTGCCCCACCTCAAGACCGCCCCTCCTCGAGACCGCCCCTCCACGAGGCTCCCCCTCCTCGAGACCGTTCCTCCTCGAGGCTCACCCTCTTCGAGACCGTCCCTCCTTGAGACCCGCCCCTCCTCGAGACCGTCCCTCCTCGAGACCCGCCCCTCCTCGAGACCGTCTCTCCTCGAGACCGCCCCTCCTCGAGACTGTCCCTCCTCGAGACCGTCCCTCCTCGAGACTGCCCCACCTCAAGACCGCCCCTCCTCGAGACCGCCCCTCCACGAGGCTCCTCCTCCTCGAGACCGCCCCTCCTCAAGACCGCCCCTCCACGAGGCTCCCCCTCCTCGAGACCGTCCCTCCTCGAGGCTCACCCTCTTCGAGACCGTCCCTCCTCGAGATTGCCCCTCCTCGAGACTTTCCCTCCTCGAGACCGCCCCTCCTCGAGACCGTCCCTCCTTGTGGCTCCCCCTCCTCGAGACCGCCCCTCCTCGAGACCGCCCCTCCTCGAGACTGTCCCTCTTCGAGACCGACCCTCCTCTTGGCTCCCCCTCAACACCGCCCCTCCTCGAGACCGCACCTCCTCAACACCGCCACTCCTCGAGACCGCCCCTAATCGAGACCGCCCTTCCTCGAGGCTCTCCCTCCTCGAGACCGCCCCCTCCTAGAGACTGTCCCTCCTCGAGGCTCCCCCTCCTCGAGACCACCCCCTCCTCAAGACCGCCCCCTCCTTGAGACTGCCCCTCCTCGAGGCTCCCCCTCCTCGAGACCATCCCTCCTCGAGACAGCCCCTCCTCGAGACTGCCCCTCCTCGAGACAACCCCTCCTCGAGACCGCCCTTCCTCGAGGCTCCCCCTCCTCGAGACCGCCCCCCTCCTAGAGACTGTCCCTCCTCGAGGCTCTCCCTCCTCGAGACCGCCACTCCTCAAGACCGCCCCTCCTCGAGACCATCCCTCCTCGAGACCATCCCACCTCGAGGCTCCTCCTCCTTGAGACCGCCCCCTCCTCGAGGCTCCCCCTCCTCGAGACCATCCCTCCTTGAGACCGTCCCTCCTCGAGACTCCCCCTCCTCGAGACCGCCCCTTCTCGAGACCGCCCCTCCTCGAGACCAACCCTCCTCGAGACCGCCCCTCCTCAAGACCGTCCCTCCTCGAGGCTACCCCTCCTCGAGACCATCCCTCCTCGAGACTGCCCCACCTCGAGACCGCCCCTCCTCGAGACCGCCCCTCCTCTGGACAGCCCCTCCTCGAGACCGTCCCTCCTTGAGACCGCCCCTCCTCGAGACCGCCCCTCCACGAGGCTCCCCCTCCTCGAGACCGTCCCTCCTCAAGACCGACCCTCCTCGAGACCGTGCCTCCTCAAGGCTCCTCCTCCTCGACACCGCACCCTCCTCGAGACCGTCCCTCCTTGAGACTGCCCCTCCTCGAGGCTCCCCCTCCTCGAGACTGTCCCTCCTCGAGACTGTCTCTCCTTGAGACCGCCCCTCCTCGAGACCACTGCTCCTTGAGTCTCCCCCTCCTCGAGACCGTCCCTCCTCGAGACCCGCCCCTCCTCGAGACCGTCTCTCCTCGAGACCGCCCCTCCTCGAGACCGTCCCTCCTCGAGACTGCCCCACCTCAAGACCGCCCCTCCTCGAGACCCGCCCCTCCACGAGGCTCCTCCTCCTCGAGACCGCCCCTCCTCAAGACCGCCCCTCCACGAGGCTCCCCCTCCTCGAGACCGTTCCTCCTCGAGGCTCACCCTCTTCGAGACCGTCCCTCCTTGAGACCGCCCCTCCTCGAGACCGTCCCTCCTCGAGACCCGCCCCTCCTCGAGACCGTCTCTCCTCGAGACCCGCCCCTCCTCAAGACTGTCCCTCCTCGAGACCGTCCCTCCTCGAGACTGCCCCACCTCAAGACCGCCCCTCCTCGAGACCGCCCCTCCACGAGGCTCCTCCTCCTCGAGACCGCCCCTCCTCAAGACCGCCCCTCCACGAGGCTCCCCCTCCTCGAGACCGTCCCTCCTCGAGGCTCACCCTCTTCGAGACCGTCCCTCCTCGAGATTGCCCCTCCTCGAGACTTTCCCTCCTCGAGATCGCCCCTCCTCGAGACCCGCCCCTCCTCGAGACCGTCCCTCCTCGAGACCGCCCCTCCTCGAGACCGTCCCTCCTCGTGGCTCCCCCTCCTCGAGACCGCCCCTCCTCGAGACCCGCCCCTCCTCGAGACTGTCCCTCTTCGAGACCGACCCTCCTCTTGGCTCCCCCTCAACACCGCCCCTCCTCGAGACCGCACCTCCTCAACACCGCCACTCCTCGAGACCGCCCCTAATCGAGACCATCCCTCCTCGAGGCTCCCCCTCCTCGAGACCACCCCCTCCTCAAGACCGCCCCCTCCTTGAGACTGCCCCTCCTCGAGGCTCCCCCTCCTCGAGACCGTCCCTCCTCGAGACAGCCCCTCCTCGAGACTGCCCCTCCTCGAGACAACCCCTTCTCGAGACCGCCCTTCCTCGAGGCTCCCCCTCCTCGAGACCGCCCCCCTCCTAGAGACTGTCCCTCCTCGAGGCTCTCCCTCCTCGAGACCCGCCACTCCTCAAGACCGCCCCTCCTCGAGACCATCCCTCCTCGAGACCATCCCACCTCGAGGCTCCTCCTCCTTGAGACCGCCCCCTCCTCGAGGCTCCCCCTCCTCGAGACCATCCCTCCTTGAGACCGTCCCTCCTCGAGACTCCCCCTCCTCGAGACCGCCCCTAATCGAGACCATCCCTCCTCGAGACTCCCCCTCCTCGAGACCGCCCCTACTCGAGGCTCCTCCTCCTCGAGACCACCCCTCCTCGAGGCTCCCCCTCCTCGAGACCACCCCCTCCTCGAGACTGTCCCTCCTCGAGGCTCTCCCTCCTCGAGACCGCCCCTCCTCGAGACCCGCCCCTCCTCGAGACCATCCCTCCTCGAGACCACCCCTCCTCAAGACCGCCCCTCCTCGAGACCATCTCTCCTCGAGACTACCCCTCCTCGAGACCGCCACTACTCGAGACTTCCCCTCCTCGAGACCGCTCCTTCTCGAGACCGCCCCTCCTCGAGACCGTCCCTCCTCGAGACCGCCCCTCCTCGAGACCGTCCCTCCTCGAGGCTACACCTCCTCGAGACCATCCCTCCTCGAGACTGCCCCACCTCGAGACCGCCCCTCCTCGATACCGTCCCTCCTCGAGACCGCCCCTCCTCTGGACAGCCCCTCCTCGAGACCGTCCCTCCTTGAGACCGCCCCTCCTTGAGACCGCCCCTCCACGAGGCTCCCCCTCCTCGAGACCGTCCCTCCTAGAGGCTCCCCCCTCCTCGAGACCGTCCCTCCTCAAGACCGACCCTCCTCGAGACCGTCCCACCTCAAGGCTCCCCTCCTCAAGACTGCCCCCTCTTTGAGACTGTCCCTCCTCGAGACCGCCCCTCCTCGAGACCGCCCCTCCTCGAGACCGTCCCTCCTTGAGACCGTCCCTCCTCGAGACCGCCCCTCCTCGTGGCTCCCCCTCGAGACTGTCCCTCCTCGAGGCTCCCCCTCCTCGAGACCGCTGCTCCTCGAGTCTCCCCCTCCTGGAGACCGCCCCTCCTCGAGACCATCCCTCCTCGAGATTGCCCCTCCTCGAGACCCGCCCCTCCTCGAGACCGCCCCTCCTCGAGACTGACCCTCCTCGAGACTGCCCCTCCACGAGACTGACCCTCCTCGAGACCGTCCCTCCTCGAGACCGACCCTCCTCGAGACCCGCCCCTCCTCAAGACCGCTCCTCCTCGAGACCGCCCCCTCTTCGAGGCTCCCCCTCCTCGAGACTGTCCCTCCTTGTGGCTCCCACTCCTCGAGACCGTCCCTCCTTGAGGCTCCCCCTCCTTGAGTCCGCCTCTCCTCGAGACCGCCCCTCCTCGAGACCGCCCCTCCTCGAGAACGCCCACCGCGAGACTCCCCCTCCTAGAGGCCACCCCTCCTCGAGGCCCCCCCTCCTCGAGACTGACCCTCCTTGAGGCTCCCCCTCCTCGAGACCACTCCTCCGCGAGACCGCCCCTCCTCGAGACCGCCCCTCCTCGAGGCTCCCCGTCCTCGAGACCGTCCCTCCTCAAGGCTGTCTCTCCTCGAGACCGCCCCTCCTCGAGACTCCCCCTCCTCGAGGCTCCCCCTCCTTGAGACTGTCCCTCCTTGAGACAGCCCCTCCTCGAGACCGCCCCCTCCTCGAGGCTCCCCCCTCCTCAAGACCGTCCCTCCTCGAGACTCCCCCTCCTCGAGACCGGCCCTCCTCGAGATCGCCTCTCCTCGAAGCTACCCCTCCTTGAGACCGTCCCTCCACAAGGCTCCTCCTCCTCGAGACCCGCCCCTCCTCGAGACTGTCCCTCCTCGAGACCGCCCCTCCTCGAGACAAGCTGCTCCTCGAGGCTCCTCCTCCTCGAGACTGCCTCTCCACGAGGCTCCCCCTCCTTGAGACTGCCCCTCCTCGAGACCGTCCCTCCTCGTGGCTCCCCCTCCTCGAGACCGCCCCTCCTCAAGGCCATCCCTCCTCGAGATTGCCCCTCCTCGAGACTGCCCCACCTCGAGACCGCCCCCCTCCTCGAGACAGCCCCTCCTCGAGACTGTCCCTCCTCGAGATTGTCCCTCCTCGAGACCGCCCCCTCCTCGAGACCGCCCCTCCTCGAGACCGCCCCCTCCTCGAGACCACCCCCTCCTCAAGGCTCCCCCTCTTCGAGACTGTCCCTCCTCGAGACCGTCCCTCCTCGAGACCGACCCTCCTCGAGACCACCACTCCTCGAGACCACCCATCCTCAAGACCGCCCCTCCTCGAGGCTCCCCCTCCTCGAGACTGCCCCGCCTCGAGGCTCCCCCTCCTTGAGACCGCCCCTCCTTGAGACCGCCCTCTTCTCGAGGCTGCACCTCCTCGAGGATCCGCCTCCTCGAGACCGCCCCCTCCTCGAGACCGGCCCTCCTCAAGACCGCCCCCTCCTCGAGGCTCCCCGTCCTCGAGACCGCCCCTCCTCGAGGCTCCCCCTCCTCAAGACCGCCCCTCCTCAAGACCGTCCCTCCTCGAGAACGCCCCTCCTCGAGACCACCCCCTCCTCGAGGCTCCCCCTCCTTGAGACCGACCCTCCTCGAGACCGCCCCTCCTCGAGCCCGCCCCTCCTCAAGACCACCCCCTCCTCGAGGCTCCCCCTCCTCGAGACTGCCCCTCCTCGAGGGTCCCCCTCCTCGAGACAGGCCCTCCTCGAGACCGCTCCTCCTTGAGACCGCCCTCTCCTCGAGGCTCCCCCTCCTCAAGGCTCCCCCTCCTCGAGACCACCACCTCCTCGAGAACGGCCCTCCTCGAAACCGCCCCATCCTCGACGCTCCCCGTCCTCGAAACCGCCCCTCCTCGAGGCTCCCCCTCCTCAAGACCGCCCCTCCTCAAGACCGTCCCTCCTCGAGAACGCCCCTCCTCGAGACCACCCCCCTCCTCGAGGCTCCCCCTCCTTGAGACCGACCCTCCTCGAGACCGCCCCTCCTCGAGCCCACCCCTCCTCAAGACCACCCCCTCCTCGAGGCTCCCCCTCCTCGAGACTGCCCCTCCTCGAGGGTCCCCCTCCTCGAGACAGGCCCTCCTCGAGACCGCTCCTCCTTGAGACCGCCCTCTCCTCGAGGCTCCCCCTCCTCGAGGCTCCCCCTCCTCGAGACCACCACCTCCTCGAGAACGGCCCTCCTCGAAACCGCCCCATCCTCGACGCTCCCCGTCCTCGAGACCGCCCCTGCTCGAGGCTCCCCATCCTCGAGACTGCCCCTCCTTGAGACTGTCCCTCCTCGAGGCTCCCCCTCCTCAAGAGTGTCCCTCCTCGAGACCGCCCCTCCTCGAGGCTCTCCCTCCTCGAGACTGTCCCTCCTCGAGACCGCCCCTCCTCGAGGCCCCCCTTTTTGAGGCTCCCCCTCCTCGAGACTGTCCCTCCTCAAGGGTCCCCCTTCTCGAGGCTCCCCCTCCTGGAGACTGTCCCTCCTTGAGGCTCCCCCTCCTCGAGACTGACCCTCCTCGCGACCGTCCCTCCTCGAGACCGTCCCTCCTTGAGACCGTCCCTCCACGAGGCTCCCCCATACTCGCCCATTGGGATTGGTCAGCGGTACCTCACTCCGCCGGCCTTCGGGACCATCGCTCGGGACAATTCCCCCATCCTGTTCTCTCCGGACGGGTCCTGCGAGGAACCTACGCTGGGTTTTGAGGGAGGAACTTCCCCAGGTCAGGCCCAGGAACCTCGACTCCCCGAGGGGGCTGGGGGGAACTGACCGGCCCCCTCGACAGCTCTGGACAGGCTGACCATGGAGCTCCCCAGGCTGTTCGATGACTGTCCGGGGAGTGACCACGCGGGAGGTGCCCAGGGGGAGAGTATCATTCCCGGGAAGGTGACCCTTCAAGGGCCACGATTGCCCAGCTCCCCATGAAGGGGCAACTCCACATCCTTAAAAACAGTTGCCCGCTCTCCCTCCGCAGCCACACTGACCAGTCCCACACCCTCCCGGACCACATGATCCACACTGACCAGTCCCACACCCTCCCGGACCACAGGATCCACACTGACCAGTCCCACACCCTCCCTGACCACATGATCCACACTGACCAGTCCCACACCCTCCCGGACCACATGATCCACACTGACCAGTCCCACACCCTCCCGGACCACAGGATCCACACTGACCAGTCCCACACCCTCCCGGACCACATGATCCACACTGACCAGTCCCACACCCTCCCTGACCACATGATCCACACTGACCAGTCCCACACCCTCCCGGACCACATGATCCACACTGACCAGTCCCACACCCTCCCGGACCACATGATCCACACTGACCAGTCCCACACCCTCCCGGACCACATGATCCACACTGACCAGTCCCACACCCTCCCGGACCACATGATCCACACTGACCAGTCCCACACCCTCCCGGACCACATGATCCACACTGACCAGTCCCACACCCTCCCGGACCACATGATCCACACTGACCAGTCCCACACCCTCCCGGACCACAGGATCCACACTGACCAGTCCCACACCCTCCCGGACCACATGATCCACACTGACCAGTCCCACACCCTCCCTGACCACATGATCCACACTGACCAGTCCCACACCCTCCCGGACCACATGATCCACACTGACCAGTCCCACACCCTCCCGGACCACATGATCCACACTGACCAGTCCCACACCCTCCCGGACCACATGACCCACACTGACCAGTCCCACACCCTCCCGGACCACATGATCCACACTGACCAGTCCCACACCCTCCCGGACCACAGGATCCACACTGACCAGTCCCACACCCTCCCGGACCACATGATCCACACTGACCAGTCCCACACCCTCCCGGACCACATGATCCACACTGACCAGTCCCACACCCTCCCGGACCACATGACCCACACTGACCAGTCCCACACCCTCCCGGACCACATGATCCACACTGTCCAGTCCCACACCCTCCCGGACCACATGATCCACACTGACCAGTCCCACACCCTCCCGGACCACATGATCCACACTGACCAGTCCCACACCCTCCCGGACCACATGACCCACACTGACCAGTCCCACACCCTCCCGGACCACATGATCCACACTGACCAGTCCCACACCCTCCCGGACCACAGGATCCACACTGACCAGTCCCACACCCTCCCGGACCACATGATCCACACTGACCAGTCCCACACCCTCCCGGACCACATGATCCACACTGACCAGTCCCACACCCTCCCGGACCACATGACCCACACTGACCAGTCCCACACCCTCCCGGACCACATGATCCACACTGTCCAGTCCCACACCCTCCCGGACCACATGATCCACACTGACCAGTCCCACACCCTCCCGGACCACATGATCCACACTGACCAGTCCCACACCCTCCCGGACCACATGATCCACACTGACCAGTCCCACACCCTCCCGGACCACATGATCCACACTGACCAGTCCCACACCCTCCCGGACCACAGGATCCACACTGACCAGTCCCACACCCTCCCGGACCACATGATCCACACTGACCAGTCCCACACCCTCCCGGACCACATGATCCACACTGACCAGTCCCACACCCTCCCGGACCACGCCATCTATGACAATATCCATCTGGATGTGGATGTTATCCATTACTCCCACAGGGCTGGTCTGTCCAGTTCCTTCCTCTCTCTTGACCTGGACAAGATGTTTGACTGGTTGTATTACCAACATTGATTTGGGTCTCTGAGGGCGTTTAGGTTCAGGGACACATTTTGTTCCCGGCTCTGATGTCTGTCCGCTGCTGCCGCGGAGTGTCTAGTGCAGGTTAAGGGTTCCCTGACGGCGCCCCTTCGCTTTGGGAGAGGGGTACGTCCGGGCTGCCCCCTGTCTGGCCAGTTGTATTCTATTTGCGTGGAGCCTTTCCTGCGTCTCTTGCGGAGCAGGTTTTCGGGACTGATTCTACATGGACCGGGCATCGGGGTGGTCGTACCGGCTTCGGCCGCTGACGTGCTCCTCATGTTCACCCACCCGGCTGACCTGCGGAGAATGCGCGAGTGCCCAGGGGGTCTGCTCTGCCCCGTCCTCTGCCAGGATCGACTGGGGTAAACGTTCTGGACTCCTGGTCGCCCGGTGGCAGAGGGGACCCCCCTACCCGAGGAGCTCAGGCCTTTCTCCTGGAGCAGGACCAGCCTCCTCTACCTGGCGGTCCACCTCTGCGCTGCTGAGGAACCCTGGCCGGCGAACTCTCAGGAACTGGAGCCCACAGTTAGCGCTCGCCTGCGGAGCTGGACAGGACTGCTCCGAGTGCTGTCTTACTGGGGTGGATTTCTGGTCATAAAGCAGCTGATCGCCGCCATGTTGTGGTACCGGCTGGTCACTTTGACCCCTCCCCCGGACTTTGTCCTGAAAATCCATAGAATGCTCTTCAGGGACACAAGGCTGCACTGGATCACTGCTGAGGTCCTGTGTTTCCCGCTTAGGGAGGGTGGTAAGGGGCTGGTGTACCTACACACTCAGGTGGCGACCTTCCACCTTCAGACCCTGCAGCGATCCCTTTACGTCGAGCCTCCTCCGAGATGGTGAGACCTGGCGATGTATCTCTCCCGTCAGGTGCACGGCCTGAATTATGAGGTGCAGCTCCTGTTCTTGGAGCAGAGGGGCCTCAGTGGCTCCTTCCAGGCGTTGCCCATCTTTTACAAGGACCTGATCAAAGTCTGTAACATGATCGCCTCGCGACGCGGCTCTCCCCCGTCAGGAGTAGGGGCTACTGTCAGAGAGCCGCTGCTCAGGAACCCAGCTCTCCAGCCTTTTCAGTGGCTGGCTGAGAGGAGGGATACGGAGACCGGAACTGTGCACGGTGCTCCCAGTGTGGTCTAACCGAGGGAATATGGAGACTGGAACAGTGCACGGTGCTCCGAGTGTGGTCTAACCGAGGGATACGGAGACAGGAACTGTGCACGGTGCTCCCAGTGTGGTCTAACCGAGGGAGGTACGGAGACAGGAACTGTGCACGGTGCTCCGAGTGTGGTCTAACCGAGGGGGGATACGGAGACCGGAACTGTGCACGGTGCTCCGAGTGTGGTCTAACCGAGGGATACGGAGACCGGAACTGTGCACGGTGCTCCGAGTGTGGTCTAACCGAGGGAAACAGAGACCGGAGCTGTGCACGGTGCTCCGAGTGTGGTCTAACCGAGGGATACTGGGACCGGAACTGTGCACGGTGCTCCCAGTGTGGTCTAACCGTATCCCTCGGTTAGACCACACTGGGAGCACAGTGCACAGTTCCAGTCCCTGTATACCCCTCGGTTAGACCACACTCAGAGCACCGTGCACAGTTCCTGTCTCCGTATCCCTCGGTTAGACCACACTCGGAGCACCGTGCACAGTTCCGGTCTCCGTTTCCCCCTCGGTTAGACCACACTGTGCACAGTTCCGGTCTCCGTATCCCTCGGTTAGACCACACTGGGAGCACCGTGCACAGTTCCAGTCCCTGTATCCCCCTTGGTTAGAACACACTAGGAGCACCGTGCACAGTTCCAGTCACTGTATCCCCCTTGGTTAGACCACACTGGGAGCACCGTGCACAGTTCCTGTCTCCGTATCCCTCAGTTAGACCACACTCGGAGCACCGTGCACAGTTCCGGTCTCCGTATCCCTCGGTTAGACCACACTGGGAGCACCGTGCACAGTTCCGGTCTCCGTATCCCTCGGTTAGACCACACTCGGAGCACCGTGCACAGTTCTGGTCTCCGTATCCCTCAGTTAGACCACACTCGGAGCACCGTACACAGTTCTGGTCTCTGTATCCCTCGGTTAGACCACACTGGGAGCACCGTACACAGTTCTGGTCTCTGTATCCCTCGGTTAGACCACACTCGGAGCTCCGTGCACAGTTCCGGTCTCTGTATCCCTCGGTTCGACCACACTGGGAGCACCGTGCACAGTTCCGGTCTCCGTATCCCTCGGTTAGACCACACTGGGAGCAGCGTGCACAGTTCCGGTCTCCGTATCCCTCGGTTAGACCACACTGGGAGAACCGTGCACGGTTCCGGTCTCTGTATCCCTCGGTTAGACCACACTGGGAGCACCGTGCACAGTTCCGGTCTCCGTATCCCTCGGTTAGACCACACTGGGAGCACCGTGCACAGTTCCAGTCCCTGTATCCCCCTTGGTTAGAACACACTAGGAGCACCGTGCACAGTTCCAGTCACTGTATCCCCCTTGGTTAGACCACACTGGGAGCACCGTGCACAGTTCCTGTCTCCGTATCCCTCGGTTAGACCACACTCGGAGCACCGTGCACAGTTCCGGTCTCCGTATCCCTCGGTTAGACCACACTCGGAGCACCGTGCACAGTTCTGGTCTCCGTATCCCTCGGTTAGACCACACTCGGAGCACCGTGCACAGTTCTGGTCTCCGTATCCCTCGGTTAGACCACACTCGGAGCACCGTACACAGTTCTGGTCTCTGTATCCCTCGGTTAGACCACACTGGGAGCACCGTACACAGTTCTGGTCTCTGTATCCCTCGGTTAGACCACACTCGGAGCTCCGTGCACAGTTCCGGTCTCTGTATCCCTCGGTTCGACCACACTGGGAGCACCGTGCACAGTTCCGGTCTCCGTATCCCTCGGTTAGACCACACTGGGAGCAGCGTGCACAGTTCCGGTCTCCGTATCCCTCGGTTAGACCACACTGGGAGAACCGTGCACGGTTCCGGTCTCTGTATCCCTCGGTTAGACCACACTGGGAGCACCGTGCACAGTTCCGGTCTCCGTATCCCTCGGTTAGACCACACTGGGAGCACCGTGCACAGTTCCAGTCCCTGTATCCCCCTTGGTTAGAACACACTAGGAGCACCGTGCACAGTTCCAGTCACTGTATCCCCCTTGGTTAGACCACACTGGGAGCACCGTGCACAGTTCCTGTCTCCGTATCCCTCGGTTAGACCACACTCGGAGCACCGTGCACAGTTCCGGTCTCCGTATCCCTCGGTTAGACCACACTCGGAGCACCGTGCACAGTTCTGGTCTCCGTATCCCTCGGTTAGACCACACTCGGAGCACCGTACACAGTTCTGGTCTCTGTATCCCTCGGTTAGACCACACTGGGAGCACCGTACACAGTTCTGGTCTCTGTATCCCTCGGTTAGACCACACTCGGAGCTCCGTGCACAGTTCCAGTCTCTGTATCCCTCGGTTCGACCACACTGGGAGCACCGTGCACAGTTCCGGTCTCCGTATCCCTCGGTTAGACCACACTGGGAGCAGCGTGCACAGTTCCGGTCTCCGTATCCCTCGGTTAGACCACACTGGGAGAACCGTGCACGGTTCCGGTCTCTGTATCCCTCGGTTAGACCACACTGGGAGCACCGTGCACAGTTCCGGTCTCCGTATCCCTCGGTTAGACCACACTGGGAGCACCGTGCACAGTTCCAGTCCCTGTATCCCCCTTGGTTAGAACACACTAGGAGCACCGTGCACAGTTCCAGTCACTGTATCCCCCTTGGTTAGACCACACTGGGAGCACCGTGCACAGTTCCTGTCTCCGTATCCCTCGGTTAGACCACACTCGGAGCACCGTGCACAGTTCCGGTCTCCGTATCCCTCGGTTAGACCACACTGGGAGCACCGTGCACAGTTCCGGTCTCCGTATCCCTCGGTTAGACCACACTCGGAGCACCGTGCACAGTTCTGGTCTCCGTATCCCTCGGTTAGACCACACTCGGAGCACCGTACACAGTTCTGGTCTCTGTATCCCTCGGTTAGACCACACTGGGAGCACCGTACACAGTTCTGGTCTCTGTATCCCTCGGTTAGACCACACTCGGAGCTCCGTGCACAGTTCCGGTCTCCGTATCCCTCGGTTAGACCACACTGGGAGCACCGTGCACAGTTCCGGTCTCCGTATCCCTCGGTTAGACCACACTCGGAGCACCGTGCACAGTTCTGGTCTCCGTATCCCTCGGTTAGACCACACTCGGAGCACCGTACACAGTTCTGGTCTCTGTATCCCTCGGTTAGACCACACTGGGAGCACCGTACACAGTTCTGGTCTCTGTATCCCTCGGTTAGACCACACTCGGAGCTCCGTGCACAGTTCCGGTCTCTGTATCCCTCGGTTCGACCACACTGGGAGCACCGTGCACAGTTCCGGTCTCCGTATCCCTCGGTTAGACCACACTGGGAGCAGCGTGCACAGTTCCGGTCTCCGTATCCCTCGGTTAGACCACACTGGGAGAACCGTGCACGGTTCCGGTCTCTGTATCCCTCGGTTAGACCACACTGGGAGCACCGTGCACAGTTCCGGTCTCCGTATCCCTCGGTTAGACCACACTCGGAGCACCGTGCACAGTTCCTGTCTCCGTATCCCTCGGTTAGACCACACTCGGAGCACCGTGCACAGTTCCGGTCTCCATATCCCCTCGATAAGACAACACTGGGAGCACCGTGCAGAGTTCCGGTCTCCGTATCCCTCGGTTAGACCACACTGGGAGCACCGTGCACCGAGGGATACGGAGACCAGAACTGTGCACGGTGCTCCGAGTGTGGTCTAACCAAGGGATACGGAGGCTGGAACTGTTCACGGTGATCCCAGTGTGGTCTAACCAAGGGGGATACAGTGACCGGAACTGTGCACGGTGCTCCTAGTGTGTTCTAACCAAGGGGGATACAGTGACCGGAACTGTGCACGGTGCTCCCAGTGTGGTCTAACCGAGGGGTATACAGGGCCTGGAACTGTGCACTGTGTTCCCAGTGTGGTCTAACCGAGGTGATACGGAGACCGGAACTGTGCACGGTGCTCCGAGTGTTGTCTAACCAAGGGATACGGAGACCGGAACTGTGCACGGTGCTCTGAGTGTGGTCTAACCGAGGGATACGGAGACCAGAACTGTGCATGGTGCTCCCAGTGTGGTCGAACCGAGGGGATACGGAGACCGGAACTGTGCACGGTGCTCCCAGTGTGGTCTAACCGAGGGGATACGGAGACTGGAACTGTGCACGGTGCTCCCAGTGTGGTCTAACCGAGGGGATACGGAGACCGGAATTGTGCACGGTGCTCCCAGTGTGGTCTAACCGAGGGATACGGAGACTGGAACTGTGCACAGTTCTCCGAGTGTGGTCTAACCGAGGGGATACGGAGACCGGAACTGTGCACGGTGCTCCGAGTGTGGTCTAACCGAGGGATATGAAGACTGGAATTGTGCACGGTGCACCCAGTGTGGTCTAACCAAGGGATACGGAGACCAGAACTGTTCACAGTGCTCCCAGTGTGGTCTAACCGAGGGATACGGAGACCGGAACTGTGCACGGTGCTCCCAGTGTGGTCTAACCGAGGGGGATACGGAGACCGGAACTGTGCACGGTGCTCCCAGTGTGGTCTAACCGAGGGGATACGGAGACTGGAACTGTGCACGGTGCTCCCAGTGTGGTCTAACCGAGGGGATACGGAGACCGGAATTGTGCACGGTGCTCCCAGTGTGGTCTAACCGAGGGATACGGAGACTGGAACTGTGCACAGTTCTCCGAGTGTGGTCTAACCGAGGGGATACGGAGACCGGAACTGTGCACGGTGCTCCGAGTGTGGTCTAACCGAGGGATATGAAGACTGGAATTGTGCACGGTGCACCCAGTGTGGTCTAACCAAGGGATACGGAGACCAGAACTGTTCACAGTGCTCCCAGTGTGGTCTAACCGAGGGATACGGAGACCGGAACTGTGCACGGTGCTCCCAGTGTGGTCTAACCGAGGGGGATACGGAGACCGGAACTGTGCACGGTGCTCCCAGTGTGGTCTAACCGAGGGATACGGAGACCGGAACTGTGCACGGTGCCCCCAGTGTGGTCTAACCGAGGGGGATATGGAGACCGGAACTGTGCACGGTGCTCCGAGTGTGGTCTAACCGAGGGATACTGGGACCGGAACTGTGCACTGTGCTCCCAGTGTGGTCTAACCGTATCCCTCGGTTAGACCACACTGGGAGCACAGTGCACAGTTCCAGTCCCTGTGTACCCCTCGGTTAGACCACACTCAGAGCACCGTGCACAGTTCCTGTCTCCGTATCCCTCGGTTAGACCACACTCGGAGCACCGTGCACAGTTCCGGTCTCCGTTTCCCCCTCGGTTAGACCACACTGTGCACAGTTCCGGTCTCCGTATCCCTCGGTTAGACCACACTGGGAGCACCGTGCACAGTTCCAGTCCCTGTATCCCCCTTGGTTAGAACACACTAGGAGCACCGTGCACAGTTCCAGTCACTGTATCCCCCTTGGTTAGACCACACTGGGAGCACCGTGCACAGTTCCTGTCTCCGTATCCCTCAGTTAGACCACACTCGGAGCACCGTGCACAGTTCCGGTCTCCGTATCCCTCGGTTAGACCACACTGGGAGCACCGTGCACAGTTCCGGTCTCCGTATCCCTCGGTTAGACCACACTCGGAGCACCGTGCACAGTTCTGGTCTCCGTATCCCTCGGTTAGACCACACTCGGAGCACCGTACACAGTTCTGGTCTCTGTATCCCTCGGTTAGACCACACTGGGAGCACCGTACACAGTTCTGGTCTCTGTATCCCTCGGTTAGACCACACTCGGAGCTCCGTGCACAGTTCCGGTCTCTGTATCCCTCGGTTCGACCACACTGGGAGCACCGTGCACAGTTCCGGTCTCCGTATCCCTCGGTTAGACCACACTGGGAGCAGCGTGCACAGTTCCGGTCTCCGTATCCCTCGGTTAGACCACACTGGGAGAACCGTGCACGGTTCCGGTCTCTGTATCCCTCGGTTAGACCACACTGGGAGCACCGTGCACAGTTCCGGTCTCCGTATCCCTCGGTTAGACCACACTGGGAGCACCGTGCACAGTTCCAGTCCCTGTATCCCCCTTGGTTAGAACACACTAGGAGCACCGTGCACAGTTCCAGTCACTGTATCCCCCTTGGTTAGACCACACTGGGAGCACCGTGCACAGTTCCTGTCTCCGTATCCCTCGGTTAGACCACACTCGGAGCACCGTGCACAGTTCCGGTCTCCGTATCCCTCGGTTAGACCACACTGGGAGCACCGTGCACAGTTCCGGTCTCCGTATCCCTCGGTTAGACCACACTCGGAGCACCGTGCACAGTTCTGGTCTCCGTATCCCTCGGTTAGACCACACTCGGAGCACCGTACACAGTTCTGGTCTCTGTATCCCTCGGTTAGACCACACTGGGAGCACCGTACACAGTTCTGGTCTCTGTATCCCTCGGTTAGACCACACTCGGAGCTCCGTGCACAGTTCCGGTCTCTGTATCCCTCGGTTCGACCACACTGGGAGCACCGTGCACAGTTCCGGTCTCCGTATCCCTCGGTTAGACCACACTGGGAGCAGCGTGCACAGTTCCGGTCTCCGTATCCCTCGGTTAGACCACACTGGGAGAACCGTGCACGGTTCCGGTCTCTGTATCCCTCGGTTAGACCACACTGGGAGCACCGTGCACAGTTCCGGTCTCCGTATCCCTCGGTTAGACCACACTCGGAGCACCGTGCACAGTTCCTGTCTCCGTATCCCTCGGTTAGACCACACTCGGAGCACCGTGCACAGTTCCGGTCTCCATATCCCCTCGATAAGACAACACTGGGAGCACCGTGCAGAGTTCCGGTCTCCGTATCCCTCGGTTAGACCACACTGGGAGCACCGTGCACCGAGGGATACGGAGACCAGAACTGTGCACGGTGCTCCGAGTGTGGTCTAACCAAGGGATACGGAGGCTGGAACTGTTCACGGTGATCCCAGTGTGGTCTAACCAAGGGGGATACAGTGACCGGAACTGTGCACGGTGCTCCTAGTGTGTTCTAACCAAGGGGGATACAGGGACTGGAACTGTGCACGGTGCTCCCAGTGTGGTCTAACCGAGGGGTATACAGGGCCTGGAACTGTGCACTGTGTTCCCAGTGTGGTCTAACCGAGGGATATGGAGACTGGAACTGTGCACGGTGCTCCCAGTGTGGTCTAACCGAGGTGATACGGAGACCGGAACTGTGCACGGTGCTCCGAGTGTTGTCTAACCAAGGGATACGGAGACCGGAACTGTGCACGGTGCTCTGAGTGTGGTCTAACCGAGGGATACGGAGACCAGAACTGTGCATGGTGCTCCCAGTGTGGTCGAACCGAGGGGATACGGAGACCGGAACTGTGCACGGTGCTCCCAGTGTGGTCTAACCGAGGGGATACGGAGACTGGAACTGTGCACGGTGCTCCCAGTGTGGTCTAACCGAGGGGATACGGAGACCGGAATTGTGCACGGTGCTCCCAGTGTGGTCTAACCGAGGGATACGGAGACTGGAACTGTGCACAGTTCTCCGAGTGTGGTCTAACCGAGGGGATACGGAGACCGGAACTGTGCACGGTGCTCCGAGTGTGGTCTAACCGAGGGATATGAAGACTGGAATTGTGCACGGTGCACCCAGTGTGGTCTAACCAAGGGATACGGAGACCAGAACTGTTCACAGTGCTCCCAGTGTGGCCTAACCGAGGGATACGGAGACCGGAACTGTGCACGGTGCTCCCAGTGTGGTCTAACCGAGGGGGATACGGAGACCGGAACTGTGCACGGTGCTCCCAGTGTGGTCTAACCGAGGGATACGGAGACCGGAACTGTGCACGGTGCCCCCAGTGTGGTCTAACCGAGGGGGATATGGAGACCGGAACTGTGCACGGTGCTCCGAGTGTGGTCTAACCGAGGGATACTGGGACCGGAACTGTGCACTGTGCTCCCAGTGTGGTCTAACCGAGGGGGAAACGGAGACCGGAACTGTGCATGGTGCTCCCAGTGTGGTCTAACCGTGGGATACAGGGACCGGAACTCTGCACGGTGCTCCCAGTGTGGTCTTATCGAGGGGATACGGAGGCCGGAACTGTGCACGGTGCTCCGAGTGTGGTCTAACCGAGGGATACGGAGACCGGAACTGTGCACGGTGCTCCGAGTGTGGTCTAACCGAGGGATATGGAGACCGGAACTGTGCACGGTGCTCCCAGTGTGGTCTAACCGAGGGATACGGAGACTGGAACTGTGCACGGTGCTCCCAGTGTGGTCTAACCGAAGGATACGGAGACCGGAACTGTGCACGGTGCTCCCAGTGTGGTCTAACCGAGGGGGATACGGAGACCGGAACTGTGCACGGTGCTCCCAGTGTGGTCTAACCGAGGGATACGGAGACCGGAACTGTGCACGGTGCCCCCAGTGTGGTCTAACCGAGGGGGATATGGAGACCGGAACTGTGCACGGTGCTCCGAGTGTGGTCTAACCGAGGGATACTGGGACCGGAACTGTGCACTGTGCTCCCAGTGTGGTCTAACCGTATCCCTCGGTTAGACCACACTGGGAGCACAGTGCACAGTTCCAGTCCCTGTATACCCCTCGGTTAGACCACACTCAGAGCACCGTGCACAGTTCCTGTCTCCGTATCCCTCGGTTAGACCACACTGTGTACAGTTCCGGTCTCCGTATCCCTCGGTTAGACCACACTGGGAGCACCGTGCACAGTTCCAGTCCCTGTATCCCCCTTGGTTAGAACACACTAGGAGCACCGTGCACAGTTCCAGTCACTGTATCCCCCTTGGTTAGACCACACTGGGAGCACCGTGCACAGTTCCTGTCTCCGTGTCCCTCAGTTAGACCACACTCGGAGCACCGTGCACAGTTCCGGTCTCCGTATCCCTCGGTTAGACCACACTGGGAGCACCGTGCACAGTTCCGGTCTCCGTATCCCTCGGTTAGACCACACTCGGAGCACCGTGCACAGTTCTGGTCTCCGTATCCCTCGGTTAGACCACACTCGGAGCACCGTACACAGTTCTGGTCTCTGTATCCCTCGGTTAGACCACACTGGGAGCACCGTACACAGTTCTGGTCTCTGTATCCCTCGGTTAGACCACACTCGGAGCTCCGTGCACAGTTCCGGTCTCCGTATCCCTCAGTTAGACCACACTGGGAGCACCGTGCACAGTTCCGGTCTCCGTATCCCTCGGTTAGACCACACTCGGAGCACCGTGCACAGTTCTGGTCTCCGTATCCCTCGGTTAGACCACACTCGGAGCACCGTACACAGTTCTGGTCTCTGTATCCCTCGGTTAGACCACACTGGGAGCACCGTACACAGTTCTGGTCTCTGTATCCCTCGGTTAGACCACACTCGGAGCTCCGTGCACAGTTCCGGTCTCTGTATCCCTCGGTTCGACCACACTGGGAGCACCGTGCACAGTTCCGGTCTCCGTATCCCTCGGTTAGACCACACTGGGAGCAGCGTGCACAGTTCCGGTCTCCGTATCCCTCGGTTAGACCACACTGGGAGAACCGTGCACGGTTCCGGTCTCTGTATCCCTCGGTTAGACCACACTGGGAGCACCGTGCACAGTTCCGGTCTCCGTATCCCTCGGTTAGACCACACTCGGAGCACCGTGCACAGTTCCTGTCTCCGTATCCCTCGGTTAGACCACACTCGGAGCACCGTGCACAGTTCCGGTCTCCATATCCCCTCGATAAGACAACACTGGGAGCACCGTGCAGAGTTCCGGTCTCCGTATCCCTCGGTTAGACCACACTGGGAGCACCGTGCACCGAGGGATACGGAGACCAGAACTGTGCACGGTGCTCCGAGTGTGGTCTAACCAAGGGATACGGAGGCTGGAACTGTTCACGGTGATCCCAGTGTGGTCTAACCAAGGGGGATACAGTGACCGGAACTGTGCACGGTGCTCCTAGTGTGTTCTAACCAAGGGGGATACAGTGACCGGAACTGTGCACGGTGCTCCCAGTGTGGTCTAACCGAGGGGTATACAGGGCCTGGAACTGTGCACTGTGTTCCCAGTGTGGTCTAACCGAGGTGATACGGAGACCGGAACTGTGCACGGTGCTCCGAGTGTTGTCTAACCAAGGGATACGGAGACCGGAACTGTGCACGGTGCTCTGAGTGTGGTCTAACCGAGGGATACGGAGACCAGAACTGTGCATGGTGCTCCCAGTGTGGTCGAACCGAGGGGATACGGAGACCGGAACTGTGCACGGTGCTCCCAGTGTGGTCTAACCGAGGGGATACGGAGACTGGAACTGTGCACGGTGCTCCCAGTGTGGTCTAACCGAGGGGATACGGAGACCGGAATTGTGCACGGTGCTCCCAGTGTGGTCTAACCGAGGGATACGGAGACTGGAACTGTGCACAGTTCTCCGAGTGTGGTCTAACCGAGGGGATACGGAGACCGGAACTGTGCACGGTGCTCCGAGTGTGGTCTAACCGAGGGATATGAAGACTGGAATTGTGCACGGTGCACCCAGTGTGGTCTAACCAAGGGATACGGAGACCAGAACTGTTCACAGTGCTCCCAGTGTGGTCTAACCGAGGGATACGGAGACCGGAACTGTGCACGGTGCTCCCAGTGTGGTCTAACCGAGGGGGATACGGAGACCGGAACTGTGCACGGTGCTCCCAGTGTGGTCTAACCGAGGGGATACGGAGACTGGAACTGTGCACGGTGCTCCCAGTGTGGTCTAACCGAGGGGATACGGAGACCGGAATTGTGCACGGTGCTCCCAGTGTGGTCTAACCGAGGGATACGGAGACTGGAACTGTGCACAGTTCTCCGAGTGTGGTCTAACCGAGGGGATACGGAGACCGGAACTGTGCACGGTGCTCCGAGTGTGGTCTAACCGAGGGATATGAAGACTGGAATTGTGCACGGTGCACCCAGTGTGGTCTAACCAAGGGATACGGAGACCAGAACTGTTCACAGTGCTCCCAGTGTGGTCTAACCGAGGGATACGGAGACCGGAACTGTGCACGGTGCTCCCAGTGTGGTCTAACCGAGGGGGATACGGAGACCGGAACTGTGCACGGTGCTCCCAGTGTGGTCTAACCGAGGGATACGGAGACCGGAACTGTGCACGGTGCCCCCAGTGTGGTCTAACCGAGGGGGATATGGAGACCGGAACTGTGCACGGTGCTCCGAGTGTGGTCTAACCGAGGGATACTGGGACCGGAACTGTGCACTGTGCTCCCAGTGTGGTCTAACCGTATCCCTCGGTTAGACCACACTGGGAGCACAGTGCACAGTTCCAGTCCCTGTGTACCCCTCGGTTAGACCACACTCAGAGCACCGTGCACAGTTCCTGTCTCCGTATCCCTCGGTTAGACCACACTCGGAGCACCGTGCACAGTTCCGGTCTCCGTTTCCCCCTCGGTTAGACCACACTGTGCACAGTTCCGGTCTCCGTATCCCTCGGTTAGACCACACTGGGAGCACCGTGCACAGTTCCAGTCCCTGTATCCCCCTTGGTTAGAACACACTAGGAGCACCGTGCACAGTTCCAGTCACTGTATCCCCCTTGGTTAGACCACACTGGGAGCACCGTGCACAGTTCCTGTCTCCGTATCCCTCAGTTAGACCACACTCGGAGCACCGTGCACAGTTCCGGTCTCCGTATCCCTCGGTTAGACCACACTGGGAGCACCGTGCACAGTTCCGGTCTCCGTATCCCTCGGTTAGACCACACTCGGAGCACCGTGCACAGTTCTGGTCTCCGTATCCCTCGGTTAGACCACACTCGGAGCACCGTACACAGTTCTGGTCTCTGTATCCCTCGGTTAGACCACACTGGGAGCACCGTACACAGTTCTGGTCTCTGTATCCCTCGGTTAGACCACACTCGGAGCTCCGTGCACAGTTCCGGTCTCTGTATCCCTCGGTTCGACCACACTGGGAGCACCGTGCACAGTTCCGGTCTCCGTATCCCTCGGTTAGACCACACTGGGAGCAGCGTGCACAGTTCCGGTCTCCGTATCCCTCGGTTAGACCACACTGGGAGAACCGTGCACGGTTCCGGTCTCTGTATCCCTCGGTTAGACCACACTGGGAGCACCGTGCACAGTTCCGGTCTCCGTATCCCTCGGTTAGACCACACTGGGAGCACCGTGCACAGTTCCAGTCCCTGTATCCCCCTTGGTTAGAACACACTAGGAGCACCGTGCACAGTTCCAGTCACTGTATCCCCCTTGGTTAGACCACACTGGGAGCACCGTGCACAGTTCCTGTCTCCGTATCCCTCGGTTAGACCACACTCGGAGCACCGTGCACAGTTCCGGTCTCCGTATCCCTCGGTTAGACCACACTGGGAGCACCGTGCACAGTTCCGGTCTCCGTATCCCTCGGTTAGACCACACTCGGAGCACCGTGCACAGTTCTGGTCTCCGTATCCCTCGGTTAGACCACACTCGGAGCACCGTACACAGTTCTGGTCTCTGTATCCCTCGGTTAGACCACACTGGGAGCACCGTACACAGTTCTGGTCTCTGTATCCCTCGGTTAGACCACACTCGGAGCTCCGTGCACAGTTCCGGTCTCTGTATCCCTCGGTTCGACCACACTGGGAGCACCGTGCACAGTTCCGGTCTCCGTATCCCTCGGTTAGACCACACTGGGAGCAGCGTGCACAGTTCCGGTCTCCGTATCCCTCGGTTAGACCACACTGGGAGAACCGTGCACGGTTCCGGTCTCTGTATCCCTCGGTTAGACCACACTGGGAGCACCGTGCACAGTTCCGGTCTCCGTATCCCTCGGTTAGACCACACTCGGAGCACCGTGCACAGTTCCTGTCTCCGTATCCCTCGGTTAGACCACACTCGGAGCACCGTGCACAGTTCCGGTCTCCATATCCCCTCGATAAGACAACACTGGGAGCACCGTGCAGAGTTCCGGTCTCCGTATCCCTCGGTTAGACCACACTGGGAGCACCGTGCACCGAGGGATACGGAGACCAGAACTGTGCACGGTGCTCCGAGTGTGGTCTAACCAAGGGATACGGAGGCTGGAACTGTTCACGGTGATCCCAGTGTGGTCTAACCAAGGGGGATACAGTGACCGGAACTGTGCACGGTGCTCCTAGTGTGTTCTAACCAAGGGGGATACAGGGACTGGAACTGTGCACGGTGCTCCCAGTGTGGTCTAACCGAGGGGTATACAGGGCCTGGAACTGTGCACTGTGTTCCCAGTGTGGTCTAACCGAGGGATATGGAGACTGGAACTGTGCACGGTGCTCCCAGTGTGGTCTAACCGAGGTGATACGGAGACCGGAACTGTGCACGGTGCTCCGAGTGTTGTCTAACCAAGGGATACGGAGACCGGAACTGTGCACGGTGCTCTGAGTGTGGTCTAACCGAGGGATACGGAGACCAGAACTGTGCATGGTGCTCCCAGTGTGGTCGAACCGAGGGGATACGGAGACCGGAACTGTGCACGGTGCTCCCAGTGTGGTCTAACCGAGGGGATACGGAGACTGGAACTGTGCACGGTGCTCCCAGTGTGGTCTAACCGAGGGGATACGGAGACCGGAATTGTGCACGGTGCTCCCAGTGTGGTCTAACCGAGGGATACGGAGACTGGAACTGTGCACAGTTCTCCGAGTGTGGTCTAACCGAGGGGATACGGAGACCGGAACTGTGCACGGTGCTCCGAGTGTGGTCTAACCGAGGGATATGAAGACTGGAATTGTGCACGGTGCACCCAGTGTGGTCTAACCAAGGGATACGGAGACCAGAACTGTTCACAGTGCTCCCAGTGTGGCCTAACCGAGGGATACGGAGACCGGAACTGTGCACGGTGCTCCCAGTGTGGTCTAACCGAGGGGGATACGGAGACCGGAACTGTGCACGGTGCTCCCAGTGTGGTCTAACCGAGGGATACGGAGACCGGAACTGTGCACGGTGCCCCCAGTGTGGTCTAACCGAGGGGGATATGGAGACCGGAACTGTGCACGGTGCTCCGAGTGTGGTCTAACCGAGGGATACTGGGACCGGAACTGTGCACTGTGCTCCCAGTGTGGTCTAACCGAGGGGGAAACGGAGACCGGAACTGTGCATGGTGCTCCCAGTGTGGTCTAACCGTGGGATACAGGGACCGGAACTCTGCACGGTGCTCCCAGTGTGGTCTTATCGAGGGGATACGGAGGCCGGAACTGTGCACGGTGCTCCGAGTGTGGTCTAACCGAGGGATACGGAGACCGGAACTGTGCACGGTGCTCCGAGTGTGGTCTAACCGAGGGATATGGAGACCGGAACTGTGCACGGTGCTCCCAGTGTGGTCTAACCGAGGGATACGGAGACTGGAACTGTGCACGGTGCTCCCAGTGTGGTCTAACCGAAGGATACGGAGACCGGAACTGTGCACGGTGCTCCCAGTGTGGTCTAACCGAGGGGGATACGGAGACCGGAACTGTGCACGGTGCTCCCAGTGTGGTCTAACCGAGGGATACGGAGACCGGAACTGTGCACGGTGCCCCCAGTGTGGTCTAACCGAGGGGGATATGGAGACCGGAACTGTGCACGGTGCTCCGAGTGTGGTCTAACCGAGGGATACTGGGACCGGAACTGTGCACTGTGCTCCCAGTGTGGTCTAACCGTATCCCTCGGTTAGACCACACTGGGAGCACAGTGCACAGTTCCAGTCCCTGTATACCCCTCGGTTAGACCACACTCAGAGCACCGTGCACAGTTCCTGTCTCCGTATCCCTCGGTTAGACCACACTGTGTACAGTTCCGGTCTCCGTATCCCTCGGTTAGACCACACTGGGAGCACCGTGCACAGTTCCAGTCCCTGTATCCCCCTTGGTTAGAACACACTAGGAGCACCGTGCACAGTTCCAGTCACTGTATCCCCCTTGGTTAGACCACACTGGGAGCACCGTGCACAGTTCCTGTCTCCGTGTCCCTCAGTTAGACCACACTCGGAGCACCGTGCACAGTTCCGGTCTCCGTATCCCTCGGTTAGACCACACTGGGAGCACCGTGCACAGTTCCGGTCTCCGTATCCCTCGGTTAGACCACACTCGGAGCACCGTGCACAGTTCTGGTCTCCGTATCCCTCGGTTAGACCACACTCGGAGCACCGTACACAGTTCTGGTCTCTGTATCCCTCGGTTAGACCACACTGGGAGCACCGTACACAGTTCTGGTCTCTGTATCCCTCGGTTAGACCACACTCGGAGCTCCGTGCACAGTTCCAGTCTCTGTATCCCTCGGTTCGACCACACTGGGAGCACCGTGCACAGTTCCGGTCTCCGTATCCCTCGGTTAGACCACACTGGGAGCAGCGTGCACAGTTCCGGTCTCCGTATCCCTCGGTTAGACCACACTGGGAGAACCGTGCACGGTTCCGGTCTCTGTATCCCTCGGTTAGACCACACTGGGAGCACCGTGCACAGTTCCGGTCTCCGTATCCCTCGGTTAGACCACACTGGGAGCACCGTGCACAGTTCCAGTCCCTGTATCCCCCTTGGTTAGAACACACTAGGAGCACCGTGCACAGTTCCAGTCACTGTATCCCCCTTGGTTAGACCACACTGGGAGCACCGTGCACAGTTCCTGTCTCCGTATCCCTCGGTTAGACCACACTCGGAGCACCGTGCACAGTTCCGGTCTCCGTATCCCTCGGTTAGACCACACTGGGAGCACCGTGCACAGTTCCGGTCTCCGTATCCCTCGGTTAGACCACACTCGGAGCACCGTGCACAGTTCTGGTCTCCGTATCCCTCGGTTAGACCACACTCGGAGCACCGTACACAGTTCTGGTCTCTGTATCCCTCGGTTAGACCACACTGGGAGCACCGTACACAGTTCTGGTCTCTGTATCCCTCGGTTAGACCACACTCGGAGCTCCGTGCACAGTTCCGGTCTCTGTATCCCTCGGTTCGACCACACTGGGAGCACCGTGCACAGTTCCGGTCTCCGTATCCCTCGGTTAGACCACACTGGGAGCAGCGTGCACAGTTCCGGTCTCCGTATCCCTCGGTTAGACCACACTGGGAGAACCGTGCACGGTTCCGGTCTCTGTATCCCTCGGTTAGACCACACCGGGAGCACCGTGCACAGTTCCGGTCTCCGTATCCCTCGGTTAGACCACACTCGGAGCACCGTGCACAGTTCCTGTCTCCGTATCCCTCGGTTAGACCACACTCGGAGCACCGTGCACAGTTCCGGTCTCCATATCCCCTCGATAAGACAACACTGGGAGCACCGTGCAGAGTTCCGGTCTCCGTATCCCTCGGTTAGACCACACTGGGAGCACCGTGCACCGAGGGATACGGAGACCAGAACTGTGCACGGTGCTCCGAGTGTGGTCTAACCAAGGGATACGGAGGCTGGAACTGTTCACGGTGATCCCAGTGTGGTCTAACCAAGGGGGATACAGTGACCGGAACTGTGCACGGTGCTCCTAGTGTGTTCTAACCAAGGGGGATACAGGGACTGGAACTGTGCATGGTGCTCCCAGTGTGGTCTAACCGAGGGGTATACAGGGCCTGGAACTGTGCACTGTGTTCCCAGTGTGGTCTAACCGAGGGATATGGAGACTGGAACTGTGCACGGTGCTCCCAGTGTGGTCTAACCGAGGTGATACGGAGACCGGAACTGTGCACGGTGCTCCGAGTGTTGTCTAACCAAGGGATACGGAGACCGGAACTGTGCACGGTGCTCTGAGTGTGGTCTAACCGAGGGATACGGAGACCAGAACTGTGCATGGTGCTCCCAGTGTGGTCGAACCGCGGGGATACGGAGACCGGAACTGTGCACGGTGCTCCCAGTGTGGTCTAACCGAGGGGATACGGAGACTGGAACTGTGCACGGTGCTCCCAGTGTGGTCTAACCGAGGGGATACGGAGACCGGAATTGTGCACGGTGCTCCCAGTGTGGTCTAACCGAGGGATACGGAGACTGGAACTGTGCACAGTTCTCCGAGTGTGGTCTAACCGAGGGGATACGGAGACCGGAACTGTGCACGGTGCTCCGAGTGTGGTCTAACCGAGGGATATGAAGACTGGAATTGTGCACGGTGCACCCAGTGTGGTCTAACCAAGGGATACGGAGACCAGAACTGTTCACAGTGCTCCCAGTGTGGTCTAACCGAGGGATACGGAGACCGGAACTGTGCACGGTGCTCCCAGTGTGGTCTAACCGAGGGGGATACGGAGACCGGAACTGTGCACGGTGCTCCCAGTGTGGTCTAACCGAGGGATACGGAGACCGGAACTGTGCACGGTGCCCCCAGTGTGGTCTAACCGAGGGGGATATGGAGACCGGAACTGTGCACGGTGCTCCGAGTGTGGTCTAACCGAGGGATACTGGGACCGGAACTGTGCACTGTGCTCCCAGTGTGGTCTAACCGAGGGGGAAACGGAGACCAGAACTGTGCACGGTGCTCCGAGTGTGGTCTAACCGAGGGATACGGAGACCAGAACTGTGCACGGTGCTCCGAGTGTGGTCTAACCGAGGGATACGGAGACGGAACTGTGCACGGTGCTCCCAGTGTGGTCTAACCGAGGGATACGGAGACCGGAACTGTGCACGGTGCTCCGAGTGTGGTCTAACCGAGGGATACGGAGACAGGAACTGTGCACGGTGCTCCCAGTGTGGTCTAACCAAGGGGGATACAGTGACCGGAACTGTGCACGGTGCTCCTAGTGTGCTCTAACCAAGGAGGATACAGGGACTGGAACTGTGCACGGTGCTCCCAGTGTGGTCTAACCGAGGGGGATACAGGGACTGGAACTGTGCACGGTGCTCCGAGTATGGTCTAACCGAGGGATACGGAGACCGGAACTGTGCACAGTGCTCCCAGTGTGGTCTAACTGAGGGATATGGAGACTGGAACTGTGCACGGTGCTCCCAGTGTGGTCTAACCGAGGGGATACGGAGACCGGAACTGTGCACGGTGCTCCGAGTGTGGTCTAACCGAGGGGGATACGGAGACCGGAACTGTGCACGGTGCTCCGAGTGTTGTCTAACCAAGGGATACGGAGACCGGAACTGTGCACGGTGCTCCCAGTGTTGTCTAACCAAGGGATATGGAGACCGGAACTGTGCACGGTGCTCTGAGTGTGGTCTAACCGAGGGATACGGAGACCAGAACTGTGCACGGTGCTCCCAGTGTGGTCGAACTGAGGGGATACGGAGACCGGAACTGTGCACGGTGCTCCCAGTGTGGTCTAACCGAGGGGATACGGAGACCGGAACTGTGCACGGTGCTCCGAGTGTGGTCTAACCGAGGGGATACGGAGACCGGAACTGTGCACGGTGCTCCCAGTGTGGTCTAACCGAGGGATACGGAGACTGGAACTGTGCACGGTGCTCGGAGCGTGGTCTAACCGAGGGGATACGGAGACCGGAACTGTGCACGGTGCTCCGACTGTGGTCTAACCGAGGGATATGAAGCCTGTAACTGTGCACGGTGCTCCGAGTGTGGTCTAACCGAGGGTAAATGTGTTGCTGTGCCATTTGCTGTACTGCATTGGAAAACCCCCTTCTGCAACTCCCATTCCTTCGAGCTGCAGCTGCTTTCTCCGGATGATTGACAGGTGGTGGCTCAGCCAGAATGATTGACAGTTACCGTCACCCCTGGCAACCCCGGCCGGGCTGGAACAATCAGGGAGGGGGCGTGACTGGGGAAGTGTGGTCAGAGTGCAGGCGCGTGAGACTGGGCCAGCTGTGAAGCCGAGGGCGCAGGCGCTTGAAATGGTTGGAGAACGCATGCACGTTCCGCGCTCGGAGGAGGATCCGGCGCCTGCGCACGGGGAGAAGACGGTAAAGGCCGCGCATGCGCAGGTCGGCCCGAGGGGGGGCGGCAGCCATTTTGTCCCCCCATCAGCTGCAGAGTCGGAGAAGGGGAGAGAGAGAGGGAAAGGAGGAGGAGCAGCAGCGGCCCGCTCGGTCGCGGCGGCCGGACACGCACAGCGACAGCGGCGACGGTATGCAAACCGCGAAGGGACCTCCGGGAGCCCCCTGAGGCTGCCAGGCGAGGCGGCGAGCGGTGCGCACGCGCGGTTCCCACCCGCTGTCTGGAATAGAGCGTTTTCACTCGCGCGGGGCCGTGTGGGTAATGGAGGCGCCATTAAAGCCCCTTGGAGAGCGTGAGAGTGTCAGCTTCCAGAGAGAGAGAGAGTGTCAGCTTCCAGAGAGAGAGAGAGTGTCAGCTTCCAGAGAGAGAGAGAGAGAGAGGCAGATTCTCACAGAGAGAGAGAGAGGCAGATTCTCACAGAGAGAGAGAGGCAGATTCTCACAGAGAGAGAGGAGCAGATTCTCACAGAGAGAGAGAGGCAGATTCTCACAGAGAGAGAGAGGCAGATTCTCACAGAGAGAGAGGCAGATTCTCACAGAGAGAGAGAGAGGCAGATTCTCACAGAGAGAGAGAGAGGCAGATTCTCACAGAGAGAGAGGAGCAGATTCTCACAGAGAGAGAGAGGCAGATTCTCACAGAGAGAGAGAGAGGCAGATTCTCACAGAGAGAGAGAGGCAGATTCTCACAGAGAGAGAGAGGTAGATTCTCACAGAGAGAGAGAGAGGCAGATTCTCACAGAGAGAGAGAGGCAGATTCTCACAGAGAGAGAGAGGCAGATTCTCACAGAGAGAGAGAGGCAGATTCTCACAGAGAGAGAGAGGCAGATTCTCACAGAGAGAGAGAGGCAGATTCTCACAGAGAGAGAGAGGCAGATTCTCACAGAGAGAGAGAGGCAGATTCTCACAGAGAGAGAGAGGAGCAGATTCTCACAGAGAGAGAGAGGAGCAGATTCTCACAGAGAGAGAGAGGAGCAGATTCTCACAGAGAGAGAGAGAGAGGCAGATTCTCACAGAGAGAGAGAGGAGCAGATTCTCACAGAGAGAGAGAGAGGCAGATTCTCACAGAGAGAGAGAGGCAGATTCTCACAGAGAGAGAGAGGAGCAGATTCTCACAGAGAGAGAGAGAGGCAGATTCTCACAGAGAGAGAGAGAGGCAGATTCTCACAGAGAGAGAGAGAGGCAGATTCTCACAGAGAGAGAGGGAGGCAGATTCTCACAGAGAGAGAGAGAGGCAGATTCTCACAGAGAGAGAGAGAGGCAGATTCTCACAGAGAGAGAGGGAGGCAGATTCTCACAGAGAGAGAGGGAGGCAGATTCTCACAGAGAGAGAGAGAGGCAGATTCTCACAGAGAGAGAGAGAGGCAGATTCTCACAGAGAGAGAGAGGCAGATTCTCACAGAGAGAGAGAGGCAGATTCTCACAGAGAGAGAGAGAGGCAGATTCTCACAGAGTGAGAGAGAGGCAGATTCTCACAGAGAGAGAGAGGTAGATTCTCACAGAGAGAGAGAGAGGCAGATTCTCACAGAGAGAGAGAGGCAGATTCTCACAGAGAGAGAGGGAGGCAGATTCTCACAGAGAGAGAGAGGCAGATTCTCACAGAGAGAGAGAGGCAGATTCTCACAGAGAGAGAGAGGTAGATTCTCACAGAGAGAGAGAGAGGCAGATTCTCACAGAGAGAGAGAGGCAGATTCTCACAGAGAGAGAGAGAGGCAGATTCTCACAGAGAGAGAGAGGCAGATTCTCACAGAGAGAGAGAGAGGCAGATTCTCACAGAGTGAGAGAGAGGCAGATTCTCACAGAGAGAGAGAGAGAGGCAGATTCTCACAGAGAGAGAGAGAGGTAGATTCTCACAGAGAGAGAGAGGCAGATTCTCACAGAGAGAGAGAGAGGCAGATTCTCACAGAGTGAGAGAGAGGCAGATTCTCACAGAGAGAGAGAGAGAGGCAGATTCTCACAGAGAGAGAGAGAGGCAGATTCTCACAGAGAGAGAGAGGCAGATTCTCACAGAGAGAGAGAGAGGCAGATTCTCACAGAGAGAGAGTTAGATTCTCACAGAGAGAGAGAGGCAGATTCTCACAGAGAGAGAGAGAGGCAGATTCTCACAGAGAGAGAGAGAGGCAGATTCTCACAGAGAGAGAGAGAGGCAGATTCTCACAGAGAGAGAGAGAGGCAGATTCTCACAGAGAGAGAGGAGCAGATTCTCACAGAGAGAGAGAGGCAGATTCTCACAGAGAGAGAGAGGCAGATTCTCACAGAGAGAGAGAGAGGCAGATTCTCACAGAGAGAGAGAGAGGCAGATTCTCACAGAGAGAGAGGGAGGCAGATTCTCACAGAGAGAGAGAGAGGCAGATTCTCACAGAGAGAGAGGGAGGCAGATTCTCACAGAGAGAGAGAGAGGCAGATTCTCACAGAGAGAGAGGGAGGCAGATTCTCACAGAGAGAGAGAGAGGCAGATTCTCACAGAGAGAGAGAGGCAGATTCTCACAGAGAGAGAGGGAGGCAGATTCTCACAGAGAGAGAGAGAGGCAGATTCTCACAGAGAGAGAGAGGCAGATTCTCACAGAGAGAGAGAGAGGCAGATTCTCACAGAGTGAGAGAGAGGCAGATTCTCACAGAGAGAGAGAGGTAGATTCTCACAGAGAGAGAGAGAGGCAGATTCTCACAGAGAGAGAGAGGCAGATTCTCACAGAGAGAGAGGGAGGCAGATTCTCACAGAGAGAGAGAGGCAGATTCTCACAGAGAGAGAGAGGCAGATTCTCACAGAGAGAGAGAGGTAGATTCTCACAGAGAGAGAGAGAGGCAGATTCTCACAGAGTGAGAGAGAGGCAGATTCTCACAGAGAGAGAGAGGTAGATTCTCACAGAGAGAGAGAGAGGCAGATTCTCACAGAGAGAGAGAGGCAGATTCTCACAGAGAGAGAGAGGCAGATTCTCACAGAGAGAGAGAGGCAGATTCTCACAGAGAGAGAGAGGCAGATTCTCACAGAGAGAGAGAGGCAGATTCTCACAGAGAGAGAGAGGCAGATTCTCACAGAGAGAGAGAGAGAGGCAGATTCTCACAGAGAGAGAGAGGCAGATTCTCACAGAGAGAGAGAGAGGCAGATTCTCACAGAGAGAGAGAGGCAGATTCTCACAGAGAGAGAGAGAGGCAGATTCTCACAGAGAGAGAGAGAGAGAGGCAGATTCTCACAGAGAGAGAGAGGCAGATTCTCACAGAGAGAGAGAGAGAGAGGCAGATTCTCACAGAGAGAGAGAGAGGCAGATTCTCACAGAGAGAGAGGGGCAGATTCTCACAGAGAGAGAGAGGCAGATTCTCACAGAGAGAGAGAGGCAGATTCTCACAGAGAGAGAGAGGCTGATTCTCACAGAGAGAGAGGCAGATTCTCACAGAGAGAGAGGCAGATTCTCACAGAGAGAGAGAGGCAGATTCTCACAGAGAGAGAGGCAGATTCTCACAGAGAGAGAGAGAGGCAGATTCTCACAGAGAGAGAGAGAGGCAGATTCTCACAGAGAGAGAGAGAGGCAGATTCTCACAGAGAGAGAGAGAGAGGCAGATTCTCACAGAGAGAGAGGCAGATTCTCACAGAGAGAGAGAGAGGCAGATTCTCACAGAGAGAGAGAGGCAGATTCTCACAGAGAGAGAGAGAGGCAGATTCTCACAGAGAGAGAGAGAGAGGCAGATTCTCACAGAGAGAGAGAGGCAGATTCTCACAGAGAGAGAGAGAGGCAGATTCTCACAGAGAGAGAGAGGCAGATTCTCACAGAGAGAGAGAGGCAGATTCTCACAGAGAGAGAGGGAGGCAGATTCTCACAGAGAGAGAGGGGCAGATTCTCACAGAGAGAGAGGCAGATTCTCACAGAGAGAGAGGCAGATTCTCACAGAGAGAGAGAGGCAGATTCTCACAGAGAGAGAGAGGGGCAGATTCTCACAGAGAGAGAGAGGCAGATTCTCACAGAGAGAGAGGCAGATTCTCACAGAGAGAGAGAGGCAGATTCTCACAGAGAGAGAGAGAGGCAGATTCTCACAGAGAGAGAGTTAGATTCTCACAGAGAGAGAGAGGCAGATTCTCACAGAGAGAGAGAGAGGCAGATTCTCACAGAGAGAGAGAGAGGCAGATTCTCACAGAGAGAGAGAGAGGCAGATTCTCACAGAGAGAGAGAGAGGCAGATTCTCACAGAGAGAGAGGAGCAGATTCTCACAGAGAGAGAGAGGCAGATTCTCACAGAGAGAGAGAGGCAGATTCTCACAGAGAGAGAGAGAGGCAGATTCTCACAGAGAGAGAGAGAGGCAGATTCTCACAGAGAGAGAGAGAGGCAGATTCTCACAGAGAGAGAGAGGAGCAGATTCTCACAGAGAGAGAGAGGCAGATTCTCACAGAGAGAGAGAGGCAGATTCTCACAGAGAGAGAGAGAGGCAGATTCTCACAGAGAGAGAGAGAGGCAGATTCTCACAGAGAGAGAGAGGCAGATTCTCACAGAGAGAGAGAGGCAGATTCTCACAGAGAGAGAGAGGCAGATTCTCACAGAGAGAGAGAGAGGAGCAGATTCTCACAGAGAGAGAGAGGAGCAGATTCTCACAGAGAGAGAGAGGCAGATTCTCACAGAGAGAGAGAGAGAGGCAGATTCTCACAGAGAGAGAGAGAGAGAGGCAGATTCTCACAGAGAGAGAGAGAGAGAGATAGATTCTCACAGAGAGAGAGAGAGGCAGATTCTGACAGAGAGAGAGAGAGAGAGGCAGATTCTGACAGAGAGAGAGAGAGAGGCAGATTCTCACAGAGAGAGAGAGAGGCAGATTCTCACAGAGAGAGAGAGAGGCAGATTCTCACAGAGAGAGAGAGAGGCAGATTCTCACAGAGAGAGAGAGAGGCAGATTCTCACAGAGAGAGAGAGAGGCAGATTCTCACAGAGAGAGAGAGAGGCAGATTCTCACAGAGAGAGAGAGAGAGGCAGATTCTCACAGAGAGAGAGAGAGGAAGATTCTCACAGAGAGAGAGAGGCAGATTCTCACAGAGAGAGAGAGAGGCAGATTCTCACAGAGAGAGAGAGAGGCAGATTCTCACAGAGAGAGAGAGAGGCAGATTCTCACAGAGAGAGAGAGAGGCAGATTCTCACAGAGAGAGAGAGAGGCAGATTCTCACAGAGAGAGAGAGAGGCAGATTCTCACAGAGAGAGAGAGGCAGATTCTCACAGAGAGAGAGAGAGGCAGATTCTCACAGAGAGAGAGAGAGGCAGATTCTCACAGAGAGAGAGAGGCAGATTCTCACAGAGAGAGAGAGAGAGAGGCAGATTCTCACAGAGAGAGAGAGAGAGGCAGATTCTCACAGAGAGAGACAGGCAGATTCTCACAGAGAGAGAGAGAGGCAGATTCTCACAGAAAGAGAGAGGCAGATTCTCACAGAGAGAGAGAGAGAGGCAGATTCTCACAGAGAGAGAGAGAGAGGCAGATTCTCACAGAGAGAGAGAGAGAGGCAGATTCTCACAGAGAGAGAGAGAGGCAGATTCTCACAGAGAGAGAGAGGCAGATTCTCACAGAGAGAGAGAGGCAGATTCTCACAGAGAGAGAGGCAGATTCTCACAGAGAGAGAGGCAGATTCTCACAGAGAGAGAGAGGCAGATTCTCACAGAGAGAGAGGCAGATTCTCACAGAGAGAGAGGCAGATTCTCACAGAGAGAGAGAGGCAGATTCTCACAGAGAGAGAGAGGCAGATTCTCACAGAGAGAGAGAGAGGCAGATTCTCACAGAAAGAGAGAGGCAGATTCTCACAGAGAGAGAGAGAGAGGCAGATTCTCACAGAGAGAGAGAGAGAGGCAGATTCTCACAGAGAGAGAGAGAGAGGCAGATTCTCACAGAGAGAGAGAGAGGCAGATTCTCACAGAGAGAGAGAGGCAGATTCTCACAGAGAGAGAGAGAGGCAGATTCTCACAGAGAGAGAGAGAGGCAGATTCTCACAGAGAGAGAGTTAGATTCTCACAGAGAGAGAGAGGCAGATTCTCACAGAGAGAGAGAGAGGCAGATTCTCACAGAGAGAGAGGGAGGCAGATTCTCACAGAGAGAGAGAGAGGCAGATTCTCACAGAGAGAGAGAGGCAGATTCTCACAGAGAGAGAGAGGCAGATTCTCACAGAGAGAGAGAGGTAGATTCTCACAGAGAGAGAGAGGCTGATTCTCACAGAGAGAGAGAGGCTGATTCTCACAGAGAGAGAGAGGCAGATTCTCACAGAGAGAGAGAGGCAGATTCTCACAGAGAGAGAGAGGCAGATTCTCACAGAGAGAGAGAGGCAGATTCTCACAGAGAGAGAGTGGCAGATTCTCACAGAGAGAGAGAGGCAGATTCTCACAGAGAGAGAGAGGCAGATTCTCACAGAGAGAGCGAGAGGCAGATTCTCACAGAGAGAGAGAGGCAGATTCTCACAGAGAGAGAGAGAGGCAGATTCTCACAGAGAGAGAGAGAGGCAGATTCTCACAGAGAGAGAGAGAGGCAGATTCTCACAGAGAGAGAGAGAGGCAGATTCTCACAGAGAGAGAGAGAGGCAGATTCTCACAGAGAGAGAGAGAGGCAGATTCTCACAGAGAGAGAGGCAGATTCTCACAGAGAGAGAGGCAGATTCTCACAGAGAGAGAGGCAGATTCTCACAGAGAGAGAGGCAGATTCTCACAGAGAGAGAGGCAGATTCTCACAGAGAGAGAGGCAGATTCTCACAGAGAGAGAGGCAGATTCTCACGGAGAGAGAGAGGCAGATTCTCACGGAGAGAGAGAGGCAGATTCTCACGGAGAGAGAGAGGCAGATTCTCACAGAGAGAGAGGCAGATTCTCACAGAGAGAGAGGCAGATTCTCACAGAGAGAGAGGCAGATTCTCACAGAGAGAGAGGCAGATTCTCACAGAGAGAGAGGCAGATTCTCACAGAGAGAGAGGCAGATTCTCACAGAGAGAGAGGCAGATTCTCACAGAGAGAGAGGCAGATTCTCACAGAGAGAGAGGCAGATTCTCACAGAGAGAGAGAGAGGCAGATTCTCACAGAGAGAGAGAGAGAGAGGCAGATTCTCACAGAGAGAGAGAGAGGCAGATTCTCACAGAGAGAGAGGCAGATTCTCACAGAGAGAGAGGCAGATTCTCAAAGAGAGAGAGGCAGATTCTCAAAGAGAGAGAGGCAGATTCTCACAGAGAGAGAGGCAGATTCTCACAGAGAGAGAAAGGCAGATTCTCACAGAGAGAGAGGCAGATTCTCACAGAGAGAGAGGCAGATTCTCACAGAGAGAGAGAGGCAGATTCTCACAGAGAGAGAGGCAGATTCTCACAGAGAGAGAGAGGCAGATTCTCACAGAGAGAGAGAGGCAGATTCTCACAGAGAGAGAAAGGCAGATTCTCACAGAGAGAGAGTGGCAGATTCTCACAGAGAGAGAGAGGCAGATTCTCACAGAGAGAGAGAGGCAGATTCTCACAGAGAGAGAGAGGCAGATTCTCACAGAGAGAGAGAGAGGCAGATTCTCACAGAGAGAGAGAGAGGCAGATTCTCACAGAGAGAGAGAGAGGCAGATTCTCACAGAGAGAGAGAGAGGCAGATTCTCACAGAGAGAGAGAGAGGCAGATTCTCACAGAGGGAGAGAGAGGCAGATTCTCACAGAGGGAGAGAGAGGCAGATTCTCACAGAGAGAGAGAGAGGCAGATTCTCACAGAGAGAGAGGGAGGCAGATTCTCACAGAGAGAGAGGGAGGCAGATTCTCACAGAGAGAGAGAGAGGCAGATTCTCACAGAGAGAGAGAGAGGCAGATTCTCACAGAGAGAGAGAGAGGCAGATTCTCACAGAGAGAGAGAGGCAGATTCTCACAGAGAGAGAGAGAGGCAGATTCTCACAGAGAGAGAGGGGCAGATTCTCACAGAGAGAGAGAGGCAGATTCTCACAGAGAGAGAGAGGCAGATTCTCACAGAGAGAGAGAGGCAGATTCTCACAGAGAGAGAGGCAGATTCTCACAGAGAGAGAGGCAGATTCTCACAGAGAGAGAGAGAGGCAGATTCTCACAGAGAGAGAGAGAGGCAGATTCTCACAGAGAGAGAGAGAGGCAGATTCTCACAGAGAGAGAGAGAGAGGCAGATTCTCACAGAGAGAGAGGCAGATTCTCACAGAGAGAGAGAGAGGCAGATTCTCACAGAGAGAGAGAGAGGCAGATTCTCACAGAGAGAGAGAGAGGCAGATTCTCACAGAGAGAGAGAGGCAGATTCTCACAGAGAGAGAGAGGCAGATTCTCACAGAGAGAGAGAGAGGCAGATTCTCACAGAGAGAGAGGCAGATTCTCACAGAGAGAGAGAGGCAGATTCTCACAGAGAGAGGCAGATTCTCACAGAGAGAGAGAGGCAGATTCTCACAGAGAGAGAGAGGCAGATTCTCACAGAGAGAGAGAGGCAGATTCTCACAGAGAGAGAGAGGCAGATTCTCAGAGAGAGAGAGAGGCAGATTCTCAGAGAGAGAGAGAGGCAGATTCTCACAGAGAGAGAGAGAGGAGCTGATTCTCACAGAGAGAGAGAGGCAGATTCTCACAGAGAGAGAGAGGCAGATTCTCACAGAGAGAGAGAGGCAGATTCTCACAGAGAGAGAGAGGCAGATTCTCACAGAGAGAGAGAGAGAGGCAGATTCTCACAGAGAGAGAGAGGTAGATTCTCACAGAGAAAGAGAGAGAGGCAGATTCTCACAGAGAAAGAGAGAGAGGCAGATTCTCACAGAGAGAGAGAGAGAGGCAGATTCTCACAGAGAGAGAGAGAGAGGCAGATTCTCACAGAGAGAGAGAGGCAGATTCTCACAGAGAGAGAGAGAGAGAGAGAGCGTGACACAAATGTGTGAGATATTTGACCCACTCTGTTAACCCCTTTGAGAAGCTGCCAGTTCTTTTCGAACGATGATTGCTTTTTTCCCGCCCAACTATTGCTGAGATTGTGACAATGGTGTCGACGATTCGCGCCCTGTGCTCTGCTCCAGGTTTCCATGCCCCCTCCCCTTGGGCTGCGTGGCCCACATGTACGTGCCCGAGTCTTGATCGCTTCCCACCCAGCCAGCTGTCCCTCTCCTGGGGGCAAGGTAGCACGCACCAGGCCCCAGCAGCTTGTGTGCCGCCAGTCTGCGGGGGTCCCGGTGCCTTGGTGCGTTTCCCGTGCTAACGGCTCGACCAGTCGGAGGTTACGTTCCTTTTTTCCCCCTTGTGCTCCCTCTGAAATTTGGAATTCTTTCACCTGTCCCGATGTGCGGCGGATGAAACCTTTTGATAAGAAGTCCCCGTTGTTTTCACGACACTTGTTCTCTCGTACCTCCGTTTAATTTACCGCCTCCCCCCTGCGCTGGTGGGTTTGGCCCCCCCCACCCACCATCGTCTGACCGAGCCCCCTCCTCCTATTGTTTGTGTTCCAGAGGCGCCGATGGGAGATGGACGGCGAGGAGGGGGAGGAGGAGGAGGAGGAGCAGCGGGTTCACCGGGAGCTGGAGCCGCCGGCGCTGGCCGGGCCTTCGTCGGCGCCAGGCGCCGGGCGCCGGGGGGATGATGAGCCGGGCTCCAACTACCAGTGCTCGGTGTGCGGCAAGCTGTTCCGCTGGGCCTGCGTGCTAGAGTCTCACCAGCGCTACCACCGCGGGGAGAGGCCCTTCGAGTGCCCGGTGTGCGGGAAAGGCTTCGTAACCTCCAGCAACCTGACCGACCACCAGCGGGTGCACAGTGGGCTGAAGCCCTTCGGCTGCCCGCTCTGCGGCAAGTGCTTCGTCTCTTCCAGCAACCTCATCGCCCACCGGCGCACCCACAGCGGCGAGCGGCCCTACAAGTGCACGGTGTGCGGCAAGGGCTTCGTGGCCTCCCCCAACCTGACGGTGCACCAGCGCACCCACACCGGCGAGCGGCCCTTCCGCTGCCGGACCTGCGGCAAGGGCTTCGTGGAGTCCGGCAAGCTGACCCGGCACGAGCAGATCCACACCGGCCGGCGCCCCTTCAAGTGCCCGGTGTGCGGCCGCGGCTTCCTGGAGTCCGGCAAGCTGGCCCAGCACGAGCGGGTCCACGCCGGCGTCCGCCCCTTCGGCTGCGCCACCTGCGGCAAGGCCTTCGTCACCACCAGCAACCTCATGGCGCACCAGCGCATTCACACCGGCGAGAGGCCCTTCAAGTGTGGCACCTGTGGCAAGGGCTTCGTCACCTCCAGCAATCTGACCGCCCACCAGCGCATCCACACCGGCGAGAGGCCTTACCGCTGCCGGGTCTGCGGCAAGGGGTTCATCGAGTCCGGCAAGCTCTCCCGGCACGAGAGGGTGCACACCGGCGAGAAGCCCTTCCTGTGCGCCGTGTGTGGGAAGAGGTTCACCCGCTCCGTCTCGCTGAGGACCCACCAGCGGCTGCACATGGCAGCAGCCCTTTGAACGCTGTGTGAATGCTGCAGCCCTTTCAAAGCTGCAGCTATGAGTGTTTGAACGCTGTAGCTGTGACTGTTTGTTTGAATGCTGTAGCTGTGACTGTTTGAACGCTGTAGCTGTGACTGTGTTTGAAGGCTGTAGCTGTGACTGTGTTTGAAGGCTGTAGCTGTGACTTTGTTTGAATGCTGCAGCTGTGACTGTGTTTGAACGCTGTAGCTGTGACTGTGTTTGAACGCTGTAGCTGTGACTGTGTTTGAATGCTGCAGCTGTGACTGTGTTTGAATGCTGCAGCTGTGACTGTGTTTGAATGCTGCAGCTGTGACTGTGTTTGAATGCTGCAGCTGTGACTGTGTTTGAATGCTGCAGCTGTGACTGTGTTTGAATGCTGCAGCTGTGACTGTGTTTGAATGCTGCAGCTGTGACTGTGTTTGAATGCTGCAGCTGTGACTGTGTTTGAATGCTGCAGCTGTGACTGTGTTTGAATGCTGCAGCTGTGACTGTGTTTGAATGCTGTAGCTGTGACTGTGTTTGAATGCTGTAGCTGTGGCTGTGTTTGAATGCTGCAACTGTGACTGTGTTTGAACGCTGCAGCTGTGACTTTGTTTGAACGCTGCAGCTGTGACTGTGTTTGAACGCTGCAGCTGTGACTGTGTTTGAAGGCTGTAGCTGTGACTGTGTTTGAATGCTGCAGCTGTGACTGTGTTTGAACGCTGTAGCTGTGACTGTGTTTGAATGCTGTAGCTGTGACTGTTTGAATGCTGTAGCTGTGACTGTGTTTGAATGCTGCAGCTGTGACTGTGTTTGAATGCTGTAGCTGTGACTGTGTTTGAATGCTGTAGCTGTGACTGTTTGAATGCTGCAGCTGTGACTTTGTTTGAATGCTGCAGCTGTGACTGTGTTTGAATGCTGTAACTGTGACTGTGTTTGAACGCTGTAGCTGTGACTGTGTTTGAATGCTGCAGCTGTGACTGTGTTTGAATGCTGCAGCTGTGATTGTGTTTGAATGCTGCAGCTGTGACTGTGTTTGAATGCTGCAGCTGTGACTGTGTTTGAATGCTGTTGCTGTGACTGTTTGAACGCTGCAGCTGTGACTGTGTTTGAATGCTGCAGCTGTGACTGTGTTTGAATGCTGCAGCTGTGACTGTGTTTGAATGCTGTAGCTGTGACTGTGTTTGAATGCTGTAGCTGTGACTGTGTTTGAATGCTGTAGCTGTGACTGTGTTTGAATGCTGTAGCTGTGACTGTGTTTGAATGCTGTAGCTGTGACTGTGTTTGAATGCTGTAGCTGTGACTGTGTTTGAATGCTGTAGCTGTGGCTGTGTTTGAATGCTGCAGCTGTGACTGTTTGAATGCTGTAGCTATGACTGTGTTTGAATGCTGTAGCTGTGACTGTGTTTGAATGCTGTAGCTGTGACTGTTTGAATGCTGCAGCTGTGACTGTGTTTGAATGCTGCAGCTATGACTGTTTGAATGCTGCAGCTATGACTGTTTGAATGCTGCAGCTGTGACTGTGTTTGAATGCTGTTGCTGTGACTGTTTGAATGCTGTAGCTGTGACTGTGTTTGAATGCTGCAGCTGTGACTTTGTTTGAATGCTGCAGCTGTGACTGTGTTTGAATGCTGCAGCTGTGACTGTGTTTGAACGCTGCAGCTGTGACTTTGTTTGAACGCTGTAGCTGTGATTGTGTTTGAATGCTGTAGCTGTGACTGTGTTTGAACGCTGCAGCTGTGACTTTGTTTGAATGCTGTAGCTGTGATTGTGTTTGAATGCTGCAGCTGTGACTGTGTTTGAATGCTGCAGCTGTGACTGTGTTTGAATGCTGCAGCTGTGACTGTGTTTGAATGCTGCAGCTGTGACTGTGTTTGAATGCTGCAGCTGTGACTGTGTTTGAACGCTGCAGCTGTGACTGTGTTTGAACGCTGCTGCTGTGACTGTGTTTGAATGCTGCAGCTGTGACTGTGTTTGAACGCTGTAGCTGTGACTGTGTTTGAATGCTGCAGCTGTGACTGTGTTTGAATGCTGCAGCTGTGGCTGTTTGAATGCTGCAGCTGTGACTGTGTTTGAATGCTGTAGCTGTGGCTGTGTTTGAATGCTGTTGCTGTGACTGTGTTTGAATGCTGTAGCGGTGACTGTTTGAATGCTGCAGCTATGACTGTTTGAATGCTGCAGCTATGACTGTTTGAATGCTGTAGCTATGACTGTTTGAATGCTGTAGCTGTGACTGTGTTTGAATGCTGAAGGTATGACTGTTTGAATGCTGTAGCTATGACTGTTTGAATGCTGTAGCTATGACTGTTTGAATGCTGTAGCTGTGACTGTGTTTGAATGCTGAAGGTATGACTGTTTGAATGCTGTAGCTATGACTGTTTGAATGCTGTAGCTGTGACTGTGTTTGAATGCTGCAGCTATGACTGAATGCTGCAGCTGTGACTGTTTGAATGCTGTAGCTGTGACTGTTTGAATGCTGCAGCTGTGACTGTGTTTGAATGCTGTAGCGGTGACTGTTTGAATGCTGCAGCTGTGACTGTTTGAATGCTGTTGCTGTGACTGTGTTTGAACGCTGTTGCTGTGACTGTGTTTGAACGCTGTTGCTGTGACTGTTTGAATGCTGTAGCTGTGACTGTTTGAATGCTGCAGCGGTGACTGTTTGAACGCTGTAGCTGTGACTGTTTGAACGCTGTAGCTGTGACTGTTTGAACGCTGCAGCTGTGACTGTTTGAATGCTGTAGCTGTGACTGTTTGAATGCTGTAGCTGTGACTGTTTGAACGCTGTTGCTGTGACTGTTTGAACGCTGTTGCTGTGACTGTTTGAACGCTGTAGCTGTGACTGTGTTTGAACGCTGTAGCTGTGACTGTGTTTGAACGCTGCAGCCCTTTAAACACTGCAGCTGCAACGGTTTAAAAACAGTGCTGGCGGCCCTTTACGCACTGCAGCGGCCCTTTACGCGCTGCAGCGGCCCTTTACGCGCTGCAGCGGCCCTTTACACACAGCAGCGGCACTTTACGCGCTGCGGCACATGAAAGGCTGCTTTTGCAGACAGCGAGGTGTTCGGAGCCATAAGGACATGCCTTGCCACAAGTGTCAGCGTCACCGTGATGGCACAGACAATTTCAGAAGGGGCAAGAGACTTAAGGATTGGGGAAGCGGGGAGGGAGTTGGGGGTGGGCGTGTGAAGGTGTGACTGAATCCAAAACTGGGGGAGGCACTGAACTGAATGGAGAAGGAGCGAGTGAACTGTAATAATGAATCACTTCATCCAGCCTCTCACTAATGTCCTCTATTTGCACCAAGAATGATTTCAAAGTGATGTCTCTACTGTTCACACCTTAAAGGGCAGCAGCCCTTTTGCGCACAGCAAGATCCCACGAGCAGAAAATGAGATGAATGAGCCACTTAATCTTCTGAGCGCTACTTCCAAATGATAGCCATGGGAGGTGTGGGTGGGGGTTAACATCTCACCCTGGGAGACGTGCCGCTCCCTCAGACCGGCCGACGAGGGACCACGGGAGCCTCGCAGACACTGCTGAATGTTGCTGGAATCTTGCTGTACGTAAATTGACTGCACTGTCGGCCCGTGGTTTATTCATTTGTCTCACGCCCCTTGAGAAGGTGATGGTGAGCTGTCTCCTTGAGCCGCTGCAGTTCCTGTGGTGTAGGTACACCCACGGCGCTGTTAGGGTGAGAGTTCCAGGATTTTGTCCGTGTGGAGTAGGTACACCCACGGCGCTGTTAGGGTGAGAGTTCCAGGATTTTGTCCATGTGGTGTAGGTACACCCACGGCGCTGTTAGGGTGAGAGTTCCAGGATTTTGTCCGTGTGCTGTAGGTACACCCACGGCGCTGTTAGGGAGGGAGTTCCAGGATTTTGTCCGTGTGATGTAGGTACACCCACGGCGCTGTTAGGGAGGGAATTCCAGGATTTTGTCCGTGTGGTGTAGGTACACCCACGGCGCTGTTAGGGAGGGAGTTCCAGGATTTTGTCCGTGTGGTGTAGGTACACCCACAGCGCTGTTAGGGAGGGAGTTCCAGGATTTTGTCCGTGTGGTGTAGGTACACCCACAGCACTGTTAGGGAGGGAGTTCCAGGATTTTGTCCCTGTGGTGTAGGTACACCCACGGCGCTGTTAGGGAGGGAGTTCCAGGATTTTGTCCGTGTGGTGTAGGTACACCCACGGTGCTGTTAGGGAGGGAGTTCCAGGATTTTGTCCGTGTGGTGTAGGTACACCCACGGCGCTGTTAGGGAGGGAGTTCCAGGATATTGTCCGTGTGGTGTAGGTACACCCACGGCGCTGTTAGGGAGGGAGTTCCAGGAATTTGTCCCCTGTGGTGTAGGTACACCCACGGCGCTGTTAGGGAGGGAGTTCCAGGATTTTGTCCGTGTGGTGTAGGTACACCCACGGTGCTGTTAGGGAGCGAGTTCCGGGATTTTGTCCGTGTGGTGTAGGTACACCCACGGCGCTGTTAGGGAGGGAGTTCCAGGATTTTGTCCGTGTGGTGTAGGTACACCCACGGCGCTGTTAGGGAGGGAGTTCCAGGATTTTGTCCGTGTGGTGTAGGTACACCCACGGCGCTGTTGGAGAGGGAGTTCCAGGATTTTGTCCGTGTGGTGTAGGTACACCCACGGCGCTGTTAGGGAGGGAGTTCCAGGATTTTGTCCGTGTGGTGTAGGTACACCCACGGCGCTGTTAGGGAGGGAGTTCCAGGATTTTGTCCGTGTGGTGTAGGTACACCCACGGCGCTGTTAGGGAGGTAGTTCCAGGATTTTAACCCAGCGACAGTGAAGGAACGGCCGATATATTTCCAAGTCAGGATGCTGTGGGGCTTGGAGGGGAACTTCCAGCTGGTGGTGTTCCCATGTGTCTGCTGCCCTTGTCCTTCTAGATGGTAGTGGTCGTGTGTTTGGAAGCTGCTGTCGAAGGAGCCTTGGTGAGTTGCTGCAGTGCATCTTGTAGATGGTGCACACACTGCTGCTACTGTGTGTCGGTGGTGGAGGGAGTGAATGTTTGTGGATGGGGGGCTGATCAAGCGGGGCTGCTTTGTCCTGGACAGTGTCGAGCTTCTTGAGTGTTGTGGGAGCTGCACTCATCCAGGCAAGTGGGGAGTATTCCATCTCACTCCTGACTTGTGCCTTGTAGATGGTGGACAGGCTTTGGGGAGTCAGGAGGTGAGTTACTCACCGCAGGATTCCTAGCCTCTGACCTGCTCTTGTAGCCACAGTGTTTATATGGCTGGTCCCAGTTCAGTGTCTGGTCAATGGTAACCCCCAGGATGTTGATAGTGGGGGATTCAGTGAGGCTGACATTGAACATCAAGGGGCGATGGTTGGATTCTCTCTTGTTGGAGATGGTCATTGCCTGGCACTTGTGTGGTGCGAATGTTACTCACCACTTGTCAGTCCAAACCTGGATATTGCCCAGGTCTTGCTGCATTTGGACATGGGGCTCCTTCAGTATCTGAGGAGCCGGGAATGGTGCTAAACATTGTGCAATCATCAGCAAACATCCCCACTTCTGACCTTATGGTGGAAGGAAGGTCATTGATGAAGCAGCTGAAGATGGTTGGGCTGAGGACACTACCCTGAGGAACTCCTGCAGAGATGTCCTGGAGCTGAGATGACTGACCTCCAACCACCACAACCATCTTCCTTTGTGCTGGGTGTGACTCCAACCAGCGGAGAGTTTTCCCCTTGATTCCCATTGACTCCAGTTTTGCTCAGGCTCCTTGATGCCACACTCGGTCAAATGCTGCTTTGATGTCAAGGGCAGTCACTCTCACCTCACCTCAGGAGGTCAGCCCTTTTGTCCATGTTTGAACCAAGGCTGTAGCGAGATCAGGAGCTGAGTGGCCCTGGCGGAACCCAAACTGGTGTCAGTGAGCAGGTTATTGAAAGAAACACTTTCGTTACTGGAGCACCAATCACAACCAGCAGACGTTTCAATGCACTTTACATCCAATGAAGGACATTTGAACTGTAGTCAAAAGTTATAGTGTAGGAACCACAGCAGCCAATATGTGCAGAGCAAGATCTCACAGATAGGAAAGTGATAATGAGCCAGATTATCCGCTTTCCAGGAATGCTGGTTGTGGGATAATTATTGGCCTCAGGACACTGGAGAGAGCTCATCGCCTTCCCTTCCCTGAAACAGGGGACCCATGAACCCGATGATATCCACCGACAATTCTAACTGCAGCACTCCTTCAGTACAGACCCTCCGACGGTGTGGCACTCCCTCGGTACTGACCCTCTGACAGTGCAGCACTCCCTCAGTACTGACCCTCTGACAGTGCAGCTCTCTCTCATTACTGACCCTCTGACAGTGCAGCACTCCCTCCGTACTGACCCTCTGACAGTGCAGCACTCCCTCAGTACTGACACTCTGACAGTGCAGCACTCCCTCAGTACTGACCCTCTGACAGTGCAGCACTCCCTCAGTACTGACCCTCTGACAGTGCAGCACTCCCTCAGTACTGACCCTCTGACAGTGCAGCACTCCCTCAGTATTGACCCTCTGACAGTGCAGCACTCCCTCAGTACTGACCCTCTGACAGTGCAGCACTCCCTCAGCACTGACCTCCGACAGAGCAGCATTCCATCAATACTGACCCTACGACAGTGCGGCGCTCCCTCAGTACTGACCCTACGACTGCAGCGCTCCTTCAGTACTGACCCTCTGACAGTGCAGCACAGTGGCCCCCCGGGAGTGTTAATATTTACAGGGTGTCCCCGGGAGTGTGTTAATAGTTACAGGGGGTCTCCGGGAGTGTGTTAATATTTACAGGGGGTCTCCGGGAGTGTGTTAATATTTACAGGGTGTCTCCGGGAGTGTGTTAATATTTACAGGGTGTCCCCGGGAGTGTGTAAATATTTACAGGGTGTCTCTGGGAGTGTGTTAATATTTACAGTGTGTATCCGGGAGTGTGTTTATATTTACAGGGTATCACCGGGAGTGGGTTAATATTTACAGGGGGTCCCTGGGAGTGTGTTAATATTTACAGGGGGTCTCCGGGAGTGTGTTAATATTTACAGGGCGTCTCCGGGAGTGTGTTAATATTTACAGGGTGTCTCCGGGAGTGTGTTAATATTTACAGGTGTCTCCGGGAGTGTGTTACTATTTACCGGGTGTCTGCGGGAGTGTGTTAATATTTACATGGTCACCCCGGGAGTGTGTTAATATTTACAGGGGCTCACCGGGACCGTGTTAATATTTACAGGGGGTCCCCGGGAGTGTGTTAATATTTACAGGGGTCTCCTGGAGTGTGTTAATATTTACACAGGTGCCCGGGAGTGTGTTAATATTTACAGGGGGTCTCTGGGTGTGTGTTAATATTTACAGGGTGTCTCCGGGAGTGTGTTCATATTTACAGGGGCTCCCCGGGGGTGTGTTAATATTTACAGGGGGGTCTCCGGCAATGTGTTCATATTTACAGGGTGTCTCCGGGGGTGTTAATAATTATAGGGGGTCCCCGTGATTGTGTTAGTATTTACACGGGTCTCCGGGAGTGTGTTAATGTTTACAGAGCGTCTCCGGGAGTGTGTTAATATTTACAGGGGGTCTCCTGGAGTGTGTTAATATTTACAGGGGGTTTCCGGGAGTGTGTTAATATTTACAGGGCATCTCCGGGAGTGTGTTAATATTTACAGGGGGTCCCCGGGAGTGTGTTAATATTTACACGGGGTCTCCGGGACAGTGTTAATATTTACTGGTGGTCCCCGGGAGTGTGTTAATATTTACAGGGGGATCTCTGGTAGTGTTTTAATATTTACAGGGTGTCCCCGGGAGTGTGATAATATTTACAGGTGCTCTCCCCGGGAGTGTGTTAATATTTACAGGGGGTCCCCGGGAGTGTCTTAATATTTACAGGGTATCTCTGGGAGTGTGTTAATATTTACAGGGTGTCTCTGGTAGAGTGTTAATATTTACAGGGGGTCCCCGGAAGTGTGTTAATATTTACAGGGGGTCTGCGGGAGTGTGTTAATATTTACATGGCGTCTCCAGGAGTGTGTTAATATTTACAGGCTGTCCCCGGGAGTGTGTTAATATTTGCACGGTTTCTCCGGGAGTGTGTTAATATTTACAGGGACTCCCCGGGAGTGTGTTAGTATTTACAGGGGGTCTCCGGGTGTGTGTTAATATTTACAGGGCGTCTCCAGGAGTGTGTTAATATTTACAGGGGTTCCCGGGAGTGTGTTAATATTTACAGGGTGTCCCCGGGAGTGTGTTAATATTTACAGTGGGTCCCCGGGAGTGTGTTAATATTTACAAGGTATCACCGGGTTTGTGTTGATATTTATAGGGGGTCTCCAACTGTGTGTTAATATTTACAGGGGGGTCTCCGGCAATGTGTTAATATTTACAGGGGGTCTCCGGGGTTGTTAATAGTTACAGGTTGTCTTCGTGAGTGTGTTATTATTTACAGGTTGTCCTCTGGAGTGTGTTAATATTTACAGGTTGTCTCCGTGAGTGTGTTAATATTTACAGGGGGTCCCCGGGAGTGTGTTAATATTTACAAGGTATCACCGGGTGTGTGTTAATACTTACAGGGGGTCTCCGGGTGTGTGCTAATATTTACATGGAGTCTCCGGTTGTGTGTTAATATTTACAGGGGGTCTCAGGGAGTGTGTTAATATTTACAGGGGGACCCCGGGAGTGTATTAATATTTACAGGGCGTCTCCGGGAGTGTGTTAATATTTACAGGGTGACTCCGGGAGTGTGTTAATATTTACAGGAGCTCCCCGGGGGTGTGTTAATATTTACAGGGGGTCTCCGGGTGTGTGTTAATATTTACAGGGTGTCTCCGGGAGTGTGTTAATATTTACAAGGGGTCCCCTGGTGTGTGTTAATATTTACAGCGTGTCTCCTGGAGTGTGTTAATATTTACAGGGTGTCTCCGGGAGTGTGTTAATATTTACAGGGCGTCTCCGGGAGTGTGTTAATATTTACAGGGTGTCTCCAGGAGTGTGTTAATATTTACAGGGTGTCCCCGGGAGTGTGTTAATATTTACAGGGGTTCCCGGGAGTGTCTTAGTATTTACAGGGGGTCTCCGGGTGTGTGTTAATATTTACAGGGGGTCTCCGGGTGTGTGTTAATATTTACAGGGTGTCTCTGGGAGTGTGTTCATATTTACAGGGGCTCCCCGGGGGTGTGTTAATATTTACAGGGTGACCCCGGGAGTGTGTTAATATTTACAGGGTGTCTCTGGGAGTGTGTTAATATTTACAGGGTGTCTCTGGGAGTGTGTTAATATTTACAGGGTGTCTCCGGGAGTGTGTTAATATTTACAGGGGGGTCTCTGGCAATGTGTTCATATTTACAAGGTGTCTCTAGGGGTGTTAATATTTACAGCGTGTCTCCTGGTGTGTGTTAATATTTACAGGGGGTCCCCGTGAGTGTGTTAGTATTGACACGGGTCTCCGGGAGTGTGTTAATATTTACAGGGTGTCTGCGGGTGTGTGTTAATATTTACAGGGTGTCCCCGGGAGTGTGTTAATATTTACAGGGTGTCCCCGGGAGTGTGTTAATATATACAGGGGCTCCCCGGGAGTGTGTTAATATTTACAGGGCGTCACCAGGAGTGTGTTAATATTTACAGGGGGTCCCCGTGAGTGTGTTAATATTTACAGGGTGTCTGCGGGAGTGTGTTTATATTTACAGGGCGTCTACGGAAATGTGTTGATATTTACAGGGCGTCTCCAGGAGTGTGTTAATATTTACAGGGTATCCCCGGGAGTGTGTTAATATTTCCAGGGGCTCCCCGGGAGTGTGTTAATATTTACAGGCGCTCCCCGGGAGTGTGTTAATCTTTACAGGGTCTCCCCGGGAGTGTGTTAATATTTACAGGGGTCTCCTGGAGTGTGTTAATATTTACAGGGGTGCCCGGGAGTGTGTAAATATTTACAGGGGGTCTCCGGGTGTGTGTTAATATTTACAGGGGGTCTGCGGGACTGTGTTTATATTTACATGGGTTTCCCGGGAGTGTGTTAATATTTACAGGGGCTCCCCGGGAGTGTGTTTATATTTACAGGGGGTCCCCGTGAGTGTGTTAATATCTACAGGGTGTCTGCGATAGTGTGTTTATATTTACAGGGGGTCTCCGGAAATGTGTTGATATTTACAGGGCGTCTCCAGGAGTGTGTTAATATTTACAGGGGCTCCCCGGGAGTGTATTGATATTTACAGGGTGTTCCCGGGAGTGTGTTAATATTTACAGGGGCTCCCCGGTAGTGTGTTAATATTTACAGGGGCTCTCCGGGAGTGTGTTAATATTTACAGGGGGTCTCCGGGAGTGTGTTAATATTTACAGGGGCTCCCCGAGAGTGTGTTAATATTTACAGGGGTCCCCGGGAGTGTGTTAATTTTTACAGGGTGTCCCCGGGAGTGTGTTAATATTTACAGGTTGTCTCCGTGAGTGTGTTAATATTTACAGTGGGTTCCGGGAGTGTGTTAATATTTACAGGGTGTCTCCGGGAGTGTGTTAATATTTACAGGGTGTCTCCGGGTGTGTGTTAATATTTACAGGGGTTCCCCGGGAGTGTGTTAATATTTACAGGGGGTCTCCGGAAGTTTGTTAATATTTACAGGGCGTCTCCGGGAGTGTGTTAATATTTACAGGGCATCACCGGGAGTGTGTTAATATTTACAGGGCGTCTTCAGGAGTGTGTTAATATTTACAGGGGCTTCCCGGGATTAAGTTAATATTTACAGGGGGTCTCAGGGTGTGTGTTAATATTTACAGGTCGTCTCCAGGAGTGTGTTAGTATTTACAGGGTGTCTCCAGGAATGTGTTAATATTTACAGGGTGTCCCCGGGAGTGTGTTAATATTTACAGGGGCTCCCCGGGAGTGTGTTAATATTTACAGTGGGACCCCGGGAGCGTGTTAATATTTACAGGGTGTCTCTGGTGGTGTTAATATTTACAGCGGGTCTCCTGGAGTGTGTTAATATTTGCAGGGGGTCCCCGTGAGTGTGTTAATATTTACAGGGGATCCCTGGGAGTGTGTTAATATTTACAGGGGCTCCCCGGTTGTGTGTTAATATTTACAGGGTGTTTCCGTGAGTGTGTTAGTATTTACAGAGTATCTCCGTGAGTGTGTTAATATTTACTGGGTCTCCCTGGCAGTGTGTTAATATTTACAGGGCGTATCCGGGAGTGTGTTAATATTTACAGGTGCTCCCCGGGAGTGTGTTAATATTTACAGGGGCTCCCCGGTTGTGTGTTAATATTTACAGGGGCTCCCCGGGAGTGTGTTAATTTTTACAGCGTCTCCCCGGGAGTGTTTTAATATTTACAGGGGGTCCCCAGGAATGTGTTAATATTTACAGGGTGTCTCCATGAGTGTGTTGATATTTACAGGGTGTCTCCGTGTGTGTGTTAATATTTACAGGGTCTCCCTGGGAGTGTGTTAATATTTACAGGGCATCTCCGGGAGTGTGTTAATATTTACAGGGGTTCCCTGGGAGTGTGTCAATATTTACAGGGGGTCCCCGGGAGTGTGTTAATATTTACAGGGCGTCTCCGGAAGTGTGTTAATATTTACAGTGCGTCATCGGGAGTGTGTTAATATTTACAGGGGGTCCCTGGGAGTGTGATAATATTTACAGGGGATCTCTGGTAGTGTGTTAATATTTACACGGTGTCCCCGGGAGTGTGTTAATATTTACAGGGTGTCTCCGGGAGTGTGTTAATATTTACTGGGTGTCTCCAGGAGTGTGTTAATATTTCCAGGGCATCTCCGGGAGTGTGTTAATATTTACAGGGTGTCTCCAGGAGTGTGTTAATATTTACAGGTTCACGCCGGGAGTGTGTTAATATGTACAGGGTCTCCCCGGGAGTGTGTTAATATTTACAGGGTGTCCCCGGGAGTGTGTTAATATTTGCAGGGTGTCTCCAGGAGTGTGTTAATATTTACAGGTTCACCCCGGGAGTGTGTTAATATTTACAGGGGGTCCCCGGGAGTGTGTTAATATTTACAGGGTGTCCCCGGGAGTGTATTAATATTTACAGGGGTCTCCTGGAGTGTGTTAATATTTACAGGGGCTCCCCAGGAGTGTGTTAATATTTACAGGGTGTCCCCGGGAGTGTGTTAATATTTACAGGGGCTTCCCGGGAGTGTGTTAATATTTACAGGGGGTCTCCGTGAGTTTGTTAATATTTATAGGGGATCCCAGGGAGTGTGTTATTATTTACAGGCGGTTCCCGGGAGAGTGTTAATATTTACAGGGTGTCTCCGGGAGTGTGTTAATATTTACAGGGGGTCCCCGTGAGTGTGTTAGTATTGACACGGGTCTCCGGGAGTGTGTTAATATTTACAGGGTGTCTGCGGGTGTGTGTTAATATTTACAGGGTGTCCCCGGGAGTGTGTTAATATTTACAGGGTGTCCCCGGGAGTGTGTTAATATTTACAGGGGCTCCCCGGGAGTGTGTTAATATTTACAGGGCGTCACCAGGAGTGTGTTAATATTTACAGGGGGTCCCCGTGAGTGTGTCAATATTTACAGGGTGTCTGCGGGAGTGTGTTTATATTTACAGGGCGTCTACGGAAATGTGTTGATATTTACTGGGCGTCTCCAGGAGTGTGTTAATATTTACAGGGTATCCCCGGGAGTGTGTTAATATTTCCAGGGGCTCCCCGGGAGTGTGTTAATATTTACAGGCGCTCCCCGGGAGTGTGTTAATCTTTACGGGGTCTCCCCGGGAGTGTGTTAATATTTACAGGGGTCTCCTGGAGTGTGTTAATATTTACAGGGGTGCCCGGGAGTGTGTAAATATTTACAGGGGGTCTCCGGGTGTGTGTTAATATTTACAGGGGGTCTGCGGGACTGTGTTTATATTTACATGGGTTTCCCGGGAGTGTGTTAATATTTACAGGGGCTCCCCGGGAGTGTGTTTATATTTACAGGGGGTCCCCGTGAGTGTGTTAATATCTACAGGGTGTCTGCGATAGTGTGTTTATATTTACAGGGGGTCTCCGGAAATGTGTTGATATTTACAGGGCGTCTCCAGGAGTGTGTTAATATTTACAGGGGCTCCCCGGGAGTGTATTGATATTTACAGGGTGTTCCCGGGAGTGTGTTAATATTTACAGGGGCTCCCCGGGAGTGTATTGATATTTACAGGGTGTTCCCGGGAGTGTGTTAATATTTACAGGGGCTCCCCGGTAGTGTGTTAATATTTACAGGGGCTCTCCGGGAGTGTGTTAATATTTACAGGGGGTCTCCGGGAGTGTGTTAATATTTACAGGGGCTCCCCGGTTGTGTGTTAATATTTACAGGGGCTCCCCGGGAGTGTGTTAATTTTTACAGCGTCTCCCCGGGAGTGTTTTAATATTTACAGGGGGTCCCCAGGAATGTGTTAATATTTACAGGGTGTCTCCATGAGTGTGTTGATATTTACAGGGTGTCTCCGTGTGTGTGTTAATATTTACAGGGTCTCCCTGGGAGTGTGTTAATATTTACAGGGCATCTCCGGGAGTGTGTTAATATTTACAGGGGTTCCCTGGGAGTGTGTCAATATTTACAGGGGGTCCCCGGGAGTGTGTTAATATTTACAGGGCGTCTCCGGAAGTGTGTTAATATTTACAGTGCGTCATCGGGAGTGTGTTAATATTTACAGGGGGTCCCTGGGAGTGTGATAATATTTACAGGGGATCTCTGGTAGTGTGTTAATATTTACACGGTGTCCCCGGGAGTGTGTTAATATTTACAGGGTGTCTCCGGGAGTGTGTTAATATTTACTGGGTGTCTCCAGGAGTGTGTTAATATTTCCAGGGCATCTCCGGGAGTGTGTTAATATTTACAGGGTGTCTCCAGGAGTGTGTTAATATTTACAGGTTCACGCCGGGAGTGTGTTAATATGTACAGGGTCTCCCCGGGAGTGTGTTAATATTTACAGGGTGTCCCCGGGAGTGTGTTAATATTTGCAGGGTGTCTCCAGGAGTGTGTTAATATTTACAGGTTCACCCCGGGAGTGTGTTAATATTTACAGGGGGTCCCCGGGAGTGTGTTAATATTTACAGGGTGTCCCCGGGAGTGTATTAATATTTACAGGGGTCTCCTGGAGTGTGTTAATATTTACAGGGGCTCCCCAGGAGTGTGTTAATATTTACAGGGTGTCCCCGGGAGTGTGTTAATATTTACAGGGGCTTCCCGGGAGTGTGTTAATATTTACAGGGGGTCTCCGTGAGTTTGTTAATATTTATAGGGGATCCCAGGGAGTGTGTTATTATTTACAGGCGGTTCCCGGGAGAGTGTTAATATTTACAGGGTGTCTCCGGGAGTGTGTTAATATTTACAGGGGGTCCCCGTGAGTGTGTTAGTATTGACACGGGTCTCCGGGAGTGTGTTAATATTTACAGGGTGTCTGCGGGTGTGTGTTAATATTTACAGGGTGTCCCCGGGAGTGTGTTAATATTTACAGGGTGTCTCCAGGAGTGTGTTAATATTTACAGGTTCACGCCGGGAGTGTGTTAATATGTACAGGGTCTCCCCGGGAGTGTGTTAATATTTACAGGGTGTCCCCGGGAGTGTGTTAATATTTGCAGGGTGTCTCCAGGAGTGTGTTAATATTTACAGGTTCACCCCGGGAGTGTGTTAATATTTACAGGGGGTCCCCGGGAGTGTGTTAATATTTACAGGGTGTCCCCGGGAGTGTATTAATATTTACAGGGGTCTCCTGGAGTGTGTTAATATTTACAGGGGCTCCCCAGGAGTGTGTTAATATTTACAGGGTGTCCCCGGGAGTGTGTTAATATTTACAGGGGCTTCCCGGGAGTGTGTTAATATTTACAGGGGGTCTCCGTGAGTTTGTTAATATTTATAGGGGATCCCAGGGAGTGTGTTATTATTTACAGGCGGTTCCCGGGAGAGTGTTAATATTTACAGGGTGTCTCCGGGAGTGTGTTAATATTTACAGGGGGTCCCCGTGAGTGTGTTAGTATTGACACGGGTCTCCGGGATTTAGTGTGCTCTTGATAACCACATAACCAGTGATTCGGTGTGTGTTAATAACCATCACCGGTGTCCCGACCCTTTTCATATAACAGAGAAACCCGAGTGTGTAATACAGGCTCCCGGTGTCGTTAATATTTACAGACACAAAACCCTTTTACCCCCTGGTTAGTCAAATTTTACAAATATTACAGGGCGTCTAAAAATTGATTTTACTCTGCGGGAGTGTGTTTATATTTACAGGGCGTCTACGGAAATGTGTTGATATTTACTGGGCGTCTCCAGGAGTGTGTTAATATTTACAGGGTATCCCCGGGAGTGTGTTAATATTTCCAGGGGCTCCCCGGGAGTGTGTTAATATTTACAGGCGCTCCCCGGGAGTGTGTTAATCTTTACGGGGTCTCCCCGGGAGTGTGTTAATATTTACAGGGGTCTCCTGGAGTGTGTTAATATTTACAGGGGTGCCCGGGAGTGTGTAAATATTTACAGGGGGTCTCCGGGTGTGTGTTAATATTTACAGGGGGTCTGCGGGACTGTGTTTATATCTACATGGGTTTCCCGGGAGTGTGTTAATATTTACAGGGGCTCCCCGGGAGTGTGTTTATATTTACAGGGGGTCCCCGTGAGTGTGTTAATATCTACAGGGTGTCTGCGATAGTGTGTTTATATTTACAGGGGGTCTCCGGAAATGTGTTGATATTTACAGGGCGTCTCCAGGAGTGTGTTAATATTTACAGGGGCTCCCCGGGAGTGTATTGATATTTACAGGGTGTTCCCGGGAGTGTGTTAATATTTACAGGGGCTCCCCGGTAGTGTGTTAATATTTACAGGGGCTCTCCGGGAGTGTGTTAATATTTACAGGGGGTCTCCGGGAGTGTGTTAATATTTACAGGGGCTCCCCGAGAGTGTGTTAATATTTACTGGTGGTACCCGGGAGTGTGTTAATATTTACAGGGTGTCTCCGTGAGTGTGTTAGTATTTACAGGGTGTCCCTGGGAGTGTTTTAATATTTACAGGGCGCCTCCGGGAGTGTGTTAATTTTTACAGGGGCTCCCCGGGAGTGTGTTAATATTTACAGGGGCTCCCCGGGAGTGTGTTAATATTTACGGGGGCTTCCCGGGAGTGTGTTAATATTTACAGTGGCTCCCCGGGAGTGTGTTAATTTTTACAGTGGCTCCCCGGGAGTGTGTTAATATTTCCAGGGGTTCCCCGGGAGTGTGTTAATATTTACAGGTCGTCTCCAGGAGTGTGTTAATATTTACAGGGTGTCTCCAGGAGTGTGTTAATATTTACAGGGGCTCCCCGGGTGCGTGTTAATATTTACAGGGTGTCTCTGGTGCTGTTAATATTTACAGCGGGTCTCCTGGATTGTGTTAATATTTGCAGGGGGTCCCCGTGAGTGCGTTAATATTTACAGGGGCTCTCCGGGAGTGTGTTAATATTTACAGGGTGTCCCCGGGAGTGTGTTAATATTTACAGGGGCTTCCCGGGAGTGTGTTAATATTTACAGGGGGTCTCCGTGAGTTTGTTAATATTTATAGGGGATCCCTGGGAGTGTGTTAATATTTACAGGGGGTACCCAGGAGTGTGTTAATATTTACAGGGTGTTTCCGTGAGTGTGTTAGTATTTACAGAGTATCTCCGTGAGTGTGTTAATATTTACTGGGTCTCCCTGGCAGTGTGTTAATATTTACAGGGCGAATGCGGGAGTTTGTTAATATTTACAGGTGCTCCCCGGGAGTCTGTTAATATTTACAGGGCGTCACCAGGAGTGTATTAATATCTACAGGGTGTCTCCATGAATGTGTTAATATTTAAAGGGGCTCCCCGGGTGTGTGTTAATATTTACAGGGGTTCCCCGGGAGTGTGTTAATATTTACAGGGGTTCCCCGTGAGTGTGTTAATATTTACAGGTGGTCTCCGGGAGTGTGTTAATATTTACAGGGTGTTCCCGGGCGTGTGTTAATATTTACAGGGTGTCTCCGGGAGCGTGTTAATATTTACAGCCAGTCTCCAGCTGTGTGTTAATATTTACAGGGGGGTCTCCGGCAATGTGTTAATATTTACAGGGTGTCTCTGGAGGTGTTAATACTTACAGGGGGTCTCCTGGAGTGTGTTAATATTTGCAGGGGGTCCCCGTGAGTGTGTTAATATTTACAGGTGGTCTCCGGGAGTGTGTTAATATTTACAGGGTGTTCCCGGGCGTGTGTTAATATTTACAGGGTGTCTCCGGGAGCGTGTTAATATTTACAGCCAGTCTCCAGCTGTGTGTTAATATTTACAGGAGGGTCTCCGGCAATGTGTTAATATTTACAGGGTGTCTCTGGAGGTGTTAATACTTACAGGGGGTCTCCTGGAGTGTGTTAATATTTGCAGGGGGTCCCCGTGAGTGTGTTAATATTAACAGGGTGTCTGCGGGAGTGTGTTAATATTTACAGGGGGTCTCCGGAAATGTGTTGATATTTACAGGGCGTCTCCAGGAGTGTGTTAATATTTACAGGGGCTCCCCGGGAGTGTGTTGATATTTACAGGGTGTTCCCGGGAGTGTGTTAATATTTACAGGGGCTCCCCGGGAGTGTGTTAATATTTACAGGGGCTCTCCGGGAGTGTGTTAATATTTACAGGGACTCCCCGGGAGTGTGTTAATATTTACTGGGGGTACCCGGGAGTGTGTTAATATTTACAGGGTGTCTCCGTGAGTGTGCTAATATTTACAGGGTGTCTCCGTGAGTGTGTTAATATTTACAGGGTCTCCTGGGAGTGTGTTAATATTTACAGTGCGTCTCCGGGAGTGTGTTAATTTTTACAGGGGCTCCCCGGGAGTGTGTTAATATTTACAGGGGCTCCCCGGGAGTGTGTTAATATTTACAGGGGCTTCCCGGGAGTGTGTTAATATTTACAGAGGCTCCCCGGGAGTGTGTTAATTTTTACGGGGTCTCCCTGGGAGTGTGTTAATGTTTACAGGGGTTCCCCAGGAGTGTATTAATATTTACAGGGGCTCCCCGGGAGTGTGTTAATATTTACAGGGCGTCTCCGGAAGTGTGTTAATATTTACAGGGGTCCCCGGGAGTGTGTTAATTTTTACAGGGTGTCCCCGGGAGTGTGTTAATATTTACAGGTTGTCTCCGTGAGTGTGTTAATATTTACAGTGGGTTCCGGGAGTGTGTTAATATTTACAGGGTGTCTCCGGGAGTGTGTTAATATTTACAGGGTGTCTCCGGGTGTGTGTTAATATTTACAGGGGTTCCCCGGGAGTGTGTTAATATTTACAGGGGGTCTCCGGAAGTTTGTTAATATTTACAGGGCGTCTCCGGGAGTGTGTTAATATTTACAGGGCATCACCGGGAGTGTGTTAATATTTACAGGGCGTCTTCAGGAGTGTGTTAATATTTACAGGGGCTTCCTGGGATTAAGTTAATATTTACAGGGGGTCTCAGGGAGTGTGTTAATATTTACAGGTCGTCTCCAGGAGTGTGTTAGTATTTACAGGGTGTCTCCAGGAATGTGTTAATATTTACAGGGTGTCCCCGGGAGTGTGTTAATATTTACAGGGGCTCCCCGGGAGTGTGTTAATATTTACAGTGGGACCCCGGGAGCGTGTTAATATTTACAGGGTGTCTCTGGTGGTGTTAATATTTACAGCGGGTCTCCTGGAGTGTGTTAATATTTGCAGGGGGTCCCCGTGAGTGTGTTAATATTTACAGGGGATCCCTGGGAGTGTGTTAATATTTACAGGGGGTACCCAGGAGTGTGTTAATATTTACAGGGTGTTTCCGTGAGTGTGTTAGTATTTACAGAGTATCTCCGTGAGTGTGTTAATATTTACTGGGTCTCCCTGGCAGTGTGTTAATATTTACAGGGCGTATCCGGGAGTGTGTTAATATTTACAGGTGCTCCCCGGGAGTGTGTTAATATTTACAGGGGCTCCCCGGTTGTGTGTTAATATTTACAGGAGCTCCCCGGGAGTGTGTTAATTTTTACAGCGTCTCCCCGGGAGTGTTTTAATATTTACAGGGGGTCCCCAGGAATGTGTTAATATTTACAGGGTGTCTCCATGAGTGTGTTGATATTTACAGGGTGTCTCCGTGAGTGTGTTAATATTTACAGGGTCTCCCTGGGAGTGTGTTAATATTTACAGGGCATCTCCGGGAGTGTGTTAATATTTACAGGGGTTCCCTGGGAGTGTGTCAATATTTACAGGGGGTCCCCGGGAGTGTGTTAATATTTACAGGGCGTCTCCGGAAGTGTGTTAATATTTACAGTGCGTCATCGGGAGTGTGTTAATATTTACAGGGGGTCCCTGGGAGTGTGATAATATTTACAGGGGATCTCTGGTAGTGTGTTAATATTTACACGGTGTCCCCGGGAGTGTGTTAATATTTACAGGGTGTCTCCGGGAGTGTGTTAATATTTACTGGGTGTCTCCAGGAGTGTGTTAATATTTACAGGGCATCTCCGGGAGTGTGTTAATATTTACAGGGTGTCTCCAGGAGTGTGTTAATATTTACAGGTTCACGCCGGGAGTGTGTTAATATGTACAGGGTCTCCCCGGGAGTGTGTTAATATTTACAGGTTGTCCCCAGGAGTGTGTTAATATTTGCAGGGTGTCTCCAGGAGTGTGTTAATATTTACAGGTTCACCCCGGGAGTGTGTTAATATTTACAGGGGGTCCCCGGGAGTGTGTTAATATTTACAGGGTGTCCCCGGGAGTGTGTTAATATTTACAGGAGTCTCCTGGAGTGTGTTAATATTTACAGGGGCTCCCCAGGAGTGTGTTAATATTTACAGGGTGTCCCCGGGAGTGTGTTAATATTTACAGGGGCTTCCCGGGAGTGTGTTAATATTTACAGGGGGTCTCCGGGAGTGTGTTAATATTTACAGGGGGTCTCCGTGAGTTTGTTAATATTTATAGGGGATCCCAGGGAGTGTGTTAATATTTACAGGGGCTTCCCGGGAGAGTGTTAATATTTACAGGGTGTCTCCATGAGTGTGTTGATATTTACAGGGGTCTCCTGGAGTGTGTTAATATTTACAGGGGTGCCCGGGAGTGTGTAAATATTTACAGGGGGTCTCCGGGTGTGTGTTAATATTTACAGGGGGTCTGCGGGACTGTGTTTATATTTACATGGGTTTCCCGGGAGTGTGTTAATATTTACAGGGGCTCCCCGGGAGTGTGTTTATATTTACAGGGGGTCCCCGTGAGTGTGTTAATATCTACAGGGTGTCTGCGATAGTGTGTTTATATTTACAGGGGGTCTCCGGAAATGTGTTGATATTTACAGGGCGTCTCCAGGAGTGTGTTAATATTTACAGTGGCTCCCCGGGAGTGTATTGATATTTACAGGGTGTTCCCAGGAGTGTGTTAATATTTACAGGGGCTCCCCGGTAGTGTGTTAATATTTACAGGGGCTCTCCGGGAGTGTGTTAATATTTACAGGGGGTCTCCGGGAGTGTGTTAATATTTACAGGGGCTCCCCGAGAGTGTGTTGATATTTACAGGGTGTTCCCGGGAGTGTGTTAATATTTACAGGGGCTCCCCGGGAGTGTGTTAATATTTACAGGGGCTCTCCGGGAGTGTGTTAATATTTACAGGGACTCCCCGGGAGTGTGTTAATATTTACTGGTGGTACCCGGGAGTGTGTTAATATTTACAGGGTGTCTCCGTGAGTGTGTTAGTATTTACAGGGTGTCCCTGGGAGTGTGTTAATATTTACAGGGCGCCTCCGGGAGTGTGTTAATTTTTACAGGGGCTCCCCGGGAGTGTGTTAATATTTACAGGGGCTCCCCGGGAGTGTGTTAATATTTACGGGGGCTTCCCGGGAGTGTGTTAATATTTACAGTGGCTCCCCGGGAGTGTGTTAATTTTTACAGGGGCTCCCCGGGAGTGTGTTAATATTTCCAGGGGTTCCCCGGGAGTGTGTTAATATTTACAGGTCGTCTCCAGGAGTGTGTTAATATTTACAGGGTGTCTCCAGGAGTGTGTTAATATTTACAGGGGCTCCCCGGGTGCGTGTTAATATTTACAGGGTGTCTCCGGTGCTGTTAATATTTACAGCGGGTCTCCTGGATTGTGTTAATATTTGCAGGGGGTCCCCGTGAGTGTGTTAATATTTACAGGGTCTCCCCGGGAGTGTGTTAATATTTACAGGGTGTCCCCGGGAGTGTGTTAATATTTGCAGGGTGTTTCCAGGAGTGTGTTAATATTTACAGGTTCACCCCGGGAGTGTGTTAATATTTACAGGGGGTCCCCGGGAGTGTGTTAATATTTACAGGGTGTCCCCGGGAGTGTGTTAATATTTACAGGGGTCTCCTGGAGTGTGTTAATATTTACAGGGGCTCCCCAGGAGTGTGTTAATATTTACAGGGTGTCCCCGGGAGTGTGTTAATATTTACAGGGGCTTCCCGGGAGTGTGTTAATATTTACAGGGGGTCTCCGTGAGTTTGTTAATATTTATAGGGGATCCCAGGGAGTATGTTAATATTTACAGGCGGTTCCCGGGAGAGTGTTAATATTTACAGGGTGTCTCCATGAGTGTGTTGATATTTACAGGGTGTCCCCGGGAGTGTGTTAATATTTACAGGGTCTCCCCGGGAGTGTGTTAATATTTACAGGGTGTCTCCGGGAGTGTGTTAATATTTACAGGGTCTCCCTGGGAGTGTGTTAATATTTACAGGGCATCTCCGGGAGTGTGTTAATATTTACAGGGGTTCCCTGGGAGTGTGTTAATATTTACAGGGCGTCTCCGGAAGTGTGTTAATATTTACAGTGCGTCATCGGGAGTGTGTTAATATTTACAGGGGGTCCCTGGGAGTGTGTTAATATTTACAGGGGATCTTTGGGAGTGTGTTAATATTTACAGGGTGTCCCCGGGAGTGTGTTAATATTTACAGGGTGTCTCCGGGAGTGTGTTAATATTTACTGGGTGTCTCCAGGAGTGTGTTAATATTTACAGGGCATCTCCGGGAGTGTGTTAATATTACAGGGTGTCTCCAGGAGTGTGTTAATATTTACAGGTTCACCCCGGTAGTGTGTTAATATTTACAGGGGGTCCCCGGGAGTGTGTTAATATTTACAGGGTGTCCCCGGGAGTGTGTTAATATTTACAGGGGTCTCCTGGAGTGTGTTAATATTTACAGGGGCTCCCTGGGAGTGTGTTAATATTTACAGGGTGTCCCCGGGAGTGTGTTAATATTTACAGGGTGTCCCCGTGAGTGTGTTAATATTTACAGGGGTCTCCGGGGATGTTAATATTTACAGCGTGTCTCCTGGAGTGTGTTAATATTTACAGGGGCTCCCCGAGAGTGTGTTAATATTTACAGGGGCTCCCCGGGAGTGTGTTAATATTTTCAGGGGCTTCCCGGGAGTGTGTTAATATTTACAGGGTGTCTCCATGAGTGTGTTGATATTTACAGGGTGTCTCCGTGAGTGTGTTAATATTTACAGGGTCTCCCTGGGAGTGTGTTAATATTTACAGGCGTTCCCTCGGAGTGTGTTAATATTTACAGGGGGTCCCTGGGAGTGTGTGAATATTTACAGGGCGTCTCCGGAAGTGTGTTAATATTTAGTGCGTCATCGGGAGTGTGTTAATATTTACAGGGGGTCCCTGGGAGTGTGTTAATATTTACAGGGGATCTCTGGGAGTGTGTTAATATTTACAGGGGATCCCCAGGAGTGTGTTAATATTTACAGGGTGTCTCCGGGAGTGTGTTAATATTTACAGTGCGTCCCCGGGAGTGTGTTAATATTTACAGGGTGTCTCCGGGAGTGTGTTAATATTTACTGGGTGTCTCCGGGAGTGTGTTAATATTTACAGGGCCTCACCGGAAGAGTGTTAATATTTACAGGATGTCTCCGGGAGTGTGTTAATATTTAAATAGCGTCCCCAGGAGTGTGTTAATATTTACAGGGCATCACCAGAAGAGTGTTAATATTTACAGGATGTCTCTGGGAGTGTGTTAATATTTACAGGGTGTCTCCGGGAGTGTGTTAATATTTACAGGGTGTCTCCAGGACTGTGTTAATATTGACAGGGTGTCTCCGGGAGTGTGTTAATATTTACAGGCGGTCCCCGGGAGTGTGTTAATATTTACAGGGGTTCCCCAGGAGTGTGTTAATATTTACAGGGTGGCCCTGGGAGTGTGTTAATATTTACAGGGGGCTCTCCGGGAGTGTGTTCATATTTACAAGGTGTCTCCGGGGGTCTTAATATTTACAGCGTGTCTCCTGGAGTGTGTTAATATTTACAGGGGATCCCCGTGAGTGTGTTAATGTTTACAGGGGTCTCCGGGGATGTTAATATTTACAGCGTGTCTCCTGGAGTGTGTTAATATTTACAGGGGGTCCCCGTGAGTGTGTTAATATTTACAGGGGGTCTCCGGGAGTGTGTTAATATTTACAGGGCCTCCCCGGAGTGTGTTAGTATTTACAGTGGTTCCCCTGGAGTGTGTTAATATTTACAGGGCCTCCCCGGGAGTGTGTTAATATTTACAGGGTGTCTCCAGGAGTGTGTTACTATTTACAGGGTGTCCCCGGGAGTGTGTTAATATTTACAGGGGGTCCCCGGGAGTGTGTTAATATTAACAGGGGGTTCCCGGGATTGTGTTAATATTTACAGGGGGTTCCCAGCAGTGTGTTCATATTTACAGTTGGTCTCCTCGGGAGTGTGTTAATATTTACAGCGGGTCCCCGGGAGTGTGTTAATAATTACAGGGGGTCCCCGGGAATGCGTTAATATTTACAGGGGGTCCCCGGGAGTGTGTTAATATTTGCAGGGTGTACCCGGGAGTGTGTTAATATTTACAGGTGGTTTCCCCGGGAGTGTGTTAATGTTTACAGGAGGTCTCCCCGGGAGTATGTTAATATTTACAGGGTGTCCCCGGGAGTGTTTTTATATTTATAGGGGCTCCCCGGGAGTGCGTTAATATTTACAGGGGTGCCCGGGAGTGTTTTAATATTTATAGGGGCTCCCCGGGAGTGTGTTAATATTTACAGGGGTGCCCGGGAGTGTGTTAATATTTACAGCGTGTCTCCGGGAGCGTGTTAATATTTACCGGGTGTCTCCGTATGTGTGTTAATATTTACAGTGGGTCCCCAGGATTGTGTTAATATTGACAGAGTGTCTCTGGGAGTGTGTTAATATTTACAGGATGTCTCTGGGAGTGTGTTAATATTTACACGAGGTCTCCGGGAGTGTGTTAATATTGACAGGGTGTCTCCGGGAGTGTGTTAATATTTACAGGGGGTCCCCGGGAGTGTGTTAATATTTACAGGGGTTCCCCAGGAGTGTGTTAATATTTACAGGGTGGCCCTGGGAGTGTGTTAATATTTACAGGGGGCTCTCCGGGAGTGTGTTCATATTTACAAGGTGTCTCCGGGGGTCTTAATATTTACAGCGTGTCTCCTGGAGTGTGTTAATATTTACAGGGGGTCCCCGTGAGTGTGTTAATATTTACAGGGCATCTGCGGGAGTGTGTTAATTTTTACAGGGTGTCTCCGGGAGTGTGTTAATATTTACAGGGTGTCCCCGGAGTGTGTTAATATTTACAGTGGTTCCCCTGGAGTGTGTTAATATTTACAGGGCCTCCCCGGGAGTGTGTTAATATTTACAGGGGTTCCCCGGGAGTGTGTTAATTTTTTACAAGGGGTCCCCGGGAGTGTGTTAATATTTACAGCGTGTCCCCGGGAGTGTGTTAATATTAACAGGGCGTCACCGGGAGTGTGTTAATATTTACAGGGTGTCTCCAGGAGTGCGTTAATATTTACAGGGGGTCCCCGGGAGTGTGTTAATATTTACAGGGGGTCTCCGGGCGTGTGTTAATATTTACAGGGTGTCTCCAGGAGTGCGTTAATATTTACAGGGGCTCCCCGGGAGTGTGTTAATATTTACAGGGTGTCCCCAGGAGTGTGTTAATATTTACAGGGGGTTCCCGGGAGTGTGTTAATATTTACAGGGTGTCCCCAGGAGTGTGTTAATATTTACAGGGGGTTCCCGGGAGTGTGTTAATATTTACAGGGTGTCCCCAGGAGTGTGTTCATATTTACAGGGGGTTCCCGGGAGTGTGTTAATATTTACAGGGGGTTCCCAGCAGTGTGTTCATATTTACAGGTGGTCTCCTCGGGAGTGTGTTAATATTTTCAGCGGGTCCCCGGGAGTGTGTTAATATTTACAGGGGGTTCCCAGCAGTGTGTTCATATTTACAGGTGGTCTCCTCGGGAGTGTGTTAATATTTACTGGGGGTCCCCCGGAGTGCGTTAATATTTACAGGGGGTCCCCGGGAGTGTGTTAATAATTACAGGGGGTCCCCGGGAATGCGTTAATATTTACAGGGGGTCCCCGGGAGTGTGTTAATATTTGCAGGGTGTACCCGGGAGTGTGTTAATATTTACAGGTGGTTTCCCCGGGAGTGTGTTAATGTTTACAGGAGGTCTCCCCGGGAGTGTGTTAATATTTACAGGGTGTCCCCGGGAGTGTTTTAATATTTATAGGGGCTCCCCGGGAGTGTGTTAATATTTACAGGGGTGCCCGGGAGTGTTTTAATATTTATAGGGGCTCCCCGGGAGTGTGTTAATATTTACAGGGGCTCCCCGGGAGTGTGTTAATATTTACAGGGGGACCCCGTGAGTGTGTTAATATTTATAGGGCATCTCCGGGAGTGTGTTAATATTTACAGTGTGTCTCCGGGAGTGTGTTAATATTTACAGGGTGTCCCCGGGAGTGTGTTAATATTTACAGGGTGTCCCCGGGAGTGTGTTAATATTTACAGGGTGTCCCCGGGAGTGTTTTAATATTTAAAGGGGCTCCCTGTGAGTGTGTTAATATTTACAGGGGTGCCCGGGAGTGTGTTAATATTTACAGGGGGTCTCCGGGTGTGTGTTAATATTTACAGGGTGTCTCCGGGAGTGTGTTAATATTTAAATAGCGTCCCTGGGAGTGTGTTAATATTTACAGGGTGTCCCCGGGAGTGTGTTAATATTTACAGGGCGTCTCCAGGAGTGTGTTAATATTTACAGGGGCTCCCCGGAAGTGTGTTAATATTTACAGGGCGTCTCCAGGAGTGTGTTAATATTTACAGGGGCTTCCCGGGATGATGTTAATATTTACAGGGTGTCTCCAGGAGTGTGTTAATATTTACAGGGGGTCTCTGGGAGTGTGTTAATATTTACAGGGTGTCTGCAGGAGTGTGTTAATATTTACAGGGTGTCCCCGGGAGTGTGTTAATATTTACAGGGGGACCCCAGGAGCGTGTTAATATTTACAGGGAGTCTCCGGAAGTATGTTAATATTTACAGGGCGTCTCTGGAAGTGTGTTCATATTTATAGGGCGTCACCGGGAGTGTGTTAATATTTACAGGGTGTCTCCGGGAGTGTGTTAATATTTAAATAGCGTCCCCAGGAGTGTGTTAATATTTACAGGCTGTTCCCGGGAGTGTGTTAATATTTACAGGGGCTCCCCGGGAGTGTGTTACTATTTACAGGGCGTCTCCGGGAATGTGTTAATATTTACAGGGCGTCTCCAGGAGTGTGTTGATATTTACAGGATGTCTCTGGGAGTGTGTTAATCTTTACAGGGGGTCTCTGGGTGTGTGTTAATATTTAGAGGGAATTCCCGGGAGTGTGTTAATATTTACAGGAGGTCTCCGGGAGTGTGTTAATATTTACAGGAGGTCTCCAGGAGTGTGTTAATATTTACAGGGGGTCCCCGGGAGTGTGTTAATATTTACAGGGGGTTTCCAGGAGTATGTTAATATTGACAGGGTGTCTCCGGGAGTGTGTTAATATTTACAGGGGGTCCCCGGGTGTGTGTTAATATTTACAGGGGTTCCCCAGGAGTGTGTTAATATTTACAGGGTGGCCCCGGGAGTGTGTTAATATTTACAGGGGGTTCTCCGGCAATGTGTTCATATTTACAAGGTGTCTCCGGGGGTGTTAATATTTACAGCGTGTCTCCTGGAGTGTGTTAATATTTACAGGGGGTCCCCGTGAGTGTGTTCATATTTACAGGGGTCTCCGGGGATGTTAATATTTACAGCGTGTCTCCTGGAGTGTGTTAATAGTTGCAGGGGGTCCTCGTGAGTGTGTTAATATTTACAGGGCATCTGCGGGAGTGTGTTAATTTTTACAGGGTCTCGCCGGGAGTGTGTTAATATTTACAGGGTCTCCCCGGAGTGTGTTAATATTTCAATAGCGTCCCCAGGAGTTTGTTAATATTTACAGGCTGTTCCCGGGAATGTGTTGATATTTACAGGTGGTCTCCGGAAGTGTGTTAATATTTACAGGGGGTCCCCGGGAGTGTGTTAATATTTACAGGCGGTCCCCGTGTGTGTTAATATTTACAGGGGGTCCCCGGTTGTGCGTTAATATTTACAGTTTTTCCCGGGAGTGTGTTAATATTTACAGTAGCTCCCCAGGAGTGTGTTAATATTGACAGGGTGTCTCCGGGAGTGTGTTAATATTTACAGCGGGTCTCTGGGTGTGTGTTGATATTTACAGGGGTTTCCTGGGTGTGTGTTAATATTTACAGGGTGTCCCCGGGAGTGTGTTAATATTTACAGGGGCGCCCCGGGAGTGTGTTAATATTAACAGGGGGTTCCCGGGATTGTGTTAATATTTACAGGGGGTTCCCAGGAGTGCGTTAATATTTACAGGGGGTCCCCGGGAGTGTGTTAATAATTACACGGTGTTTCCGGGAGTGTGTTAATATTTACAGGGTGTCCCCGGGAGTGTGTTAATATTTACAGGGTGTCCCCGGGAGTGTGTTAATATTTGCAGGGTGTACCCAGGTGTGTGTTAATATTTACAGGTGGTTTCCCCGGGAGTGTGTTAATGTTTACAGGTGGTGTCCCCGGGAGTGTGTTAATATTTACAGGGTGTCCCCGGGAGTGTGTTAATATTTACAGGGGATCTCCGGTAGTGTGTTAATATTTACAGGGGTGCCCGGGAGTGTGTTAATATTTACAGGGGGTCTCCGGGTGTGTGTTAATATTTACAGGGGGTCTCCGGGTGTGTGTTAATATTTACAGGGTGTCTCCGGGAGTGTGTTAATATTTACAGGGGGACCCCGTGAGTGTGTTAATATTTATAGGGCATCTCCGGGAGTGTGTTAATATTTACAGGGTGTCTCCGTGAGTGTGTTAATATTTACAGGGTCTCCCCGGGAGTGTGTTAATATTTACAGGGGCTCCCCGGGAGAGTGTTAATATTTACAGGGGGGTCTCCGGCAATGTGTTCATATTTACAAGGTGTCTCCGGGGGTGTTAATATTTACAGCGTGTCTCCTGGAGTGTGTTAATATTTACAAGGTGTCCCCGGGAGTGTGTTAATATTTACAGCGTGTCTCCTGGAGTGTGTTAATATTTACAGGGTCTCCTGGGAGTGTGTTAATATTTACAGTGCGTCTCCGGGAGTGTGTTAATTTTTACAGGGGCTCCCCGGGAGTGTGTTAATATTTACAGGGGCTCCCCGGGAGTGTGTTAATATTTACAGGGGCTTCCCGGGAGTGTGTTAATATTTACAGAGGCTCCCCGGGAGTGTGTTAATTTTTACGGGGTCTCCCTGGGAGTGTGTTAATGTTTACAGGGGTTCCCCAGGAGTGTATTAATATTTACAGGGGCTCCCCGGGAGTGTGTTAATATTTACAGGGCGTCTCCGGAAGTGTGTTAATATTTACAGGGGTCCCCGGGAGTGTGTTAATTTTTACAGGGTGTCCCCGGGAGTGTGTTAATATTTACAGGTTGTCTCCGTGAGTGTGTTAATATTTACAGTGGGTTCCGGGAGTGTGTTAATATTTACAGGGTGTCTCCGGGAGTGTGTTAATATTTACAGGGTGTCTCCGGGTGTGTGTTAATATTTACAGGGGTTCCCCGGGAGTGTGTTAATATTTACAGGGGGTCTCCGGAAGTTTGTTAATATTTACAGGGCGTCTCCGGGAGTGTGTTAATATTTACAGGGCATCACCGGGAGTGTGTTAATATTTACAGGGCGTCTTCAGGAGTGTGTTAATATTTACAGGGGCTTCCTGGGATTAAGTTAATATTTACAGGGGGTCTCAGGGAGTGTGTTAATATTTACAGGTCGTCTCCAGGAGTGTGTTAGTATTTACAGGGTGTCTCCAGGAATGTGTTAATATTTACAGGGTGTCCCCGGGAGTGTGTTAATATTTACAGGGGCTCCCCGGGAGTGTGTTAATATTTACAGTGGGACCCCGGGAGCGTGTTAATATTTACAGGGTGTCTCTGGTGGTGTTAATATTTACAGCGGGTCTCCTGGAGTGTGTTAATATTTGCAGGGGGTCCCCGTGAGTGTGTTAATATTTACAGGGGATCCCTGGGAGTGTGTTAATATTTACAGGGGGTACCCAGGAGTGTGTTAATATTTACAGGGTGTTTCCGTGAGTGTGTTAGTATTTACAGAGTATCTCCGTGAGTGTGTTAATATTTACTGGGTCTCCCTGGCAGTGTGTTAATATTTACAGGGCGTATCCGGGAGTGTGTTAATATTTACAGGTGCTCCCCGGGAGTGTGTTAATATTTACAGGGGCTCCCCGGTTGTGTGTTAATATTTACAGGAGCTCCCCGGGAGTGTGTTAATTTTTACAGCGTCTCCCCGGGAGTGTTTTAATATTACAGGGGGTCCCCAGGAATGTGTTAATATTTACAGGGTGTCTCCATGAGTGTGTTGATATTTACAGGGTGTCTCCGTGAGTGTGTTAATATTTACAGGGTCTCCCTGGGAGTGTGTTAATATTTACAGGGCATCTCCGGGAGTGTGTTAATATTTACAGGGGTTCCCTGGGAGTGTGTCAATATTTACAGGGGGTCCCCGGGAGTGTGTTAATATTTACAGGGCGTCTCCGGAAGTGTGTTAATATTTACAGTGCGTCATCGGGAGTGTGTTAATATTTACAGGGGGTCCCTGGGAGTGTGATAATATTTACAGGGGATCTCTGGTAGTGTGTTAATATTTACACGGTGTCCCCGGGAGTGTGTTAATATTTACAGGGTGTCTCCGGGAGTGTGTTAATATTTACTGGGTGTCTCCAGGAGTGTGTTAATATTTACAGGGCATCTCCGGGAGTGTGTTAATATTTACAGGGTGTCTCCAGGAGTGTGTTAATATTTACAGGTTCACGCCGGGAGTGTGTTAATATGTACAGGGTCTCCCCGGGAGTGTGTTAATATTTACAGGTTGTCCCCAGGAGTGTGTTAATATTTGCAGGGTGTCTCCAGGAGTGTGTTAATATTTACAGGTTCACCCCGGGAGTGTGTTAATATTTACAGGGGGTCCCCGGGAGTGTGTTAATATTTACAGGGTGTCCCCGGGAGTGTGTTAATATTTACAGGGGTCTCCTGGAGTGTGTTAATATTTACAGGGGCTCCCCAGGAGTGTGTTAATATTTACAGGGTGTCCCCGGGAGTGTGTTAATATTTACAGGGGCTTCCCGGGAGTGTGTTAATATTTACAGGGGGTCTCCGGGAGTGTGTTAATATTTACAGGGGGTCTCCGTGAGTTTGTTAATATTTATAGGGGATCCCAGGGAGTGTGTTAATATTTACAGGGGCTTCCCGGGAGAGTGTTAATATTTACAGGGTGTCTCCTGGAGTGTGTTAATATTTACAGGGGTGCCCGGGAGTGTGTAAATATTTACAGGGGGTCTCCGGGTGTGTGTTAATATTTACAGGGGGTCTGCGGGACTGTGTTTATATTTACATGGGTTTCCCGGGAGTGTGTTAATATTTACAGGGGCTCCCCGGGAGTGTGTTTATATTTACAGGGGGTCCCCGTGAGTGTGTTAATATCTACAGGGTGTCTGCGATAGTGTGTTTATATTTACAGGGGGTCTCCGGAAATGTGTTGATATTTACAGGGCGTCTCCAGGAGTGTGTTAATATTTACAGTGGCTCCCCGGGAGTGTATTGATATTTACAGGGTGTTCCCAGGAGTGTGTTAATATTTACAGGGGCTCCCCGGTAGTGTGTTAATATTTACAGGGGCTCTCCGGGAGTGTGTTAATATTTACAGGGGGTCTCCGGGAGTGTGTTAATATTTACAGGGGCTCCCCGAGAGTGTGTTGATATTTACAGGGTGTTCCCGGGAGTGTGTTAATATTTACAGGGGCTCCCCGGGAGTGTGTTAATATTTACAGGGGCTCTCCGGGAGTGTGTTAATATTTACAGGGACTCCCCGGGAGTGTGTTAATATTTACTGGTGGTACCCGGGAGTGTGTTAATATTTACAGGGTGTCTCCGTGAGTGTGTTAGTATTTACAGGGTGTCCCTGGGAGTGTGTTAATATTTACAGGGCGCCTCCGGGAGTGTGTTAATTTTTACAGGGGCTCCCCGGGAGTGTGTTAATATTTACAGGGGCTCCCCGGGAGTGTGTTAATATTTACGGGGGCTTCCCGGGAGTGTGTTAATATTTACAGTGGCTCCCCGGGAGTGTGTTAATTTTTACAGGGGCTCCCCGGGAGTGTGTTAATATTTCCAGGGGTTCCCCGGGAGTGTGTTAATATTTACAGGTCGTCTCCAGGAGTGTGTTAATATTTACAGGGTGTCTCCAGGAGTGTGTTAATATTTACAGGGGCTCCCCGGGTGCGTGTTAATATTTACAGGGTGTCTCCGGTGCTGTTAATATTTACAGCGGGTCTCCTGGATTGTGTTAATATTTGCAGGGGGTCCCCGTGAGTGTGTTAATATTTACAGGGTCTCCCCGGGAGTGTGTTAATATTTACAGGGTGTCCCCGGGAGTGTGTTAATATTTGCAGGGTGTTTCCAGGAGTGTGTTAATATTTACAGGTTCACCCCGGGAGTGTGTTAATATTTACAGGGGGTCCCCGGGAGTGTGTTAATATTTACAGGGTGTCCCCGGGAGTGTGTTAATATTTACAGGGGTCTCCTGGAGTGTGTTAATATTTACAGGGGCTCCCCAGGAGTGTGTTAATATTTACAGGGTGTCCCCGGGAGTGTGTTAATATTTACAGGGGCTTCCCGGGAGTGTGTTAATATTTACAGGGGGTCTCCGTGAGTTTGTTAATATTTATAGGGGATCCCAGGGAGTATGTTAATATTTACAGGCGGTTCCCGGGAGAGTGTTAATATTTACAGGGTGTCTCCATGAGTGTGTTGATATTTACAGGGTGTCCCCGGGAGTGTGTTAATATTTACAGGGTCTCCCCGGGAGTGTGTTAATATTTACAGGGTGTCTCCGGGAGTGTGTTAATATTTACAGGGTCTCCCTGGGAGTGTGTTAATATTTACAGGGCATCTCCGGGAGTGTGTTAATATTTACAGGGGTTCCCTGGGAGTGTGTTAATATTTACAGGGCGTCTCCGGAAGTGTGTTAATATTTACAGTGCGTCATCGGGAGTGTGTTAATATTTACAGGGGGTCCCTGGGAGTGTGTTAATATTTACAGGGGATCTTTGGGAGTGTGTTAATATTTACAGGGTGTCCCCGGGAGTGTGTTAATATTTACAGGGTGTCTCCGGGAGTGTGTTAATATTTACTGGGTGTCTCCAGGAGTGTGTTAATATTTACAGGGCATCTCCGGGAGTGTGTTAATATTACAGGGTGTCTCCAGGAGTGTGTTAATATTTACAGGTTCACCCCGGTAGTGTGTTAATATTTACAGGGGGTCCCCGGGAGTGTGTTAATATTTACAGGGTGTCCCCGGGAGTGTGTTAATATTTACAGGGGTCTCCTGGAGTGTGTTAATATTTACAGGGGCTCCCTGGGAGTGTGTTAATATTTACAGGGTGTCCCCGGGAGTGTGTTAATATTTACAGGGTGTCCCCGTGAGTGTGTTAATATTTACAGGGGTCTCCGGGGATGTTAATATTTACAGCGTGTCTCCTGGAGTGTGTTAATATTTACAGGGGCTCCCCGAGAGTGTGTTAATATTTACAGGGGCTCCCCGGGAGTGTGTTAATATTTTCAGGGGCTTCCCGGGAGTGTGTTAATATTTACAGGGTGTCTCCATGAGTGTGTTGATATTTACAGGGTGTCTCCGTGAGTGTGTTAATATTTACAGGGTCTCCCTGGGAGTGTGTTAATATTTACAGGCGTTCCCTCGGAGTGTGTTAATATTTACAGGGGGTCCCTGGGAGTGTGTGAATATTTACAGGGCGTCTCCGGAAGTGTGTTAATATTTAGTGCGTCATCGGGAGTGTGTTAATATTTACAGGGGGTCCCTGGGAGTGTGTTAATATTTACAGGGGATCTCTGGGAGTGTGTTAATATTTACAGGGTGTCCCCGGGAGTGTGTTAATATTTACAGGGTGTCTCCGGGAGTGTGTTAATATTTACTGGGTGTCTCCGGGAGTGTGTTAATATTTACAGGGCCTCACCGGAAGAGTGTTAATATTTACAGGATGTCTCCGGGAGTGTGTTAATATTTAAATAGCGTCCCCAGGAGTGTGTTAATATTTACAGGGCATCACCAGAAGAGTGTTAATATTTACAGGATGTCTCTGGGAGTGTGTTAATATTTACAGGGTGTCTCCGGGAGTGTGTTAATATTTACAGGGTGTCTCCAGGACTGTGTTAATATTGACAGGGTGTCTCCGGGAGTGTGTTAATATTTACAGGCGGTCCCCGGGAGTGTGTTAATATTTACAGGGGTTCCCCAGGAGTGTGTTAATATTTACAGGGTGGCCCTGGGAGTGTGTTAATATTTACAGGGGGCTCTCCGGGAGTGTGTTCATATTTACAAGGTGTCTCCGGGGGTCTTAATATTTACAGCGTGTCTCCTGGAGTGTGTTAATATTTACAGGGGATCCTCGTGAGTGTGTTAATGTTTACAGGGGTCTCCGGGGATGTTAATATTTACAGCGTGTCTCCTGGAGTGTGTTAATATTTACAGGGGGTCCCCGTGAGTGTGTTAATATTTACAGGGGGTCTCCGGGAGTGTGTTAATATTTACAGGGCCTCCCCGGAGTGTGTTAGTATTTACAGTGGTTCCCCTGGAGTGTGTTAATATTTACAGGGCCTCCCCGGGAGTGTGTTAATATTTACAGGGTGTCTCCAGGAGTGTGTTACTATTTACAGGGTGTCCCCGGGAGTGTGTTAATATTTACAGGGGGTCCCCGGGAGTGTGTTAATATTAACAGGGGGTTCCCGGGATTGTGTTAATATTTACAGGGGGTTCCCAGCAGTGTGTTCATATTTACAGTTGGTCTCCTCGGGAGTGTGTTAATATTTACAGCGGGTCCCCGGGAGTGTGTTAATAATTACAGGGGGTCCCCGGGAATGCGTTAATATTTACAGGGGGTCCCCGGGAGTGTGTTAATATTTGCAGGGTGTACCCGGGAGTGTGTTAATATTTACAGGTGGTTTCCCCGGGAGTGTGTTAATGTTTACAGGAGGTCTCCCCGGGAGTATGTTAATATTTACAGGGTGTCCCCGGGAGTGTTTTTATATTTATAGGGGCTCCCCGGGAGTGCGTTAATATTTACAGGGGTGCCCGGGAGTGTTTTAATATTTATAGGGGCTCCCCGGGAGTGTGTTAATATTTACAGGGGTGCCCGGGAGTGTGTTAATATTTACAGCGTGTCTCCGGGAGCGTGTTAATATTTACCGGGTGTCTCCGTATGTGTGTTAATATTTACAGTGGGTCCCCAGGATTGTGTTAATATTGACAGAGTGTCTCTGGGAGTGTGTTAATATTTACAGGATGTCTCTGGGAGTGTGTTAATATTTACACGAGGTCTCCGGGAGTGTGTTAATATTGACAGGGTGTCTCCGGGAGTGTGTTAATATTTACAGGGGGTCCCCGGGAGTGTGTTAATATTTACAGGGGTTCCCCAGGAGTGTGTTAATATTTACAGGGTGGCCCTGGGAGTGTGTTAATATTTACAGGGGGCTCTCCGGGAGTGTGTTCATATTTACAAGGTGTCTCCGGGGGTCTTAATATTTACAGCGTGTCTCCTGGAGTGTGTTAATATTTACAGGGGGTCCCCGTGAGTGTGTTAATATTTACAGGGCATCTGCGGGAGTGTGTTAATTTTTACAGGGTGTCTCCGGGAGTGTGTTAATATTTACAGGGTGTCCCCGGAGTGTGTTAATATTTACAGTGGTTCCCCTGGAGTGTGTTAATATTTACAGGGCCTCCCCGGGAGTGTGTTAATATTTACAGGGGTTCCCCGGGAGTGTGTTAATTTTTTACAAGGGGTCCCCGGGAGTGTGTTAATATTTACAGCGTGTCCCCGGGAGTGTGTTAATATTAACAGGGCGTCACCGGGAGTGTGTTAATATTTACAGGGTGTCTCCAGGAGTGCGTTAATATTTACAGGGGGTCCCCGGGAGTGTGTTAATATTTACAGGGGGTCTCCGGGAGTGTGTTAATATTTACAGGGTGTCTCCAGGAGTGCGTTAATATTTACAGGGGCTCCCCGGGAGTGTGTTAATATTTACAGGGTGTCCCCAGGAGTGTGTTAATATTTACAGGGGGTTCCCGGGAGTGTGTTAATATTTACAGGGTGTCCCCAGGAGTGTGTTAATATTTACAGGGGGTTCCCGGGAGTGTGTTAATATTTACAGGGTGTCCCCAGGAGTGTGTTCATATTTACAGGGGGTTCCCGGGAGTGTGTTAATATTTACAGGGGGTTCCCAGCAGTGTGTTCATATTTACAGGTGGTCTCCTCGGGAGTGTGTTAATATTTTCAGCGGGTCCCCGGGAGTGTGTTAATATTTACAGGGGGTTCCCAGCAGTGTGTTCATATTTACAGGTGGTCTCCTCGGGAGTGTGTTAATATTTACTGGGGGTCCCCCGGAGTGCGTTAATATTTACAGGGGGTCCCCGGGAGTGTGTTAATAATTACAGGGGGTCCCCGGGAATGCGTTAATATTTACAGGGGGTCCCCGGGAGTGTGTTAATATTTGCAGGGTGTACCCGGGAGTGTGTTAATATTTACAGGTGGTTTCCCCGGGAGTGTGTTAATGTTTACAGGAGGTCTCCCCGGGAGTGTGTTAATATTTACAGGGTGTCCCCGGGAGTGTTTTAATATTTATAGGGGCTCCCCGGGAGTGTGTTAATATTTACAGGGGTGCCCGGGAGTGTTTTAATATTTATAGGGGCTCCCCGGGAGTGTGTTAATATTTACAGGGGCTCCCCGGGAGTGTGTTAATATTTACAGGGGGACCCCGTGAGTGTGTTAATATTTATAGGGCATCTCCGGGAGTGTGTTAATATTTACAGGGTGTCTGCGGGAGTGTGTTAATATTTACAGGGTGTCCCCGGGAGTGTTTTAATATTTAAAGGGGCTCCCTGTGAGTGTGTTAATATTTACAGGGGTGCCCGGGAGTGTGTTAATATTTACAGGGGGTCTCCGGGTGTGTGTTAATATTTACAGGGTGTCTCCGGGAGTGTGTTAATATTTAAATAGCGTCCCTGGGAGTGTGTTAATATTTACAGGGTGTCCCCGGGAGTGTGTTAATATTTACAGGGCGTCTCCAGGAGTGTGTTAATATTTACAGGGGCTCCCCGGAAGTGTGTTAATATTTACAGGGCGTCTCCAGGAGTGTGTTAATATTTACAGGGGCTTCCCGGGATGATGTTAATATTTACAGGGTGTCTCCAGGAGTGTGTTAATATTTACAGGGGGTCTCTGGGAGTGTGTTAATATTTACAGGGTGTCTGCAGGAGTGTGTTAATATTTACAGGGTGTCCCCGGGAGTGTGTTAATATTTACAGGGGGACCCCAGGAGCGTGTTAATATTTACAGGGAGTCTCCGGAAGTATGTTAATATTTACAGGGCGTCTCTGGAAGTGTGTTCATATTTATAGGGCGTCACCGGGAGTGTGTTAATATTTACAGGGTGTCTCCGGGAGTGTGTTAATATTTAAATAGCGTCCCCAGGAGTGTGTTAATATTTACAGGCTGTTCCCGGGAGTGTGTTAATATTTACAGGGGCTCCCCGGGAGTGTGTTACTATTTACAGGGCGTCTCCGGGAATGTGTTAATATTTACAGGGCGTCTCCAGGAGTGTGTTGATATTTACAGGATGTCTCTGGGAGTGTGTTAATCTTTACAGGGGGTCTCTGGGTGTGTGTTAATATTTAGAGGGAATTCCCGGGAGTGTGTTAATATTTACAGGAGGTCTCCGGGAGTGTGTTAATATTTACAGGAGGTCTCCAGGAGTGTGTTAATATTTACAGGGGGTCCCCGGGAGTGTGTTAATATTTACAGGGGGTTTCCAGGAGTATGTTAATATTGACAGGGTGTCTCCGGGAGTGTGTTAATATTTACAGGGGGTCCCCGGGTGTGTGTTAATATTTACAGGGGTTCCCCAGGAGTGTGTTAATATTTACAGGGTGGCCCCGGGAGTGTGTTAATATTTACAGGGGGTTCTCCGGCAATGTGTTCATATTTACAAGGTGTCTCCGGGGGTGTTAATATTTACAGCGTGTCTCCTGGAGTGTGTTAATATTTACAGGGGGTCCCCGTGAGTGTGTTCATATTTACAGGGGTCTCCGGGGATGTTAATATTTACAGCGTGTCTCCTGGAGTGTGTTAATAGTTGCAGGGGGTCCTCGTGAGTGTGTTAATATTTACAGGGCATCTGCGGGAGTGTGTTAATTTTTACAGGGTCTCGCCGGGAGTGTGTTAATATTTACAGGGTCTCCCCGGAGTGTGTTAATATTTCAATAGCGTCCCCAGGAGTTTGTTAATATTTACAGGCTGTTCCCGGGAATGTGTTGATATTTACAGGTGGTCTCCGGAAGTGTGTTAATATTTACAGGGGGTCCCCGGGAGTGTGTTAATATTTACAGGCGGTCCCCGTGTGTGTTAATATTTACAGGGGGTCCCCGGTTGTGCGTTAATATTTACAGTTTTTCCCGGGAGTGTGTTAATATTTACAGTAGCTCCCCAGGAGTGTGTTAATATTGACAGGGTGTCTCCGGGAGTGTGTTAATATTTACAGCGGGTCTCTGGGTGTGTGTTGATATTTACAGGGGTTTCCTGGGTGTGTGTTAATATTTACAGGGTGTCCCCGGGAGTGTGTTAATATTTACAGGGGCGCCCCGGGAGTGTGTTAATATTAACAGGGGGTTCCCGGGATTGTGTTAATATTTACAGGGGGTTCCCAGGAGTGCGTTAATATTTACAGGGGGTCCCCGGGAGTGTGTTAATAATTACACGGTGTTTCCGGGAGTGTGTTAATATTTACAGGGTGTCCCCGGGAGTGTGTTAATATTTACAGGGTGTCCCCGGGAGTGTGTTAATATTTGCAGGGTGTACCCAGGTGTGTGTTAATATTTACAGGTGGTTTCCCCGGGAGTGTGTTAATGTTTACAGGTGGTGTCCCCGGGAGTGTGTTAATATTTACAGGGTGTCCCCGGGAGTGTGTTAATATTTACAGGGGATCTCCGGTAGTGTGTTAATATTTACAGGGGTGCCCGGGAGTGTGTTAATATTTACAGGGGGTCTCCGGGTGTGTGTTAATATTTACAGGGGGTCTCCGGGTGTGTGTTAATATTTACAGGGTGTCTCCGGGAGTGTGTTAATATTTACAGGGGGACCCCGTGAGTGTGTTAATATTTATAGGGCATCTCCGGGAGTGTGTTAATATTTACAGGGTGTCTCCGTGAGTGTGTTAATATTTACAGGGTCTCCCCGGGAGTGTGTTAATATTTACAGGGGCTCCCCGGGAGAGTGTTAATATTTACAGGGGGGTCTCCGGCAATGTGTTCATATTTACAAGGTGTCTCCGGGGGTGTTAATATTTACAGCGTGTCTCCTGGAGTGTGTTAATATTTACAAGGTGTCCCCGGGAGTGTGTTAATATTTACAGCGTGTCTCCTGGAGTGTGTTAATATTTACAGGGTCTCCTGGGAGTGTGTTAATATTTACAGTGCGTCTCCGGGAGTGTGTTAATTTTTACAGGGGCTCCCCGGGAGTGTGTTAATATTTACAGGGGCTCCCCGGGAGTGTGTTAATATTTACAGGGGCTTCCCGGGAGTGTGTTAATATTTACAGAGGCTCCCCGGGAGTGTGTTAATTTTTACGGGGTCTCCCTGGGAGTGTGTTAATGTTTACAGGGGTTCCCCAGGAGTGTATTAATATTTACAGGGGCTCCCCGGGAGTGTGTTAATATTTACAGGGCGTCTCCGGAAGTGTGTTAATATTTACAGGGGTCCCCGGGAGTGTGTTAATTTTTACAGGGTGTCCCCGGGAGTGTGTTAATATTTACAGGTTGTCTCCGTGAGTGTGTTAATATTTACAGTGGGTTCCGGGAGTGTGTTAATATTTACAGGGTGTCTCCGGGAGTGTGTTAATATTTACAGGGTGTCTCCGGGTGTGTGTTAATATTTACAGGGGTTCCCCGGGAGTGTGTTAATATTTACAGGGGGTCTCCGGAAGTTTGTTAATATTTACAGGGCGTCTCCGGGAGTGTGTTAATATTTACAGGGCATCACCGGGAGTGTGTTAATATTTACAGGGCGTCTTCAGGAGTGTGTTAATATTTACAGGGGCTTCCTGGGATTAAGTTAATATTTACAGGGGGTCTCAGGGAGTGTGTTAATATTTACTGGTCGTCTCCAGGAGTGTGTTAGTATTTACAGGGTGTCTCCAGGAATGTGTTAATATTTACAGGGTGTCCCCGGGAGTGTGTTAATATTTACAGGGGCTCCCCGGGAGTGTGTTAATATTTACAGTGGGACCCCGGGAGCGTGTTAATATTTACAGGGTGTCTCTGGTGGTGTTAATATTTACAGCGGGTCTCCTGGAGTGTGTTAATATTTGCAGGGGGTCCCCGTGAGTGTGTTAATATTTACAGGGGATCCCTGGGAGTGTGTTAATATTTACAGGGGGTACCCAGGAGTGTGTTAATATTTACAGGGTGTTTCCGTGAGTGTGTTAGTATTTACAGAGTATCTCCGTGAGTGTGTTAATATTTACTGGGTCTCCCTGGCAGTGTGTTAATATTTACAGGGCGTATCCGGGAGTGTGTTAATATTTACAGGTGCTCCCCGGGAGTGTGTTAATATTTACAGGGGCTCCCCGGTTGTGTGTTAATATTTACAGGAGCTCCCCGGGAGTGTGTTAATTTTTACAGCGTCTCCCCGGGAGTGTTTTAATATTTACAGGGGGTCCCCAGGAATGTGTTAATATTTACAGGGTGTCTCCATGAGTGTGTTGATATTTACAGGGTGTCTCCGTGAGTGTGTTAATATTTACAGGGTCTCCCTGGGAGTGTGTTAATATTTACAGGGCATCTCCGGGAGTGTGTTAATATTTACAGGGGTTCCCTGGGAGTGTGTCAATATTTACAGGGGGTCCCCGGGAGTGTGTTAATATTTACAGGGCGTCTCCGGAAGTGTGTTAATATTTACAGTGCGTCATCGGGAGTGTGTTAATATTTACAGGGGGTCCCTGGGAGTGTGATAATATTTACAGGGGATCTCTGGTAGTGTGTTAATATTTACACGGTGTCCCCGGGAGTGTGTTAATATTTACAGGGTGTCTCCGGGAGTGTGTTAATATTTACTGGGTGTCTCCAGGAGTGTGTTAATATTTACAGGGCATCTCCGGGAGTGTGTTAATATTTACAGGGTGTCTCCAGGAGTGTGTTAATATTTACAGGTTCACGCCGGGAGTGTGTTAATATGTACAGGGTCTCCCCGGGAGTGTGTTAATATTTACAGGTTGTCCCCAGGAGTGTGTTAATATTTGCAGGGTGTCTCCAGGAGTGTGTTAATATTTACAGGTTCACCCCGGGAGTGTGTTAATATTTACAGGGGGTCCCCGGGAGTGTGTTAATATTTACAGGGTGTCCCCGGGAGTGTGTTAATATTTACAGGGGTCTCCTGGAGTGTGTTAATATTTACAGGGGCTCCCCAGGAGTGTGTTAATATTTACAGGGTGTCCCCGGGAGTGTGTTAATATTTACAGGGGCTTCCCGGGAGTGTGTTAATATTTACAGGGGGTCTCCGGGAGTGTGTTAATATTTACAGGGTCTCCCCGAGAGTGTGTTAATATTTACAGGGGCTCCCCGGGAGTGTGTTAATATTTACAGGGGTTCCCCAGGTGTGTGTGAATATTTACAGGGTCTCCCCGAGAGTGTGTTAATATTTACAGGGGTTCCCCGGGAGTGTGTTAATTTTTTACAAGGGGTCCCCGGGAGTGCGTTAATATTTACAGGGGCTCCCCGGGAGTGTGTTAATATTTACAGGGCGTCCCCGGGAGTGTGTTAATATTCACAGGGGCTCCCCAGGAGTGTGTTAATATTTACAGGGGGTCTCCAGGAGTGGTTAATATTTATAGGGGGACCCCGGGAGCGTGTTAATATTTACAGGTAGTCTCCAGCTGTGTGTTAATATTTACAGGGGGGTCTCCGGCAATGTGTTGATATTTACAGGGTGTCTCCGGGGCTGTTAATAGTTACAGGGGTCTCCGGAAATGTGTTGATATTTACAGGGCGTCTCCAGGAGGGTGTTAATATTTACAGGGGCTCACCGGGAGTGTGTTAATATTTACAGGGTGTCCCCGGGAGTGTGTTAATTTTTACAGGGTCTCCCCAGGAGTGTGTTAATATTTACAGGGGTTCCCCAGGAGTGTGTTAATATTTACAGGGGGTCTCCGTGAGTTTTTTTTATATTTATAGGGGTCCCAGGGAGTGTGTTAATATTTACAGGGTGTACCCGGGAGTGTGTTAATATTTACAGGGTGTCTCCGTGAGTGTGTTAATATTTACAGGGTGTCTCCGGGAGTGTGTTAATTTTTACAGTGGCTCCCCGGGAGTGTGTTAATATTTACAGGGGTTCCCTGGGAGTGTGTCAATATTTACAGGGGTTACCCGGGAGTGTGTTAATATTTACAGGGTGTCTCCGGAAGTGTGTTAATATTTACAGTGCGTCACCGGGAGTATGTTAATATTTACAGGGTGTCTCCGGGAGTGTGTTAATATTTACTGGGTGTCTCCGGGAGTGTGTTAATATTTACAGGGCGTCACCGGAAATGTGTTAATATTTACAGGATGTCTCCGGGAGTGTGTTAATATTTAAATAGCGTCCCCAGGAGTTTGTTAATATTTACAGGCTGTTCCCGGGAGTGTGTTGATATTTACAGGATGTCTCCGGAAATGTGTTAATATTTACAGGGGGTCCCCGGGAGTGTGTTAATATATACAGGGTGTCTCCGGGTGTGTGTTAATATTTACAGGTTGTCCCCGGGAATGTGTTAATATTCACAGGGTCTCCCCGGGAGTGTGTTAATATTTACAGGGGGTCTCCAGGAGTGTGTTAATATTTACAGGGGGACCCCGGGAGCGTGTTAATATTTACAGGTTGTCTCCAGCTGTGTGTTAATATTTACAGGGGTGTCTCCGGCAATGTGTTAATATTTACAGGGCATCTCCGGAAGTGTGTTAATATTTACAGGGCGTCACCGGGAGTGTGTTAATATTTACAGGGGGTTCCCGGGAGTGTGTTAATATTTACAGGGTGTCCCCGGGAGAGTGTTAATATTTACACGGTGTCTCCGGGAGTGTGTTAATATTTACAGGGTGTCTCCGGGAGTGTGTTAATATTTACAGGGCGTCACCGGGACTGTGTTGATATTTACAGGGTGTCTCCGGGAGTGTGTTAATATTTAAATAGCGTCCCCAGGAGTGTGTTAATATTTACAGGCTGTTCCCGGGAGTGTGTTAATATTTACAGGGATTCCCCGGGAGTGTGTTAATATTTACAGGGCGTCACCGGGAGTGTGTTAATATTTACAGGGTGTCTCCGGGAGTGTGTTAATATTTAAAAGGCGTCCCCGGGAGTGTGTTAATATTTACAGGGTTTTCCCGGGAGTGTGTTAATATTTACAGTGTGTTCCCGGGAGTGTGTTAATCTTTGCAGGGCGTTTCCAGGAGTGTGTTAATATGTACAGGGGCTCCCCGGGAGTGTGTTAATATTTACAGGGGCTCCCCGGGAGTGTGTTAATATTTACAGGGCGTCACCGGGACTGTGTTAATATTTTCAGGGTGTCTCCGGGAGTGTGTTAATATTTAAATAGCGTCCTCAGGAGTGTGTTAATATTTACAGGCTGTTCCCGGGAGTGTGTTAATATTTACAGGGGTTCCCCGGGAGTGTGTTAATATTTACAGGGGGTCTCCGGAAGTGTGTTAATATTTACAGGGCGTCACCGGGAGTGTTTTAATATTTACAGGGTGTCTCCGGGAGTGTGTTAATATTTAAAAGGCGTCCCTGGGAGTGTGTTAATATTTACAGGGTTTTCCCGGGAGTGTGTTAATATTTACAGTGTGTTCCCGGGAGTGTGTTAATCTTTGCAGGGCGTTTCCAGGAGTGTGTTAATATGTACAGGGGCTCCCCGGGAGTCTGTTAATATTTACAGGGGCTCCCCGGGAGTGTGTTAATATTTACAGGGGCTCCCCGGGAGTGTGTTAATATGTACAGGGGCTCCCCGGAAGTGTGTTAATATTTACAGGGTGTCTCCCGGAGTGTGTTAATATTTACAGGGGCTCCCCGGGAGTGTGTTAATATGTACAGGGGCTCCCCGGAAGTGTGTTAATATTTACAGGGTGTCTCCGGGAGTGTGTTAATATTTACAGGGTGTCCCCGGGAGTGTGTTAATATTTACAGGGGTACCCCAGGAGCGTGTTAATATTTACAGGGAGTCTCCGGAAGTGTGTTAATATTTATAGGGCGTCACCGGGAGTGTGTTAATATTTACAGGGTGTCTCCGGGGGTGTGTTAATATTTAAATAGCGTCCCCAGGAGTGTGTTTATATTTACAGGCTGTTCCCGGGAGTGTGTTAATATTTACAGGGGCTCCCCGGGAGTGTGTTACTATTTACAGGGCGTCTCCGGGAATGTGTTAATAGTTACAGGGTGTCTCCAGGAGTGTGTTGATATTTACAGGATGTCTCTGGGAGTGTGTTAATCTTTACAGGGGGTCTCTGGGTGTGTGTTAATATTTAGAGGGGATTACCGGGAGTGTGTTAATATTTACAGGAGGTCTCCGGGAGTGTGTTAATATTTACAGGGGCTCCCCGGGAGTGTGTTACTATTTACAGGGCGTCTCCGGGAATGTGTTAATATTTACAGGGTGTCTCCAGGAGTGTGTTGATATTTACAGGATGTCTCTGGGAGTGTGTTAATCTTTACAGGGGGTCTCTGGGTGTGTGTTAATATTTAGAGGGGATTCCCGGGAGTGTGTTAATATTTACAGGAGGTCTCCGGGAGTGTGTTAATATTTACAGGGGGTCCCCGGGTTTACGTTAATATTTACGGGAAGTCTCCAGGAGTGTGTTAATATCTACAGGAGGTCCCCGGGAGTGTGTTAATATTTACAGGGGGTCCCCGGGAGTGTGTTAATATTTCCAGGATCTCTCTGGTTGTGTGTTAATATTTACAAGGGGTCCCTGGGAGTGTGTTAATATTTACAGGGGCTCCCCAGGAGTCTGTTAATATTGACAGGGTGTCTCCGGGAGTGTGTTAATATTTACAGGGGGTCCCCGGAAGTGTGTTAATATTTACAGGTGTTTCCCGGGAGTGTGTTCATATTTACAGGGAGTCTCCAGGAGTGTGTTAATATTTACAGGGGCTCCCCGGGAGTGTTTTTTTATTTACAGGGGGTCCCCGAGAGTGTGTTAATATTTACAGGGCGTCTCCAGGAGTGTGTTAATATTTACAGGGCTTCCCGGGAATATGTTAATATTTAAAGGGTGTCTCTGGAAGTGTGTTAATATTTACAGGGGCTCCCCGGGAGTGTGTTTATATTTACTGGGGGTCTCCGAGAGTGTGTTAATATTTACAGGGCGTCCCCGGGAGTGTGTTAATATTTACAGGGGCTCCCCAGGAGTGTGTTAATATTTACAGGGGGTCTCCAGGAGTGTGTTAATATTTACAGGGGGACCCCGGGAGCGTGTTAATATTTACAGGTAGTCTCCAGCTGTGTGTTAATATTTACAGGGGGGTCTCCGGCAATGTGTTGATATTTACAGGGTGTCTCCGGGGCTGTTAATAGTTACAGGGGTCTCCGGAAATGTGTTGATATTTACAGGGCGTCTCCAGGAGGGTGTTACTATTTACAGGGGCTCCCCGGGAGTGTGTTAATATTTACCTGGGCTCCCCGGGAGTGTGTTAATTTTTACAGGGTCTCCCCAGGAGTGTGTTAATATTTACAGTGGTTCCCCGGGTGTGTGTTAATTTTTACAGCGTCTCCCCGGGAGTGTTTTAATATTTACAGGGGGTCCCCAGGAATGTGTTAATATTTACAGGGTGTCTCCATGAGTGTGTTGATATTTACAGGGTGTCTCCGTGTGTGTGTTAATATTTACAGGGTCTCCCTGGGAGTGTGTTAATATTTACAGGGCATCTCCGGGAGTGTGTTAATATTTACAGGGGTTCCCTGGGAGTGTGTCAATATTTACAGGGGGTCCCCGGGAGTGTGTTAATATTTACAGGGCGTCTCCGGAAGTGTGTTAATATTTACAGTGCGTCATCGGGAGTGTGTTAATATTTACAGGGGGTCCCTGGGAGTGTGATAATATTTACAGGGGATCTCTGGTAGTGTGTTAATATTTACACGGTGTCCCCGGGAGTGTGTTAATATTTACAGGGTGTCTCCGGGAGTGTGTTAATATTTACTGGGTGTCTCCAGGAGTGTGTTAATATTTCCAGGGCATCTCCGGGAGTGTGTTAATATTTACAGGGTGTCTCCAGGAGTGTGTTAATATTTACAGGTTCACGCCGGGAGTGTGTTAATATGTACAGGGTCTCCCCGGGAGTGTGTTAATATTTACAGGGTGTCCCCGGGAGTGTGTTAATATTTGCAGGGTGTCTCCAGGAGTGTGTTAATATTTACAGGTTCACCCCGGGAGTGTGTTAATATTTACAGGGGGTCCCCGGGAGTGTGTTAATATTTACAGGGTGTCCCCGGGAGTGTATTAATATTTACAGGGGTCTCCTGGAGTGTGTTAATATTTACAGGGGCTCCCCAGGAGTGTGTTAATATTTACAGGGTGTCCCCGGGAGTGTGTTAATATTTACAGGGGCTTCCCGGGAGTGTGTTAATATTTACAGGGGGTCTCCGTGAGTTTGTTAATATTTATAGGGGATCCCAGGGAGTGTGTTATTATTTACAGGCGGTTCCCGGGAGAGTGTTAATATTTACAGGGTGTCTCCGGGAGTGTGTTAATATTTACAGGGGGTCCCCGTGAGTGTGTTAGTATTGACACGGGTCTCCGGGAGTGTGTTAATATTTACAGGGTGTCTGCGGGTGTGTGTTAATATTTACAGGGTGTCCCCGGGAGTGTGTTAATATTTACAGGGTGTCCCCGGGAGTGTGTTAATATTTACAGGGGCTCCCCGGGAGTGTGTTAATATTTACAGGGCGTCACCAGGAGTGTGTTAATATTTACAGGGGGTCCCCGTGAGTGTGTCAATATTTACAGGGTGTCTGCGGGAGTGTGTTTATATTTACAGGGCGTCTACGGAAATGTGTTGATATTTACTGGGCGTCTCCAGGAGTGTGTTAATATTTACAGGGTATCCCCGGGAGTGTGTTAATATTTCCAGGGGCTCCCCGGGAGTGTGTTAATATTTACAGGCGCTCCCCGGGAGTGTGTTAATCTTTACGGGGTCTCCCCGGGAGTGTGTTAATATTTACAGGGGTCTCCTGGAGTGTGTTAATATTTACAGGGGTGCCCGGGAGTGTGTAAATATTTACAGGGGGTCTCCGGGTGTGTGTTAATATTTACAGGGGGTCTGCGGGACTGTGTTTATATTTACATGGGTTTCCCGGGAGTGTGTTAATATTTACAGGGGCTCCCCGGGAGTGTGTTTATATTTACAGGGGGTCCCCGTGAGTGTGTTAATATCTACAGGGTGTCTGCGATAGTGTGTTTATATTTACAGGGGGTCTCCGGAAATGTGTTGATATTTACAGGGCGTCTCCAGGAGTGTGTTAATATTTACAGGGGCTCCCCGGGAGTGTATTGATATTTACAGGGTGTTCCCGGGAGTGTGTTAATATTTACAGGGGCTCCCCGGTAGTGTGTTAATATTTACAGGGGCTCTCCGGGAGTGTGTTAATATTTACAGGGGGTCTCCGGGAGTGTGTTAATATTTACAGGGGCTCCCCGAGAGTGTGTTGATATTTACAGGGTGTTCCCGGGAGTGTGTTAATATTTACAGGGGCTCCCCGGTAGTGTGTTAATATTTACAGGGGCTCTCCGGGAGTGTGTTAATATTTACAGGGACTCCCCGGGAGTGTGTTAATATTTACTGGTGGTACCCGGGAGTGTGTTAATATTTACAGGGTGTCTCCGTGAGTGTGTTAGTATTTACAGGGTGTCCCTGGGAGTGTTTTAATATTTACAGGGCGCCTCCGGGAGTGTGTTAATTTTTACAGGGGCTCCCCGGGAGTGTGTTAATATTTACAGGGGCTCCCCGGGAGTGTGTTAATATTTACGGGGGCTTCCCGGGAGTGTGTTAATATTTACAGTGGCTCCCCGGGAGTGTGTTAATTTTTACAGTGGCTCCCCGGGAGTGTGTTAATATTTCCAGGGGTTCCCCGGGAGTGTGTTAATATTTACAGGTCGTCTCCAGGAGTGTGTTAATATTTACAGGGTGTCTCCAGGAGTGTGTTAATATTTACAGGGGCTCCCCGGGTGCGTGTTAATATTTACAGGGTGTCTCTGGTGCTGTTAATATTTACAGCGGGTCTCCTGGATTGTGTTAATATTTGCAGGGGGTCCCCGTGAGTGCGTTAATATTTACAGGGGCTCTCCGGGAGTGTGTTAATATTTACAGGGTGTCCCCGGGAGTGTGTTAATATTTACAGGGGCTTCCCGGGAGTGTGTTAATATTTACAGGGGGTCTCCGTGAGTTTGTTAATATTTATAGGGGATCCCTGGGAGTGTGTTAATATTTACAGGGGGTACCCAGGAGTGTGTTAATATTTACAGGGTGTTTCCGTGAGTGTGTTAGTATTTACAGAGTATCTCCGTGAGTGTGTTAATATTTACTGGGTCTCCCTGGCAGTGTGTTAATATTTACAGGGCGAATGCGGGAGTTTGTTAATATTTACAGGTGCTCCCCGGGAGTCTGTTAATATTTACAGGGCGTCACCAGGAGTGTATTAATATCTACAGGGTGTCTCCATGAATGTGTTAATATTTAAAGGGGCTCCCCGGGTGTGTGTTAATATTTACAGGGGTTCCCCGGGAGTGTGTTAATATTTACAGGGGTTCCCCGTGAGTGTGTTAATATTTACAGGTGGTCTCCGGGAGTGTGTTAATATTTACAGGGTGTTCCCGGGCGTGTGTTAATATTTACAGGGTGTCTCCGGGAGCGTGTTAATATTTACAGCCAGTCTCCAGCTGTGTGTTAATATTTACAGGGGGGTCTCCGGCAATGTGTTAATATTTACAGGGTGTCTCTGGAGGTGTTAATACTTACAGGGGGTCTCCTGGAGTGTGTTAATATTTGCAGGGGGTCCCCGTGAGTGTGTTAATATTTACAGGTGGTCTCCGGGAGTGTGTTAATATTTACAGGGTGTTCCCGGGCGTGTGTTAATATTTACAGGGTGTCTCCGGGAGCGTGTTAATATTTACAGCCAGTCTCCAGCTGTGTGTTAATATTTACAGGAGGGTCTCCGGCAATGTGTTAATATTTACAGGGTGTCTCTGGAGGTGTTAATACTTACAGGGGGTCTCCTGGAGTGTGTTAATATTTGCAGGGGTTCCCCGTGAGTGTGTTAATATTAACAGGGTGTCTGCGGGAGTGTGTTAATATTTACAGGGGGTCTCCGGAAATGTGTTGATATTTACAGGGCGTCTCCAGGAGTGTGTTAATATTTACAGGGGCTCCCCGGGAGTGTGTTGATATTTACAGGGTGTTCCCGGGAGTGTGTTAATATTTACAGGGGCTCCCCGGGAGTGTGTTAATATTTACAGGGGCTCTCCGGGAGTGTGTTAATATTTACAGGGACTCCCCGGGAGTGTGTTAATATTTACTGGGGGTACCCGGGAGTGTGTTAATATTTACAGGGTGTCTCCGTGAGTGTGCTAATATTTACAGGGTGTCTCCGTGAGTGTGTTAATATTTACAGGGTCTCCTGGGAGTGTGTTAATATTTACAGTGCGTCTCCGGGAGTGTGTTAATTTTTACAGGGGCTCCCCGGGAGTGTGTTAATATTTACAGGGGCTCCCCGGGAGTGTGTTAATATTTACAGGGGCTTCCCGGGAGTGTGTTAATATTTACAGAGGCTCCCCGGGAGTGTGTTAATTTTTACGGGGTCTCCCTGGGAGTGTGTTAATGTTTACAGGGGTTCCCCAGGAGTGTATTAATATTTACAGGGGCTCCCCGGGAGTGTGTTAATATTTACAGGGCGTCTCCGGAAGTGTGTTAATATTTACAGGGGTCCCCGGGAGTGTGTTAATTTTTACAGGGTGTCCCCGGGAGTGTGTTAATATTTACAGGTTGTCTCCGTGAGTGTGTTAATATTTACAGTGGGTTCCGGGAGTGTGTTAATATTTACAGGGTGTCTCCGGGAGTGTGTTAATATTTACAGGGTGTCTCCGGGTGTGTGTTAATATTTACAGGGGTTCCCCGGGAGTGTGTTAATATTTACAGGGGGTCTCCGGAAGTTTGTTAATATTTACAGGGCGTCTCCGGGAGTGTGTTAATATTTACAGGGCATCACCGGGAGTGTGTTAATATTTACAGGGCGTCTTCAGGAGTGTGTTAATATTTACAGGGGCTTCCTGGGATTAAGTTAATATTTACAGGGGGTCTCAGGGAGTGTGTTAATATTTACAGGTCGTCTCCAGGAGTGTGTTAGTATTTACAGGGTGTCTCCAGGAATGTGTTAATATTTACAGGGTGTCCCCGGGAGTGTGTTAATATTTACAGGGGCTCCCCGGGAGTGTGTTAATATTTACAGTGGGACCCCGGGAGCGTGTTAATATTTACAGGGTGTCTCTGGTGGTGTTAATATTTACAGCGGGTCTCCTGGAGTGTGTTAATATTTGCAGGGGGTCCCCGTGAGTGTGTTAATATTTACAGGGGATCCCTGGGAGTGTGTTAATATTTACAGGGGGTACCCAGGAGTGTGTTAATATTTACAGGGTGTTTCCGTGAGTGTGTTAGTATTTACAGAGTATCTCCGTGAGTGTGTTAATATTTACTGGGTCTCCCTGGCAGTGTGTTAATATTTACAGGGCGTATCCGGGAGTGTGTTAATATTTACAGGTGCTCCCCGGGAGTGTGTTAATATTTACAGGGGCTCCCCGGTTGTGTGTTAATATTTACAGGAGCTCCCCGGGAGTGTGTTAATTTTTACAGCGTCTCCCCGGGAGTGTTTTAATATTTACAGGGGGTCCCCAGGAATGTGTTAATATTTACAGGGTGTCTCCATGAGTGTGTTGATATTTACAGGGTGTCTCCGTGAGTGTGTTAATATTTACAGGGTCTCCCTGGGAGTGTGTTAATATTTACAGGGCATCTCCGGGAGTGTGTTAATATTTACAGGGGTTCCCTGGGAGTGTGTCAATATTTACAGGGGGTCCCCGGGAGTGTGTTAATATTTACAGGGCGTCTCCGGAAGTGTGTTAATATTTACAGTGCGTCATCGGGAGTGTGTTAATATTTACAGGGGGTCCCTGGGAGTGTGATAATATTTACAGGGGATCTCTGGTAGTGTGTTAATATTTACACGGTGTCCCCGGGAGTGTGTTAATATTTACAGGGTGTCTCCGGGAGTGTGTTAATATTTACTGGGTGTCTCCAGGAGTGTGTTAATATTTCCAGGGCATCTCCGGGAGTGTGTTAATATTTACAGGGTGTCTCCAGGAGTGTGTTAATATTTACAGGTTCACGCCGGGAGTGTGTTAATATGTACAGGGTCTCCCCGGGAGTGTGTTAATATTTACAGGTTGTCCCCAGGAGTGTGTTAATATTTGCAGGGTGTCTCCAGGAGTGTGTTAATATTTACAGGTTCACCCCGGGAGTGTGTTAATATTTACAGGGGGTCCCCGGGAGTGTGTTAATATTTACAGGGTGTCCCCGGGAGTGTGTTAATATTTACAGGGGTCTCCTGGAGTGTGTTAATATTTACAGGGGCTCCCCAGGAGTGTGTTAATATTTACAGGGTGTCCCCGGGAGTGTGTTAATATTTACAGGGGCTTCCCGGGAGTGTGTTAATATTTACAGGGGGTCTCCGGGAGTGTGTTAATATTTACAGGGGGTCTCCGTGAGTTTGTTAATATTTATAGGGGATCCCAGGGAGTGTGTTAATATTTACAGGGGCTTCCCGGGAGAGTGTTAATATTTACAGGGTGTCTCCATGAGTGTGTTGATATTTACAGGGGTCTCCTGGAGTGTGTTAATATTTACAGGGGTGCCCGGGAGTGTGTAAATATTTACAGGGGGTCTCCGGGTGTGTGTTAATATTTACAGGGGGTCTGCGGGACTGTGTTTATATTTACATGGGTTTCCCGGGAGTGTGTTAATATTTACAGGGGCTCCCCGGGAGTGTGTTTATATTTACAGGGGGTCCCCGTGAGTGTGTTAATATCTACAGGGTGTCTGCGATAGTGTGTTTATATTTACAGGGGGTCTCCGGAAATGTGTTGATATTTACAGGGCGTCTCCAGGAGTGTGTTAATATTTACAGTGGCTCCCCGGGAGTGTATTGATATTTACAGGGTGTTCCCAGGAGTGTGTTAATATTTACAGGGGCTCCCCGGTAGTGTGTTAATATTTACAGGGGCTCTCCGGGAGTGTGTTAATATTTACAGGGGGTCTCCGGGAGTGTGTTAATATTTACAGGGGCTCCCCGAGAGTGTGTTGATATTTACAGGGTGTTCCCGGGAGTGTGTTAATATTTACAGGGGCTCCCCGGGAGTGTGTTAATATTTACAGGGGCTCTCCGGGAGTGTGTTAATATTTACAGGGACTCCCCGGGAGTGTGTTAATATTTACTGGTGGTACCCGGGAGTGTGTTAATATTTACAGGGTGTCTCCGTGAGTGTGTTAGTATTTACAGGGTGTCCCTGGGAGTGTGTTAATATTTACAGGGCGCCTCCGGGAGTGTGTTAATTTTTACAGGGGCTCCCCGGGAGTGTGTTAATATTTACAGGGGCTCCCCGGGAGTGTGTTAATATTTACGGGGGCTTCCCGGGAGTGTGTTAATATTTACAGTGGCTCCCCGGGAGTGTGTTAATTTTTACAGGGGCTCCCCGGGAGTGTGTTAATATTTCCAGGGGTTCCCCGGGAGTGTGTTAATATTTACAGGTCGTCTCCAGGAGTGTGTTAATATTTACAGGGTGTCTCCAGGAGTGTGTTAATATTTACAGGGGCTCCCCGGGTGCGTGTTAATATTTACAGGGTGTCTCCGGTGCTGTTAATATTTACAGCGGGTCTCCTGGATTGTGTTAATATTTGCAGGGGGTCCCCGTGAGTGTGTTAATATTTACAGGGTCTCCCCGGGAGTGTGTTAATATTTACAGGGTGTCCCCGGGAGTGTGTTAATATTTGCAGGGTGTTTCCAGGAGTGTGTTAATATTTACAGGTTCACCCCGGGAGTGTGTTAATATTTACAGGGGGTCCCCGGGAGTGTGTTAATATTTACAGGGTGTCCCCGGGAGTGTGTTAATATTTACAGGGGTCTCCTGGAGTGTGTTAATATTTACAGGGGCTCCCCAGGAGTGTGTTAATATTTACAGGGTGTCCCCGGGAGTGTGTTAATATTTACAGGGGCTTCCCGGGAGTGTGTTAATATTTACAGGGGGTCTCCGTGAGTTTGTTAATATTTATAGGGGATCCCAGGGAGTATGTTAATATTTACAGGCGGTTCCCGGGAGAGTGTTAATATTTACAGGGTGTCTCCATGAGTGTGTTGATATTTACAGGGTGTCCCCGGGAGTGTGTTAATATTTACAGGGTCTCCCCGGGAGTGTGTTAATATTTACAGGGTGTCTCCGGGAGTGTGTTAATATTTACAGGGTCTCCCTGGGAGTGTGTTAATATTTACAGGGCATCTCCGGGAGTGTGTTAATATTTACAGGGGTTCCCTGGGAGTGTGTTAATATTTACAGGGCGTCTCCGGAAGTGTGTTAATATTTACAGTGCGTCATCGGGAGTGTGTTAATATTTACAGGGGGTCCCTGGGAGTGTGTTAATATTTACAGGGGATCTTTGGGAGTGTGTTAATATTTACAGGGTGTCCCCGGGAGTGTGTTAATATTTACAGGGTGTCTCCGGGAGTGTGTTAATATTTACTGGGTGTCTCCAGGAGTGTGTTAATATTTACAGGGCATCTCCGGGAGTGTGTTAATATTACAGGGTGTCTCCAGGAGTGTGTTAATATTTACAGGTTCACCCCGGTAGTGTGTTAATATTTACAGGGGGTCCCCGGGAGTGTGTTAATATTTACAGGGTGTCCCCGGGAGTGTGTTAATATTTACAGGGGTCTCCTGGAGTGTGTTAATATTTACAGGGGCTCCCTGGGAGTGTGTTAATATTTACAGGGTGTCCCCGGGAGTGTGTTAATATTTACAGGGTGTCCCCGTGAGTGTGTTAATATTTACAGGGGTCTCCGGGGATGTTAATATTTACAGCGTGTCTCCTGGAGTGTGTTAATATTTACAGGGGCTCCCCGAGAGTGTGTTAATATTTACAGGGGCTCCCCGGGAGTGTGTTAATATTTTCAGGGGCTTCCCGGGAGTGTGTTAATATTTACAGGGTGTCTCCATGAGTGTGTTGATATTTACAGGGTGTCTCCGTGAGTGTGTTAATATTTACAGGGTCTCCCTGGGAGTGTGTTAATATTTACAGGCGTTCCCTCGGAGTGTGTTAATATTTACAGGGGGTCCCTGGGAGTGTGTGAATATTTACAGGGCGTCTCCGGAAGTGTGTTAATATTTAGTGCGTCATCGGGAGTGTGTTAATATTTACAGGGGGTCCCTGGGAGTGTGTTAATATTTACAGGGGATCTCTGGGAGTGTGTTAATATTTACAGGGTGTCCCCGGGAGTGTGTTAATATTTACAGGGTGTCTCCGGGAGTGTGTTAATATTTACTGGGTGTCTCCGGGAGTGTGTTAATATTTACAGGGCCTCACCGGAAGAGTGTTAATATTTACAGGATGTCTCCGGGAGTGTGTTAATATTTAAATAGCGTCCCCAGGAGTGTGTTAATATTTACAGGGCATCACCAGAAGAGTGTTAATATTTACAGGATGTCTCTGGGAGTGTGTTAATATTTACAGGGTGTCTCCGGGAGTGTGTTAATATTTACAGGGTGTCTCCAGGACTGTGTTAATATTGACAGGGTGTCTCCGGGAGTGTGTTAATATTTACAGGCGGTCCCCGGGAGTGTGTTAATATTTACAGGGGTTCCCCAGGAGTGTGTTAATATTTACAGGGTGGCCCTGGGAGTGTGTTAATATTTACAGGGGGCTCTCCGGGAGTGTGTTCATATTTACAAGGTGTCTCCGGGGGTCTTAATATTTACAGCGTGTCTCCTGGAGTGTGTTAATATTTACAGGGGATCCCCGTGAGTGTGTTAATGTTTACAGGGGTCTCCGGGGATGTTAATATTTACAGCGTGTCTCCTGGAGTGTGTTAATATTTACAGGGGGTCCCCGTGAGTGTGTTAATATTTACAGGGGGTCTCCGGGAGTGTGTTAATATTTACAGGGCCTCCCCGGAGTGTGTTAGTATTTACAGTGGTTCCCCTGGAGTGTGTTAATATTTACAGGGCCTCCCCGGGAGTGTGTTAATATTTACAGGGTGTCTCCAGGAGTGTGTTACTATTTACAGGGTGTCCCCGGGAGTGTGTTAATATTTACAGGGGGTCCCCGGGAGTGTGTTAATATTAACAGGGGGTTCCCGGGATTGTGTTAATATTTACAGGGGGTTCCCAGCAGTGTGTTCATATTTACAGTTGGTCTCCTCGGGAGTGTGTTAATATTTACAGCGGGTCCCCGGGAGTGTGTTAATAATTACAGGGGGTCCCCGGGAATGCGTTAATATTTACAGGGGGTCCCCGGGAGTGTGTTAATATTTGCAGGGTGTACCCGGGAGTGTGTTAATATTTACAGGTGGTTTCCCCGGGAGTGTGTTAATGTTTACAGGAGGTCTCCCCGGGAGTATGTTAATATTTACAGGGTGTCCCCGGGAGTGTTTTTATATTTATAGGGGCTCCCCGGGAGTGCGTTAATATTTACAGGGGTGCCCGGGAGTGTTTTAATATTTATAGGGGCTCCCCGGGAGTGTGTTAATATTTACAGGGGTGCCCGGGAGTGTGTTAATATTTACAGCGTGTCTCCGGGAGCGTGTTAATATTTACCGGGTGTCTCCGTATGTGTGTTAATATTTACAGTGGGTCCCCAGGATTGTGTTAATATTGACAGAGTGTCTCTGGGAGTGTGTTAATATTTACAGGATGTCTCTGGGAGTGTGTTAATATTTACACGAGGTCTCCGGGAGTGTGTTAATATTGACAGGGTGTCTCCGGGAGTGTGTTAATATTTACAGGGGGTCCCCGGGAGTGTGTTAATATTTACAGGGGTTCCCCAGGAGTGTGTTAATATTTACAGGGTGGCCCTGGGAGTGTGTTAATATTTACAGGGGGCTCTCCGGGAGTGTGTTCATATTTACAAGGTGTCTCCGGGGGTCTTAATATTTACAGCGTGTCTCCTGGAGTGTGTTAATATTTACAGGGGGTCCCCGTGAGTGTGTTAATATTTACAGGGCATCTGCGGGAGTGTGTTAATTTTTACAGGGTGTCTCCGGGAGTGTGTTAATATTTACAGGGTGTCCCCGGAGTGTGTTAATATTTACAGTGGTTCCCCTGGAGTGTGTTAATATTTACAGGGCCTCCCCGGGAGTGTGTTAATATTTACAGGGGTTCCCCGGGAGTGTGTTAATTTTTTACAAGGGGTCCCCGGGAGTGTGTTAATATTTACAGCGTGTCCCCGGGAGTGTGTTAATATTAACAGGGCGTCACCGGGAGTGTGTTAATATTTACAGGGTGTCTCCAGGAGTGCGTTAATATTTACAGGGGGTCCCCGGGAGTGTGTTAATATTTACAGGGGGTCTCCGGGAGTGTGTTAATATTTACAGGGTGTCTCCAGGAGTGCGTTAATATTTACAGGGGCTCCCCGGGAGTGTGTTAATATTTACAGGGTGTCCCCAGGAGTGTGTTAATATTTACAGGGGGTTCCCGGGAGTGTGTTAATATTTACAGGGTGTCCCCAGGAGTGTGTTAATATTTACAGGGGGTTCCCGGGAGTGTGTTAATATTTACAGGGTGTCCCCAGGAGTGTGTTCATATTTACAGGGGGTTCCCGGGAGTGTGTTAATATTTACAGGGGGTTCCCAGCAGTGTGTTCATATTTACAGGTGGTCTCCTCGGGAGTGTGTTAATATTTTCAGCGGGTCCCCGGGAGTGTGTTAATATTTACAGGGGGTTCCCAGCAGTGTGTTCATATTTACAGGTGGTCTCCTCGGGAGTGTGTTAATATTTACTGGGGGTCCCCCGGAGTGCGTTAATATTTACAGGGGGTCCCCGGGAGTGTGTTAATAATTACAGGGGGTCCCCGGGAATGCGTTAATATTTACAGGGGGTCCCCGGGAGTGTGTTAATATTTGCAGGGTGTACCCGGGAGTGTGTTAATATTTACAGGTGGTTTCCCCGGGAGTGTGTTAATGTTTACAGGAGGTCTCCCCGGGAGTGTGTTAATATTTACAGGGTGTCCCCGGGAGTGTTTTAATATTTATAGGGGCTCCCCGGGAGTGTGTTAATATTTACAGGGGTGCCCGGGAGTGTTTTAATATTTATAGGGGCTCCCCGGGAGTGTGTTAATATTTACAGGGGCTCCCCGGGAGTGTGTTAATATTTACAGGGGGACCCCGTGAGTGTGTTAATATTTATAGGGCATCTCCGGGAGTGTGTTAATATTTACAGGGTGTCTGCGGGAGTGTGTTAATATTTACATGGGTTCCCCGGGAGTGTGTTAATATTTACAGGGGGACCCCGTGAGTGTGTTAATATTTATAGGGCATCTCCGGGAGTGTGTTAATATTTACAGTGTGTCTCCGGGAGTGTGTTAATATTTACAGGGGGTCTCTGGGAGTGTGTTAATATTTACAGGGTGTCCCCGGGAGTGTTTTAATATTTAAAGGGGCTCCCTGTGAGTGTGTTAATATTTACAGGGGTGCCCGGGAGTGTGTTAATATTTACAGGGGGTCTCCGGGTGTGTGTTAATATTTACAGGGTGTCTCCGGGAGTGTGTTAATATTTAAATAGCGTCCCTGGGAGTGTGTTAATATTTACAGGGTGTCCCCGGGAGTGTGTTAATATTTACAGGGCGTCTCCAGGAGTGTGTTAATATTTACAGGGGCTCCCCGGAAGTGTGTTAATATTTACAGGGCGTCTCCAGGAGTGTGTTAATATTTACAGGGGCTTCCCGGGATGATGTTAATATTTACAGGGTGTCTCCAGGAGTGTGTTAATATTTACAGGGGGTCTCTGGGAGTGTGTTAATATTTACAGGGTGTCTGCAGGAGTGTGTTAATATTTACAGGGTGTCCCCGGGAGTGTGTTAATATTTACAGGGGGACCCCAGGAGCGTGTTAATATTTACAGGGAGTCTCCGGAAGTATGTTAATATTTACAGGGCGTCTCTGGAAGTGTGTTCATATTTATAGGGCGTCACCGGGAGTGTGTTAATATTTACAGGGTGTCTCCGGGAGTGTGTTAATATTTAAATAGCGTCCCCAGGAGTGTGTTAATATTTACAGGCTGTTCCCGGGAGTGTGTTAATATTTACAGGGGCTCCCCGGGAGTGTGTTACTATTTACAGGGCGTCTCCGGGAATGTGTTAATATTTACAGGGCGTCTCCAGGAGTGTGTTGATATTTACAGGATGTCTCTGGGAGTGTGTTAATCTTTACAGGGGGTCTCTGGGTGTGTGTTAATATTTAGAGGGAATTCCCGGGAGTGTGTTAATATTTACAGGAGGTCTCCGGGAGTGTGTTAATATTTACAGGAGGTCTCCAGGAGTGTGTTAATATTTACAGGGGGTCCCCGGGAGTGTGTTAATATTTACAGGGGGTTTCCAGGAGTATGTTAATATTGACAGGGTGTCTCCGGGAGTGTGTTAATATTTACAGGGGGTCCCCGGGTGTGTGTTAATATTTACAGGGGTTCCCCAGGAGTGTGTTAATATTTACAGGGTGGCCCCGGGAGTGTGTTAATATTTACAGGGGGTTCTCCGGCAATGTGTTCATATTTACAAGGTGTCTCCGGGGGTGTTAATATTTACAGCGTGTCTCCTGGAGTGTGTTAATATTTACAGGGGGTCCCCGTGAGTGTGTTCATATTTACAGGGGTCTCCGGGGATGTTAATATTTACAGCGTGTCTCCTGGAGTGTGTTAATAGTTGCAGGGGGTCCTCGTGAGTGTGTTAATATTTACAGGGCATCTGCGGGAGTGTGTTAATTTTTACAGGGTCTCGCCGGGAGTGTGTTAATATTTACAGGGTCTCCCCGGAGTGTGTTAATATTTCAATAGCGTCCCCAGGAGTTTGTTAATATTTACAGGCTGTTCCCGGGAATGTGTTGATATTTACAGGTGGTCTCCGGAAGTGTGTTAATATTTACAGGGGGTCCCCGGGAGTGTGTTAATATTTACAGGCGGTCCCCGTGTGTGTTAATATTTACAGGGGGTCCCCGGTTGTGCGTTAATATTTACAGTTTTTCCCGGGAGTGTGTTAATATTTACAGTAGCTCCCCAGGAGTGTGTTAATATTGACAGGGTGTCTCCGGGAGTGTGTTAATATTTACAGCGGGTCTCTGGGTGTGTGTTGATATTTACAGGGGTTTCCTGGGTGTGTGTTAATATTTACAGGGTGTCCCCGGGAGTGTGTTAATATTTACAGGGGCGCCCCGGGAGTGTGTTAATATTAACAGGGGGTTCCCGGGATTGTGTTAATATTTACAGGGGGTTCCCAGGAGTGCGTTAATATTTACAGGGGGTCCCCGGGAGTGTGTTAATAATTACACGGTGTTTCCGGGAGTGTGTTAATATTTACAGGGTGTCCCCGGGAGTGTGTTAATATTTACAGGGTGTCCCCGGGAGTGTGTTAATATTTGCAGGGTGTACCCAGGTGTGTGTTAATATTTACAGGTGGTTTCCCCGGGAGTGTGTTAATGTTTACAGGTGGTGTCCCCGGGAGTGTGTTAATATTTACAGGGTGTCCCCGGGAGTGTGTTAATATTTACAGGGGATCTCCGGTAGTGTGTTAATATTTACAGGGGTGCCCGGGAGTGTGTTAATATTTACAGGGGGTCTCCGGGTGTGTGTTAATATTTACAGGGGGTCTCCGGGTGTGTGTTAATATTTACAGGGTGTCTCCGGGAGTGTGTTAATATTTACAGGGGGACCCCGTGAGTGTGTTAATATTTATAGGGCATCTCCGGGAGTGTGTTAATATTTACAGGGTGTCTCCGTGAGTGTGTTAATATTTACAGGGTCTCCCCGGGAGTGTGTTAATATTTACAGGGGCTCCCCGGGAGAGTGTTAATATTTACAGGGGGGTCTCCGGCAATGTGTTCATATTTACAAGGTGTCTCCGGGGGTGTTAATATTTACAGCGTGTCTCCTGGAGTGTGTTAATATTTACAAGGTGTCCCCGGGAGTGTGTTAATATTTACAGCGTGTCTCCTGGAGTGTGTTAATATTTACAGGGTCTCCTGGGAGTGTGTTAATATTTACAGTGCGTCTCCGGGAGTGTGTTAATTTTTACAGGGGCTCCCCGGGAGTGTGTTAATATTTACAGGGGCTCCCCGGGAGTGTGTTAATATTTACAGGGGCTTCCCGGGAGTGTGTTAATATTTACAGAGGCTCCCCGGGAGTGTGTTAATTTTTACGGGGTCTCCCTGGGAGTGTGTTAATGTTTACAGGGGTTCCCCAGGAGTGTATTAATATTTACAGGGGCTCCCCGGGAGTGTGTTAATATTTACAGGGCGTCTCCGGAAGTGTGTTAATATTTACAGGGGTCCCCGGGAGTGTGTTAATTTTTACAGGGTGTCCCCGGGAGTGTGTTAATATTTACAGGTTGTCTCCGTGAGTGTGTTAATATTTACAGTGGGTTCCGGGAGTGTGTTAATATTTACAGGGTGTCTCCGGGAGTGTGTTAATATTTACAGGGTGTCTCCGGGTGTGTGTTAATATTTACAGGGGTTCCCCGGGAGTGTGTTAATATTTACAGGGGGTCTCCGGAAGTTTGTTAATATTTACAGGGCGTCTCCGGGAGTGTGTTAATATTTACAGGGCATCACCGGGAGTGTGTTAATATTTACAGGGCGTCTTCAGGAGTGTGTTAATATTTACAGGGGCTTCCTGGGATTAAGTTAATATTTACAGGGGGTCTCAGGGAGTGTGTTAATATTTACAGGTCGTCTCCAGGAGTGTGTTAGTATTTACAGGGTGTCTCCAGGAATGTGTTAATATTTACAGGGTGTCCCCGGGAGTGTGTTAATATTTACAGGGGCTCCCTGGGAGTGTGTTAATATTTACAGTGGGACCCCGGGAGCGTGTTAATATTTACAGGGTGTCTCTGGTGGTGTTAATATTTACAGCGGGTCTCCTGGAGTGTGTTAATATTTGCAGGGGGTCCCCGTGAGTGTGTTAATATTTACAGGGGATCCCTGGGAGTGTGTTAATATTTACAGGGGGTACCCAGGAGTGTGTTAATATTTACAGGGTGTTTCCGTGAGTGTGTTAGTATTTACAGAGTATCTCCGTGAGTGTGTTAATATTTACTGGGTCTCCCTGGCAGTGTGTTAATATTTACAGGGCGTATCCGGGAGTGTGTTAATATTTACAGGTGCTCCCCGGGAGTGTGTTAATATTTACAGGGGCTCCCCGGTTGTGTGTTAATATTTACAGGAGCTCCCCGGGAGTGTGTTAATTTTTACAGCGTCTCCCCGGGAGTGTTTTAATATTACAGGGGGTCCCCAGGAATGTGTTAATATTTACAGGGTGTCTCCATGAGTGTGTTGATATTTACAGGGTGTCTCCGTGAGTGTGTTAATATTTACAGGGTCTCCCTGGGAGTGTGTTAATATTTACAGGGCATCTCCGGGAGTGTGTTAATATTTACAGGGGTTCCCTGGGAGTGTGTCAATATTTACAGGGGGTCCCCGGGAGTGTGTTAATATTTACAGGGCGTCTCCGGAAGTGTGTTAATATTTACAGTGCGTCATCGGGAGTGTGTTAATATTTACAGGGGGTCCCTGGGAGTGTGATAATATTTACAGGGGATCTCTGGTAGTGTGTTAATATTTACACGGTGTCCCCGGGATTGTGTTAATATTTACAGGGTGTCTCCGGGAGTGTGTTAATATTTACTGGGTGTCTCCAGGAGTGTGTTAATATTTACAGGGCATCTCCGGGAGTGTGTTAATATTTACAGGGTGTCTCCAGGAGTGTGTTAATATTTACAGGTTCACGCCGGGAGTGTGTTAATATGTACAGGGTCTCCCCGGGAGTGTGTTAATATTTACAGGTTGTCCCCAGGAGTGTGTTAATATTTGCAGGGTGTCTCCAGGAGTGTGTTAATATTTACAGGTTCACCCCGGGAGTGTGTTAATATTTACAGGGGGTCCCCGGGAGTGTGTTAATATTTACAGGGTGTCCCCGGGAGTGTGTTAATATTTACAGGGGTCTCCTGGAGTGTGTTAATATTTACAGGGGCTCCCCAGGAGTGTGTTAATATTTACAGGGTGTCCCCGGGAGTGTGTTAATATTTACAGGGGCTTCCCGGGAGTGTGTTAATATTTACAGGGGGTCTCCGGGAGTGTGTTAATATTTACAGGGGGTCTCCGTGAGTTTGTTAATATTTATAGGGGATCCCAGGGAGTGTGTTAATATTTACAGGGGCTTCCCGGGAGAGTGTTAATATTTACAGGGTGTCTCCTGGAGTGTGTTAATATTTACAGGGGTGCCCGGGAGTGTGTAAATATTTACAGGGGGTCTCCGGGTGTGTGTTAATATTTACAGGGGGTCTGCGGGACTGTGTTTATATTTACATGGGTTTCCCGGGAGTGTGTTAATATTTACAGGGGCTCCCCGGGAGTGTGTTTATATTTACAGGGGGTCCCCGTGAGTGTGTTAATATCTACAGGGTGTCTGCGATAGTGTGTTTATATTTACAGGGGGTCTCCGGAAATGTGTTGATATTTACAGGGCGTCTCCAGGAGTGTGTTAATATTTACAGTGGCTCCCCGGGAGTGTATTGATATTTACAGGGTGTTCCCAGGAGTGTGTTAATATTTACAGGGGCTCCCCGGTAGTGTGTTAATATTTACAGGGGCTCTCCGGGAGTGTGTTAATATTTACAGGGGGTCTCCGGGAGTGTGTTAATATTTACAGGGGCTCCCCGAGAGTGTGTTGATATTTACAGGGTGTTCCCGGGAGTGTGTTAATATTTACAGGGGCTCCCCGGGAGTGTGTTAATATTTACAGGGGCTCTCCGGGAGTGTGTTAATATTTACAGGGACTCCCCGGGAGTGTGTTAATATTTACTGGTGGTACCCGGGAGTGTGTTAATATTTACAGGGTGTCTCCGTGAGTGTGTTAGTATTTACAGGGTGTCCCTGGGAGTGTGTTAATATTTACAGGGCGCCTCCGGGAGTGTGTTAATTTTTACAGGGGCTCCCCGGGAGTGTGTTAATATTTACAGGGGCTCCCCGGGAGTGTGTTAATATTTACGGGGGCTTCCCGGGAGTGTGTTAATATTTACAGTGGCTCCCCGGGAGTGTGTTAATTTTTACAGGGGCTCCCCGGGAGTGTGTTAATATTTCCAGGGGTTCCCCGGGAGTGTGTTAATATTTACAGGTCGTCTCCAGGAGTGTGTTAATATTTACAGGGTGTCTCCAGGAGTGTGTTAATATTTACAGGGGCTCCCCGGGTGCGTGTTAATATTTACAGGGTGTCTCCGGTGCTGTTAATATTTACAGCGGGTCTCCTGGATTGTGTTAATATTTGCAGGGGGTCCCCGTGAGTGTGTTAATATTTACAGGGTCTCCCCGGGAGTGTGTTAATATTTACAGGGTGTCCCCGGGAGTGTGTTAATATTTGCAGGGTGTTTCCAGGAGTGTGTTAATATTTACAGGTTCACCCCGGGAGTGTGTTAATATTTACAGGGGGTCCCCGGGAGTGTGTTAATATTTACAGGGTGTCCCCGGGAGTGTGTTAATATTTACAGGGGTCTCCTGGAGTGTGTTAATATTTACAGGGGCTCCCCAGGAGTGTGTTAATATTTACAGGGTGTCCCCGGGAGTGTGTTAATATTTACAGGGGCTTCCCGGGAGTGTGTTAATATTTACAGGGGGTCTCCGTGAGTTTGTTAATATTTATAGGGGATCCCAGGGAGTATGTTAATATTTACAGGCGGTTCCCGGGAGAGTGTTAATATTTACAGGGTGTCTCCATGAGTGTGTTGATATTTACAGGGTGTCCCCGGGAGTGTGTTAATATTTACAGGGTCTCCCCGGGAGTGTGTTAATATTTACAGGGTGTCTCCGGGAGTGTGTTAATATTTACAGGGTCTCCCTGGGAGTGTGTTAATATTTACAGGGCATCTCCGGGAGTGTGTTAATATTTACAGGGGTTCCCTGGGAGTGTGTTAATATTTACAGGGCGTCTCCGGAAGTGTGTTAATATTTACAGTGCGTCATCGGGAGTGTGTTAATATTTACAGGGGGTCCCTGGGAGTGTGTTAATATTTACAGGGGATCTTTGGGAGTGTGTTAATATTTACAGGGTGTCCCCGGGAGTGTGTTAATATTTACAGGGTGTCTCCGGGAGTGTGTTAATATTTACTGGGTGTCTCCAGGAGTGTGTTAATATTTACAGGGCATCTCCGGGAGTGTGTTAATATTACAGGGTGTCTCCAGGAGTGTGTTAATATTTACAGGTTCACCCCGGTAGTGTGTTAATATTTACAGGGGGTCCCCGGGAGTGTGTTAATATTTACAGGGTGTCCCCGGGAGTGTGTTAATATTTACAGGGGTCTCCTGGAGTGTGTTAATATTTACAGGGGCTCCCTGGGAGTGTGTTAATATTTACAGGGTGTCCCCGGGAGTGTGTTAATATTTACAGGGTGTCCCCGTGAGTGTGTTAATATTTACAGGGGTCTCCGGGGATGTTAATATTTACAGCGTGTCTCCTGGAGTGTGTTAATATTTACAGGGGCTCCCCGAGAGTGTGTTAATATTTACAGGGGCTCCCCGGGAGTGTGTTAATATTTTCAGGGGCTTCCCGGGAGTGTGTTAATATTTACAGGGTGTCTCCATGAGTGTGTTGATATTTACAGGGTGTCTCCGTGAGTGTGTTAATATTTACAGGGTCTCCCTGGGAGTGTGTTAATATTTACAGGCGTTCCCTCGGAGTGTGTTAATATTTACAGGGGGTCCCTGGGAGTGTGTGAATATTTACAGGGCGTCTCCGGAAGTGTGTTAATATTTAGTGCGTCATCGGGAGTGTGTTAATATTTACAGGGGGTCCCTGGGAGTGTGTTAATATTTACAGGGGATCTCTGGGAGTGTGTTAATATTTACAGGGTGTCCCCGGGAGTGTGTTAATATTTACAGGGTGTCTCCGGGAGTGTGTTAATATTTACTGGGTGTCTCCGGGAGTGTGTTAATATTTACAGGGCCTCACCGGAAGAGTGTTAATATTTACAGGATGTCTCCGGGAGTGTGTTAATATTTAAATAGCGTCCCCAGGAGTGTGTTAATATTTACAGGGCATCACCAGAAGAGTGTTAATATTTACAGGATGTCTCTGGGAGTGTGTTAATATTTACAGGGTGTCTCCGGGAGTGTGTTAATATTTACAGGGTGTCTCCAGGACTGTGTTAATATTGACAGGGTGTCTCCGGGAGTGTGTTAATATTTACAGGCGGTCCCCGGGAGTGTGTTAATATTTACAGGGGTTCCCCAGGAGTGTGTTAATATTTACAGGGTGGCCCTGGGAGTGTGTTAATATTTACAGGGGGCTCTCCGGGAGTGTGTTCATATTTACAAGGTGTCTCCGGGGGTCTTAATATTTACAGCGTGTCTCCTGGAGTGTGTTAATATTTACAGGGGATCCTCGTGAGTGTGTTAATGTTTACAGGGGTCTCCGGGGATGTTAATATTTACAGCGTGTCTCCTGGAGTGTGTTAATATTTACAGGGGGTCCCCGTGAGTGTGTTAATATTTACAGGGGGTCTCCGGGAGTGTGTTAATATTTACAGGGCCTCCCCGGAGTGTGTTAGTATTTACAGTGGTTCCCCTGGAGTGTGTTAATATTTACAGGGCCTCCCCGGGAGTGTGTTAATATTTACAGGGTGTCTCCAGGAGTGTGTTACTATTTACAGGGTGTCCCCGGGAGTGTGTTAATATTTACAGGGGGTCCCCGGGAGTGTGTTAATATTAACAGGGGGTTCCCGGGATTGTGTTAATATTTACAGGGGGTTCCCAGCAGTGTGTTCATATTTACAGTTGGTCTCCTCGGGAGTGTGTTAATATTTACAGCGGGTCCCCGGGAGTGTGTTAATAATTACAGGGGGTCCCCGGGAATGCGTTAATATTTACAGGGGGTCCCCGGGAGTGTGTTAATATTTGCAGGGTGTACCCGGGAGTGTGTTAATATTTACAGGTGGTTTCCCCGGGAGTGTGTTAATGTTTACAGGAGGTCTCCCCGGGAGTATGTTAATATTTACAGGGTGTCCCCGGGAGTGTTTTTATATTTATAGGGGCTCCCCGGGAGTGCGTTAATATTTACAGGGGTGCCCGGGAGTGTTTTAATATTTATAGGGGCTCCCCGGGAGTGTGTTAATATTTACAGGGGTGCCCGGGAGTGTGTTAATATTTACAGCGTGTCTCCGGGAGCGTGTTAATATTTACCGGGTGTCTCCGTATGTGTGTTAATATTTACAGTGGGTCCCCAGGATTGTGTTAATATTGACAGAGTGTCTCTGGGAGTGTGTTAATATTTACAGGATGTCTCTGGGAGTGTGTTAATATTTACACGAGGTCTCCGGGAGTGTGTTAATATTGACAGGGTGTCTCCGGGAGTGTGTTAATATTTACAGGGGGTCCCCGGGAGTGTGTTAATATTTACAGGGGTTCCCCAGGAGTGTGTTAATATTTACAGGGTGGCCCTGGGAGTGTGTTAATATTTACAGGGGGCTCTCCGGGAGTGTGTTCATATTTACAAGGTGTCTCCGGGGGTCTTAATATTTACAGCGTGTCTCCTGGAGTGTGTTAATATTTACAGGGGGTCCCCGTGAGTGTGTTAATATTTACAGGGCATCTGCGGGAGTGTGTTAATTTTTACAGGGTGTCTCCGGGAGTGTGTTAATATTTACAGGGTGTCCCCGGAGTGTGTTAATATTTACAGTGGTTCCCCTGGAGTGTGTTAATATTTACAGGGCCTCCCCGGGAGTGTGTTAATATTTACAGGGGTTCCCCGGGAGTGTGTTAATTTTTTACAAGGGGTCCCCGGGAGTGTGTTAATATTTACAGCGTGTCCCCGGGAGTGTGTTAATATTAACAGGGCGTCACCGGGAGTGTGTTAATATTTACAGGGTGTCTCCAGGAGTGCGTTAATATTTACAGGGGGTCCCCGGGAGTGTGTTAATATTTACAGGGGGTCTCCGGGAGTGTGTTAATATTTACAGGGTGTCTCCAGGAGTGCGTTAATATTTACAGGGGCTCCCCGGGAGTGTGTTAATATTTACAGGGTGTCCCCAGGAGTGTGTTAATATTTACAGGGGGTTCCCGGGAGTGTGTTAATATTTACAGGGTGTCCCCAGGAGTGTGTTAATATTTACAGGGGGTTCCCGGGAGTGTGTTAATATTTACAGGGTGTCCCCAGGAGTGTGTTCATATTTACAGGGGGTTCCCGGGAGTGTGTTAATATTTACAGGGGGTTCCCAGCAGTGTGTTCATATTTACAGGTGGTCTCCTCGGGAGTGTGTTAATATTTTCAGCGGGTCCCCGGGAGTGTGTTAATATTTACAGGGGGTTCCCAGCAGTGTGTTCATATTTACAGGTGGTCTCCTCGGGAGTGTGTTAATATTTACTGGGGGTCCCCCGGAGTGCGTTAATATTTACAGGGGGTCCCCGGGAGTGTGTTAATAATTACAGGGGGTCCCCGGGAATGCGTTAATATTTACAGGGGGTCCCCGGGAGTGTGTTAATATTTGCAGGGTGTACCCGGGAGTGTGTTAATATTTACAGGTGGTTTCCCCGGGAGTGTGTTAATGTTTACAGGAGGTCTCCCCGGGAGTGTGTTAATATTTACAGGGTGTCCCCGGGAGTGTTTTAATATTTATAGGGGCTCCCCGGGAGTGTGTTAATATTTACAGGGGTGCCCGGGAGTGTTTTAATATTTATAGGGGCTCCCCGGGAGTGTGTTAATATTTACAGGGGCTCCCCGGGAGTGTGTTAATATTTACAGGGGGACCCCGTGAGTGTGTTAATATTTATAGGGCATCTCCGGGAGTGTGTTAATATTTACAGGGTGTCTGCGGGAGTGTGTTAATATTTACATGGATTCCCCGGGAGTGTGTTAATATTTACAGGGGGACCCCGTGAGTGTGTTAATATTTATAGGGCATCTCCGGGAGTGTGTTAATATTTACAGTGTGTCTCCGGGAGTGTGTTAATATTTACAGGGTGTCCCCGGGAGTGTTTTAATATTTAAAGGGGCTCCCTGTGAGTGTGTTAATATTTACAGGGGTGCCCGGGAGTGTGTTAATATTTACAGGGGGTCTCCGGGTGTGTGTTAATATTTACAGGGTGTCTCCGGGAGTGTGTTAATATTTAAATAGCGTCCCTGGGAGTGTGTTAATATTTACAGGGTGTCCCCGGGAGTGTGTTAATATTTACAGGGCGTCTCCAGGAGTGTGTTAATATTTACAGGGGCTCCCCGGAAGTGTGTTAATATTTACAGGGCGTCTCCAGGAGTGTGTTAATATTTACAGGGGCTTCCCGGGATGATGTTAATATTTACAGGGTGTCTCCAGGAGTGTGTTAATATTTACAGGGGGTCTCTGGGAGTGTGTTAATATTTACAGGGTGTCTGCAGGAGTGTGTTAATATTTACAGGGTGTCCCCGGGAGTGTGTTAATATTTACAGGGGGACCCCAGGAGCGTGTTAATATTTACAGGGAGTCTCCGGAAGTATGTTAATATTTACAGGGCGTCTCTGGAAGTGTGTTCATATTTATAGGGCGTCACCGGGAGTGTGTTAATATTTACAGGGTGTCTCCGGGAGTGTGTTAATATTTAAATAGCGTCCCCAGGAGTGTGTTAATATTTACAGGCTGTTCCCGGGAGTGTGTTAATATTTACAGGGGCTCCCCGGGAGTGTGTTACTATTTACAGGGCGTCTCCGGGAATGTGTTAATATTTACAGGGCGTCTCCAGGAGTGTGTTGATATTTACAGGATGTCTCTGGGAGTGTGTTAATCTTTACAGGGGGTCTCTGGGTGTGTGTTAATATTTAGAGGGAATTCCCGGGAGTGTGTTAATATTTACAGGAGGTCTCCGGGAGTGTGTTAATATTTACAGGAGGTCTCCAGGAGTGTGTTAATATTTACAGGGGGTCCCCGGGAGTGTGTTAATATTTACAGGGGGTTTCCAGGAGTATGTTAATATTGACAGGGTGTCTCCGGGAGTGTGTTAATATTTACAGGGGGTCCCCGGGTGTGTGTTAATATTTACAGGGGTTCCCCAGGAGTGTGTTAATATTTACAGGGTGGCCCCGGGAGTGTGTTAATATTTACAGGGGGTTCTCCGGCAATGTGTTCATATTTACAAGGTGTCTCCGGGGGTGTTAATATTTACAGCGTGTCTCCTGGAGTGTGTTAATATTTACAGGGGGTCCCCGTGAGTGTGTTCATATTTACAGGGGTCTCCGGGGATGTTAATATTTACAGCGTGTCTCCTGGAGTGTGTTAATAGTTGCAGGGGGTCCTCGTGAGTGTGTTAATATTTACAGGGCATCTGCGGGAGTGTGTTAATTTTTACAGGGTCTCGCCGGGAGTGTGTTAATATTTACAGGGTCTCCCCGGAGTGTGTTAATATTTCAATAGCGTCCCCAGGAGTTTGTTAATATTTACAGGCTGTTCCCGGGAATGTGTTGATATTTACAGGTGGTCTCCGGAAGTGTGTTAATATTTACAGGGGGTCCCCGGGAGTGTGTTAATATTTACAGGCGGTCCCCGTGTGTGTTAATATTTACAGGGGGTCCCCGGTTGTGCGTTAATATTTACAGTTTTTCCCGGGAGTGTGTTAATATTTACAGTAGCTCCCCAGGAGTGTGTTAATATTGACAGGGTGTCTCCGGGAGTGTGTTAATATTTACAGCGGGTCTCTGGGTGTGTGTTGATATTTACAGGGGTTTCCTGGGTGTGTGTTAATATTTACAGGGTGTCCCCGGGAGTGTGTTAATATTTACAGGGGCGCCCCGGGAGTGTGTTAATATTAACAGGGGGTTCCCGGGATTGTGTTAATATTTACAGGGGGTTCCCAGGAGTGCGTTAATATTTACAGGGGGTCCCCGGGAGTGTGTTAATAATTACACGGTGTTTCCGGGAGTGTGTTAATATTTACAGGGTGTCCCCGGGAGTGTGTTAATATTTACAGGGTGTCCCCGGGAGTGTGTTAATATTTGCAGGGTGTACCCAGGTGTGTGTTAATATTTACAGGTGGTTTCCCCGGGAGTGTGTTAATGTTTACAGGTGGTGTCCCCGGGAGTGTGTTAATATTTACAGGGTGTCCCCGGGAGTGTGTTAATATTTACAGGGGATCTCCGGTAGTGTGTTAATATTTACAGGGGTGCCCGGGAGTGTGTTAATATTTACAGGGGGTCTCCGGGTGTGTGTTAATATTTACAGGGGGTCTCCGGGTGTGTGTTAATATTTACAGGGTGTCTCCGGGAGTGTGTTAATATTTACAGGGGGACCCCGTGAGTGTGTTAATATTTATAGGGCATCTCCGGGAGTGTGTTAATATTTACAGGGTGTCTCCGTGAGTGTGTTAATATTTACAGGGTCTCCCCGGGAGTGTGTTAATATTTACAGGGGCTCCCCGGGAGAGTGTTAATATTTACAGGGGGGTCTCCGGCAATGTGTTCATATTTACAAGGTGTCTCCGGGGGTGTTAATATTTACAGCGTGTCTCCTGGAGTGTGTTAATATTTACAAGGTGTCCCCGGGAGTGTGTTAATATTTACAGCGTGTCTCCTGGAGTGTGTTAATATTTACAGGGTCTCCTGGGAGTGTGTTAATATTTACAGTGCGTCTCCGGGAGTGTGTTAATTTTTACAGGGGCTCCCCGGGAGTGTGTTAATATTTACAGGGGCTCCCCGGGAGTGTGTTAATATTTACAGGGGCTTCCCGGGAGTGTGTTAATATTTACAGAGGCTCCCCGGGAGTGTGTTAATTTTTACGGGGTCTCCCTGGGAGTGTGTTAATGTTTACAGGGGTTCCCCAGGAGTGTATTAATATTTACAGGGGCTCCCCGGGAGTGTGTTAATATTTACAGGGCGTCTCCGGAAGTGTGTTAATATTTACAGGGGTCCCCGGGAGTGTGTTAATTTTTACAGGGTGTCCCCGGGAGTGTGTTAATATTTACAGGTTGTCTCCGTGAGTGTGTTAATATTTACAGTGGGTTCCGGGAGTGTGTTAATATTTACAGGGTGTCTCCGGGAGTGTGTTAATATTTACAGGGTGTCTCCGGGTGTGTGTTAATATTTACAGGGGTTCCCCGGGAGTGTGTTAATATTTACAGGGGGTCTCCGGAAGTTTGTTAATATTTACAGGGCGTCTCCGGGAGTGTGTTAATATTTACAGGGCATCACCGGGAGTGTGTTAATATTTACAGGGCGTCTTCAGGAGTGTGTTAATATTTACAGGGGCTTCCTGGGATTAAGTTAATATTTACAGGGGGTCTCAGGGAGTGTGTTAATATTTACTGGTCGTCTCCAGGAGTGTGTTAGTATTTACAGGGTGTCTCCAGGAATGTGTTAATATTTACAGGGTGTCCCCGGGAGTGTGTTAATATTTACAGGGGCTCCCCGGGAGTGTGTTAATATTTACAGTGGGACCCCGGGAGCGTGTTAATATTTACAGGGTGTCTCTGGTGGTGTTAATATTTACAGCGGGTCTCCTGGAGTGTGTTAATATTTGCAGGGGGTCCCCGTGAGTGTGTTAATATTTACAGGGGATCCCTGGGAGTGTGTTAATATTTACAGGGGGTACCCAGGAGTGTGTTAATATTTACAGGGTGTTTCCGTGAGTGTGTTAGTATTTACAGAGTATCTCCGTGAGTGTGTTAATATTTACTGGGTCTCCCTGGCAGTGTGTTAATATTTACAGGGCGTATCCGGGAGTGTGTTAATATTTACAGGTGCTCCCCGGGAGTGTGTTAATATTTACAGGGGCTCCCCGGTTGTGTGTTAATATTTACAGGAGCTCCCCGGGAGTGTGTTAATTTTTACAGCGTCTCCCCGGGAGTGTTTTAATATTTACAGGGGGTCCCCAGGAATGTGTTAATATTTACAGGGTGTCTCCATGAGTGTGTTGATATTTACAGGGTGTCTCCGTGAGTGTGTTAATATTTACAGGGTCTCCCTGGGAGTGTGTTAATATTTACAGGGCATCTCCGGGAGTGTGTTAATATTTACAGGGGTTCCCTGGGAGTGTGTCAATATTTACAGGGGGTCCCCGGGAGTGTGTTAATATTTACAGGGCGTCTCCGGAAGTGTGTTAATATTTACAGTGCGTCATCGGGAGTGTGTTAATATTTACAGGGGGTCCCTGGGAGTGTGATAATATTTACAGGGGATCTCTGGTAGTGTGTTAATATTTACACGGTGTCCCCGGGAGTGTGTTAATATTTACAGGGTGTCTCCGGGAGTGTGTTAATATTTACTGGGTGTCTCCAGGAGTGTGTTAATATTTACAGGGCATCTCCGGGAGTGTGTTAATATTTACAGGGTGTCTCCAGGAGTGTGTTAATATTTACAGGTTCACGCCGGGAGTGTGTTAATATGTACAGGGTCTCCCCGGGAGTGTGTTAATATTTACAGGTTGTCCCCAGGAGTGTGTTAATATTTGCAGGGTGTCTCCAGGAGTGTGTTAATATTTACAGGTTCACCCCGGGAGTGTGTTAATATTTACAGGGGGTCCCCGGGAGTGTGTTAATATTTACAGGGTGTCCCCGGGAGTGTGTTAATATTTACAGGGGTCTCCTGGAGTGTGTTAATATTTACAGGGGCTCCCCAGGAGTGTGTTAATATTTACAGGGTGTCCCCGGGAGTGTGTTAATATTTACAGGGGCTTCCCGGGAGTGTGTTAATATTTACAGGGGGTCTCCGGGAGTGTGTTAATATTTACAGGGTCTCCCCGAGAGTGTGTTAATATTTACAGGGGCTCCCCGGGAGTGTGTTAATATTTACAGGGGTTCCCCAGGTGTGTGTGAATATTTACAGGGTCTCCCCGAGAGTGTGTTAATATTTACAGGGGTTCCCCGGGAGTGTGTTAATTTTTTACAAGGGGTCCCCGGGAGTGCGTTAATATTTACAGGGGCTCCCCGGGAGTGTGTTAATATTTACAGGGCGTCCCCGGGAGTGTGTTAATATTCACAGGGGCTCCCCAGGAGTGTGTTAATATTTACAGGGGGTCTCCAGGAGTGGTTAATATTTATAGGGGGACCCCGGGAGCGTGTTAATATTTACAGGTAGTCTCCAGCTGTGTGTTAATATTTACAGGGGGGTCTCCGGCAATGTGTTGATATTTACAGGGTGTCTCCGGGGCTGTTAATAGTTACAGGGGTCTCCGGAAATGTGTTGATATTTACAGGGCGTCTCCAGGAGGGTGTTAATATTTACAGGGGCTCACCGGGAGTGTGTTAATATTTACAGGGTGTCCCCGGGAGTGTGTTAATTTTTACAGGGTCTCCCCAGGAGTGTGTTAATATTTACAGGGGTTCCCCAGGAGTGTGTTAATATTTACAGGGGGTCTCCGTGAGTTTTTTTTATATTTATAGGGGTCCCAGGGAGTGTGTTAATATTTACAGGGTGTACCCGGGAGTGTGTTAATATTTACAGGGTGTCTCCGTGAGTGTGTTAATATTTACAGGGTGTCTCCGGGAGTGTGTTAATTTTTACAGTGGCTCCCCGGGAGTGTGTTAATATTTACAGGGGTTCCCTGGGAGTGTGTCAATATTTACAGGGGTTACCCGGGAGTGTGTTAATATTTACAGGGTGTCTCCGGAAGTGTGTTAATATTTACAGTGCGTCACCGGGAGTATGTTAATATTTACAGGGTGTCTCCGGGAGTGTGTTAATATTTACTGGGTGTCTCCGGGAGTGTGTTAATATTTACAGGGCGTCACCGGAAATGTGTTAATATTTACAGGATGTCTCCGGGAGTGTGTTAATATTTAAATAGCGTCCCCAGGAGTTTGTTAATATTTACAGGCTGTTCCCGGGAGTGTGTTGATATTTACAGGATGTCTCCGGAAATGTGTTAATATTTACAGGGGGTCCCCGGGAGTGTGTTAATATATACAGGGTGTCTCCGGGTGTGTGTTAATATTTACAGGTTGTCCCCGGGAATGTGTTAATATTCACAGGGTCTCCCCGGGAGTGTGTTAATATTTACAGGGGGTCTCCAGGAGTGTGTTAATATTTACAGGGGGACCCCGGGAGCGTGTTAATATTTACAGGTTGTCTCCAGCTGTGTGTTAATATTTACAGGGGTGTCTCCGGCAATGTGTTAATATTTACAGGGCATCTCCGGAAGTGTGTTAATATTTACAGGGCGTCACCGGGAGTGTGTTAATATTTACAGGGGGTTCCCGGGAGTGTGTTAATATTTACAGGGTGTCCCCGGGAGAGTGTTAATATTTACACGGTGTCTCCGGGAGTGTGTTAATATTTACAGGGTGTCTCCGGGAGTGTGTTAATATTTACAGGGCGTCACCGGGACTGTGTTGATATTTACAGGGTGTCTCCGGGAGTGTGTTAATATTTAAATAGCGTCCCCAGGAGTGTGTTAATATTTACAGGCTGTTCCCGGGAGTGTGTTAATATTTACAGGGATTCCCCGGGAGTGTGTTAATATTTACAGGGCGTCACCGGGAGTGTGTTAATATTTACAGGGTGTCTCCGGGAGTGTGTTAATATTTAAAAGGCGTCCCCGGGAGTGTGTTAATATTTACAGGGTTTTCCCGGGAGTGTGTTAATATTTACAGTGTGTTCCCGGGAGTGTGTTAATCTTTGCAGGGCGTTTCCAGGAGTGTGTTAATATGTACAGGGGCTCCCCGGGAGTGTGTTAATATTTACAGGGGCTCCCCGGGAGTGTGTTAATATTTACAGGGCGTCACCGGGACTGTGTTAATATTTTCAGGGTGTCTCCGGGAGTGTGTTAATATTTAAATAGCGTCCTCAGGAGTGTGTTAATATTTACAGGCTGTTCCCGGGAGTGTGTTAATATTTACAGGGGTTCCCCGGGAGTGTGTTAATATTTACAGGGGGTCTCCGGAAGTGTGTTAATATTTACAGGGCGTCACCGGGAGTGTTTTAATATTTACAGGGTGTCTCCGGGAGTGTGTTAATATTTAAAAGGCGTCCCTGGGAGTGTGTTAATATTTACAGGGTTTTCCCGGGAGTGTGTTAATATTTACAGTGTGTTCCCGGGAGTGTGTTAATCTTTGCAGGGCGTTTCCAGGAGTGTGTTAATATGTACAGGGGCTCCCCGGGAGTCTGTTAATATTTACAGGGGCTCCCCGGGAGTGTGTTAATATTTACAGGGGCTCCCCGGGAGTGTGTTAATATGTACAGGGGCTCCCCGGAAGTGTGTTAATATTTACAGGGTGTCTCCCGGAGTGTGTTAATATTTACAGGGGCTCCCCGGGAGTGTGTTAATATGTACAGGGGCTCCCCGGAAGTGTGTTAATATTTACAGGGTGTCTCCGGGAGTGTGTTAATATTTACAGGGTGTCCCCGGGAGTGTGTTAATATTTACAGGGGTACCCCAGGAGCGTGTTAATATTTACAGGGAGTCTCCGGAAGTGTGTTAATATTTATAGGGCGTCACCGGGAGTGTGTTAATATTTACAGGGTGTCTCCGGGGGTGTGTTAATATTTAAATAGCGTCCCCAGGAGTGTGTTTATATTTACAGGCTGTTCCCGGGAGTGTGTTAATATTTACAGGGGCTCCCCGGGAGTGTGTTACTATTTACAGGGCGTCTCCGGGAATGTGTTAATAGTTACAGGGTGTCTCCAGGAGTGTGTTGATATTTACAGGATGTCTCTGGGAGTGTGTTAATCTTTACAGGGGGTCTCTGGGTGTGTGTTAATATTTAGAGGGGATTACCGGGAGTGTGTTAATATTTACAGGAGGTCTCCGGGAGTGTGTTAATATTTACAGGGGCTCCCCGGGAGTGTGTTACTATTTACAGGGCGTCTCCGGGAATGTGTTAATATTTACAGGGTGTCTCCAGGAGTGTGTTGATATTTACAGGATGTCTCTGGGAGTGTGTTAATCTTTACAGGGGGTCTCTGGGTGTGTGTTAATATTTAGAGGGGATTCCCGGGAGTGTGTTAATATTTACAGGAGGTCTCCGGGAGTGTGTTAATATTTACAGGGGGTCCCCGGGTTTACGTTAATATTTACGGGAAGTCTCCAGGAGTGTGTTAATATCTACAGGAGGTCCCCGGGAGTGTGTTAATATTTACAGGGGGTCCCCGGGAGTGTGTTAATATTTCCAGGATCTCTCTGGTTGTGTGTTAATATTTACAAGGGGTCCCTGGGAGTGTGTTAATATTTACAGGGGCTCCCCAGGAGTCTGTTAATATTGACAGGGTGTCTCCGGGAGTGTGTTAATATTTACAGGGGGTCCCCGGAAGTGTGTTAATATTTACAGGTGTTTCCCGGGAGTGTGTTCATATTTACAGGGAGTCTCCAGGAGTGTGTTAATATTTACAGGGGCTCCCCGGGAGTGTTTTTTTATTTACAGGGGGTCCCCGAGAGTGTGTTAATATTTACAGGGCGTCTCCAGGAGTGTGTTAATATTTACAGGGCTTCCCGGGAATATGTTAATATTTAAAGGGTGTCTCTGGAAGTGTGTTAATATTTACAGGGGCTCCCCGGGAGTGTGTTTATATTTACTGGGGGTCTCCGAGAGTGTGTTAATATTTACAGGGCGTCCCCGGGAGTGTGTTAATATTTACAGGGGCTCCCCAGGAGTGTGTTAATATTTACAGGGGGTCTCCAGGAGTGTGTTAATATTTACAGGGGGACCCCGGGAGCGTGTTAATATTTACAGGTAGTCTCCAGCTGTGTGTTAATATTTACAGGGGGGTCTCCGGCAATGTGTTGATATTTACAGGGTGTCTCCGGGGCTGTTAATAGTTACAGGGGTCTCCGGAAATGTGTTGATATTTACAGGGCGTCTCCAGGAGGGTGTTACTATTTACAGGGGCTCCCCGGGAGTGTGTTAATATTTACCTGGGCTCCCCGGGAGTGTGTTAATTTTTACAGGGTCTCCCCAGGAGTGTGTTAATATTTACAGTGGTTCCCCGGGTGTGTGTTAATATTTACAGGGGCTTCCCGGGAGTGTGTTAATATTTACAGGGGGTCTCCGTGAGTTTGTTAATATTTATAGGGGGTCCCAGGGAGTGTGTTAATATTTACAGGGTGTACCCGGTAGTGTGTTAATATTTACAGGGTGTCTCCGTGAGTGTGTTAATATTTACAGGGTGTCTCCGTGAGTGTGTTCATTTTTACAGGGCATCTCCGGGAGTGTGTTAATATTTACAGGGGTTCCCTGGGAGTGTGTCAGTATTTACAGGGGGTCCCCGGGAGTGTGTTTTTATTTACAGGGCGTCTCCGGAAGTGTGTTAATATTTACAGTGCGTCACCGGGAGTGTGTTAATATTTACAAGGTGTCTCCGGGAGTGTGTTAATATTTACTGGGTGTCTCCGGGAGTGTGTTAATATTTACAGGGCGTCACCGGAAGTGTGTTAAGATTTACAGGATGTCTCCGGGAGTGTGTTAATATTTAAATAGCGTCCCCAGGAGTGTGTTAATATTTACAGGCTGTTCCCGGGAGTGTGTTGATATTTACAGGGTGTCTCCGGAAGTGGGTTAATGTTTACAGTGGGTCCCCGGGAGTGTGTTAATATATACAGGGTGTCTCCGGGAGTGTGTTAATATTTACAGGGGCTCCCCGGGAGTGTGTTAATATTTACAGGGGGTCTCCAGGATGTGTTAATATTTACAGGGGGACCCCGGGAGCGTGTTAATATTTACAGGTTGTCTCCAGCTGTGTGTTAATATTTACAGGGGGGTCTCCGGCAATGTGTTGATATTTACAGGGTGTCGGCAGGGCTGTTAATTGTTACAGGGGTCTCCGGAAATGTATTGATATTTACAGGGTGTCTCCTGGAGTGTGTTAATATTTACAGGTTCTCCCCGGGAGTGTGTTAATATTTAAAGGGGCTCGCCGGGAGTGTGTTAATTTTTACAGGGTCTCCCCAGGAGTATGTTAATATTTACAGGGGCTCCCCGGGTGTGTGTTAATATTTTCAGGGGCTCCCCGGGAGTGTGTTAATATTTACAGGGGGTCTCCGTGAGTTTGTTAATATTTATAGGGGGTCCCTGGGAGTGTGTTAATATTTACAGGGTGTACCCGGGAGTGTGTTAATATTTACAGGTTGTCTCCGTGAGTGTGTTAATATTTACAGGGTGTCTCCGTGAGTGTGTTAATATTTACAGGGTCTCCCTGGGAGTGTGTTAATATTTACATGGCGTCTCCGGGAGTGTGTTAATATTTACAGGGTGTCTCCGGAAGTGTGTTAATATTTACAGTGCGTCACCGGGAGTGTGTTAATATTTACAGGGTGTCTCCGGCAGTGTGTTAATATTTACAGGATGTATCTGGGAGTGTGTTAATATTTACAGCAGGTCCCCGGGAATGTGTTAATATTTGCAGGGGTACCCCGGGAGTGCTTTTATATTTACAGGGGGTTTCCGGGAGTGTGTTAATATTGACAGGGTGTCTCTGGGAGTGTGTTAATATTTACAGGGCCTCCCCGGGAGTGTGTTAATATTTACATGGTTTCCCCGGGAGTGTGTTAATATTTACAGGGGCTCCCCGGGAGAGTGTTAATATTTACACGGGGGTCTCCGGCAATGTGTTCATATTTACAAGGTGTCTCCGGGGGTGTTAATATTTACAGCGTGTCTCCTGGAGTGTGTTAATATTTACAGGGGTTTCCCATGAGTGCGTTAATATTTACAGGGGCCTCCGGGGGTGTTAATATTTACAACGTGTCTCCTGGAGTGTGTTAATATTTACAGGGTGTCTCCGGGAGTGTGTTAATACTTACAGGGTGTCCCCATGTGTGTGTTAATATTTACAGGGCATCTGCGGGAGTGTGTTAATATTTACAGGGCGTCACCAGGAGTGTGTTAATATTTACAGGGGGTCTCCGTGAGTTTGTTAATATTTATAGGGGGTCCCCGGGAGTGTGTTAATATTTACAGGGTCTCCCCGGGAGTGTGTTAATATTTACAGGGTGTCCCCAGGAGTGTGTTAATATTTACAGGGGTTCCCCAGGTGTCTGTGAATATTTACAGGGTCTCCCCGGGAGTGTGTTAATATTTACAGGCGTTCCCCGGGAGTGTGTTAATTTTTTACAAGGGGTCCCCGGGAGTGTGTTAATATTTACAGGGGGTCTCCAGGAGTGTGTTAATATTTACAGGGGGACCCCGGGAGCGTGTTAATATTTACAGGTAGTCTCCAGCTGCATGTTAATATTTACAGGGGGGTCTCCGGCAATGTGTTGATATTTACAGGGTGTCTCCGGGGCTGTTAATAGTTAGAGGGGTCACCGGAAATGTGTTGATATTTACAGGGCGTCTCCAGGAGTGTGTTAATATTTACAGGGGCTCCCCGGGAGTGTGTTAATATTTACAGGGGCTCCCCGGGAGTGTGTTAATTTTTACAGGGTCTCCCTGGGAGTGTGTTAATATTTACAGGGCATCTCCGGGAGTGTGTTAATTTTTACAGTGGCTCCCCGTGAGTGTGTTAATATTTACAGGATGTCTCCGTGAGTGTGTTAATATTTACAGGGTCTCCCTGGGAGTGTGTTAATATTTACAGGGCGTCTCCGGGAGTGTGTTAATTTTTACAGGGCATCTCCGGGAGTGTGTTAATATTTACAGGGGTTCCCTGGGAGTGTGTCAATATTTACAGGGGGTCCCCGGGAGTGTGTTAATATTTACAGGGCGTCTCCGGAAGTGTGTTAATATTTACAGTGCGTCACCGGGAGTGTGTTAATATTTACAGGGTGTCTCCGGGAGTGTGTTAATATTTACAGGGCGTCGCCGGAAGTGTGTTAATATTTACAGGATGTCTCCGGGAGTGTGTTAATATTTAAATAGCGTCCCCAGGAGTGTGTTAATATTTACAGGCTGTTCCCGGGAGTGTGTTGATATTTACAGGGTGTCTCCGGAAGTGTGTTAATATTTACAGGGGGACCCCGGGAGCGTGTTAATATTTACAGGTTGTCTCCAGCTGTGTGTTAATATTTACAGGGCATCTCCGGAAGTGTGTTAATATTTACAGGTCATCCCCGGGAGTGTGTTAATATTTACAGGGGGTTCCCGGGAGTGTGTTAATATTTACAGGGTGTCCCCGGGAGAGTGTTAATATTTACCGGGTGTCTCCGGGAGTGTGTTAATATTTACAGGGTGTCTCCGGGAGTGTGTTAATATTTACAGGGCGTCACCGGGACTGTGTTAATATTTACAGGGTGTCTCCGGGAGTGTGTTAATATTTAAATAGCGTCCCCAGGAGTGTGTTAATATTTACAGGCTGTTCCCGGGAGTGTGTTAATATTTACAGGGGTTCCCCGGGAGTGTGTTAATATTTACAGGGGGTCTCCGGAAGTGTGTTAATATTTACAGGGCGTCACCGGGAGTGTGTTAATATTTACAGGGTGTCTCCGGGAGTGTGTTAATATTTAAAAGGCGTCCCTGGGAGTGTGTTAATATTTACAGGGTTTTCCCGGGAGTGTGTTAATATTTACAGTGTGTTCCCGGGAGTGTGTTAATCTTTGTAGGGCGTCTCCAGGAATGTGTTAATATTTACAGTGTGTTCCCGGGAGTGTGGTAATCTTTGCAGGGCGTCTCCAGGAATGTGTTAATATTTACAGAGGCTCCCCGGGAGTGTGTTAATATGTACAGGGGCTCCCCGGAAGTGTGTTAATATTTACAGGGTGTCCCCGGGAGTGTGTTAATATTTACAAGGGGCCCCCAGGAGCGTGTTAATATTTACAGGGAGTCTCCGGAAGTGTGTTAATATTTATAGGGCGTCACCGGGAGTGTGTTAATATTTACAGGGTGTCTCCGGGAGTGTGTTAATATTTAAATAGCGTCCCCAGGAGTGTGTTAATATTTACAGGCTGTTCCCGGGAGTGTGTTAATATTTACAGGGGCTCCCCGGGAGTGTGTTACTATTTACAGGGCGTCTCCAGGAGTGTGTTGATATTTACAGGATGTCTCTGGGAGTGTGTTAATCTTTACAGGGGGTCTCTGGGTGTGTGTTAATATTTAGAGGGGATTCCCGGGCGTGTGTTAATATTTACAGGAGGTCTCCGGGAGTGTTTTAATATTTACAGGGGGTCCCCGGGATTACGTTAATATTTACGGGAGGTCTCCAGGAGTGTGTTAATATCTACAGGGGGTACCCGGGAGTGTGTTAATATTTACAGGGGGTCCCCGGGAGTGTGTTAATATTTCCAGGATCTCTCTGGTTGTGTGTTAATATTTACAAGGGGTCCCTGGGAGTGTGTTAATATTTACAGGGGCTCCCCAGGAGTCTGTTAATATTGACAGGGTGTCTCCGGGAGTGTGTTAATATTTACAGGGGGTCCCCGGAAGTGTGTTAATATTTACAGGTGTTTCCCGGGAGTGTGTTCATATTTACAGGGAGTCTCCAGGAGTGTGTTAATATTTACAGGGGCTCCCCGGGAGTGTTTTTTTATTTACAGGGGGTCCCCGAGAGTGTGTTAATATTTACAGGGCGTCTCCAGGAGTGTGTTAATATTTACAGGGCTTCCCGGGAATATGTTAATATTTACAGGGTGTCTCTGGAAGTGTGTTAATATTTAGAGGGGCTCCCCGGGAGTGTGTTTATATTTACTGGGGGTCTCCGAGAGTGTGTTAATATTTACAGGGCGTCCCCGGGAGTGTGTTAATATTTACAGGGGCTCCCCAGGAGTGTGTTAATATTTACAGGGGGTCTCCAGGAGTGTGTTAATATTTACAGGGGGACCCCGGGAGCGTGTTAATATTTACAGGTAGTCTCCAGCTGTGTGTTAATATTTACAGGGGGGTCTCCGGCAATGTGTTGATATTTACAGGGTGTCTCCGGGGCTGTTAATAGTTACAGGGGTCTCCGGAAATGTGTTGATATTTACAGGGCGTCTCCAGGAGGGTGTTACTATTTACAGGGGCTCCCCGGGAGTGTGTTAATATTTACCTGGGCTCCCCGGGAGTGTGTTAATTTTTACAGGGTCTCCCCAGGAGTGTGTTAATATTTGCAGTGGTTCCCCGGGTGTGTGTTAATATTTACAGGGGCTTCCCGGGAGTGTGTTAATATTTACAGGGGGTCTCCGTGAGTTTGTTAATATTTATAGGGGGTCCCAGGGAGTGTGTTAATATTTACAGGGTGTACCCGGTAGTGTGTTAATATTTACAGGGTGTCTCCGTGAGTGTGTTAATATTTACAGGGTGTCTCCGTGAGTGTGTTAATATTTACAGCGTGTCTCCGTGAGTGTGTTAATATTTACAGGGTCTCCCTGGGAGTGTGTTAATATTTACAGGGCGTCTCCGGGAGTGTGTTAATTTTTACAGGGCATCTCCGGGAGTGTGTTAATATTTACAGGGGTTCCCTGGGAGTGTGTCAATATTTACAGGGGGTCCCCGGGAGTGTGTTAATATTTACAGGGCGTCTCCGGAAGTGTGTTAATATTTACAGTGCGTCACCGGGAGTGTGTTAATATTTACAGGGTGTCTCCGGGAGTGTGTTAATATTTACTGGGTGTCTCCGGGAGTGTGTTAATATTTTCAGGGTGTCACCGGAAGTGTGTTAATATTTACAGGATGTCTCCGGGAGTGTGTTAATATTTAAATAGCGTCCCCAGGAGTGTGTTAATATTTACAGGCTGTTCCCGGGAGTGTGTTAATATTTACAGGGGCTCCCCGGGAGTGTGTTACTATTTACAGGGCGTCTCCGGGAATGTGTTAATATTTACAGGGTGTCTCCAGGAGTGTGTTGATATTTACAGGATGTCTCTGGGAGTGTGTTAATCTTTACAGGGGGTCTCTGGGTGTGTGTTAATATTTAGAGGGGATTCCCGGGAGTGTGTTAATATTTACAGAAGGTCTCCGGGAGTGTGTTAATATTTACAGGGGGTCCCCGGGATTACGTTAATATTTACGAGAGGTCTCCAGGAGTGTGTTAATATCTACAGGGGGTCCCCGGGAGTGTGTTAATATTTACAGGGGGTCCCCGGGAGTGTGTTAATATTTACAGGGGGTCCCCGGGAGTGTGTTAATATTTACAGGGGGTCCCTGGGAGTGTGTTAATATTTACAGGGGCTCCCCAGGAGTCTGTTAATATTGACAGGGTGTCTCCGGGAGTGTGTTAATATTTACAGGGGGTCCCCGGAAGTGTGTTAATATTTACAGGTGTTTCCCGGGAGTGTGTTCATATTTACAGGGAGTCTCCAGGAGTGTGTTAATATTTACAGGGGCTCCCCGGGAGTGTTTTTTTATTTACAGGGGGTCCCCGAGAGTGTGTTAATATTTACAGGGCGTCTCCAGGAGTGTGTTAATATTTACAGGGCTTCCCGGGAATATGTTAATATTTACAGGGTGTCTCTGGAAGTGTGTTAATATTTACAGGGGCTCCCCGGGAGTGTGTTTATATTTACTGGGGGTCTCCGAGAGTGTGTTAATATTTAAATAGCGTCCCCAGGAGTGTGTTAATATTTACAGGCTGTTCCCGGGAGTGTGTTGATATTTACAGGGTGTCTCCGGAAGTGTGTTAATATTTACAGTGGGTCCCCGGGAGTGTGTTAATATATACAGGGTGTCTCCGGGAGTGTGTTAATATTTACAGGTGCTCCCCGGGAGTGTGTTAATATTTACAGGGGGTCTCCAGGATGTGTTAATATTTACAGGGGGAACCCGGGAGCGTCTTAATATTTACAGGTTGTCTCCAGCTGTGTGTTAATATTTACAGGGGGGTCTCCGGCAATGTGTTGATATTTACAGGGTGTCTCCAGGGCTGTTAATTGTTACAGGGGTCTCCGGAAATGTATTGATATTTACAGGGTGTCTCCTGGAGTGTGTTAATATTTACAGGGTCTCCCTGGGAGTGTGTTAATATTTACAGGGCGTCTCCGGGAGTGTGTTAATTTTTACAGGGCATCTCCGGGAGTGTGTTAATATTTACAGGGGTTCCCTTGGAGTGTGTCAATATTTTCAGGGGGTCCCCGGGAGTGTGTTAATATTTACAGGGCGTCTCCGGAAGTGTGTTAATATTTACAGTGCGTCACCGGGAGTGTGTTAATATTTACAGGGTGTCTCCGGGAGTGTGTTAATATTTACTGGGTGTCTCCGGGAGTGTGTTAATATTTACAGGGCATCACCGGAAGTGTGTTAATATTTACAGGATGTCTCCGGAAGTGTGTTAATATTTAAATAGCGTCCCCAGGAGTGTGTTATTATTTACAGGCTGTTCCCGGGAGTGTGTTGATATTTACAGGGTGTCTCCGGAAGTGTGTTAATATTTACAGTGGGTCCCCGGGAGTGTGTTAATATCTACAGGGTGTCTCCGGGAGTGTGTTAATCTTTACAGGGGCTCCCCTTTGAGTGTGTTAATATTTACAGGGGGTCTCCAGGATGTGTTAATATTTACAGGGGAACCCCGGGAGCGTGTTAATATTTACAGGTTGTCTCCAGCTGTGTGTTAATATTTACAGGGGGGTCTCCGGCAATGTGTTGATATTTACAGGGTGTCTCCAGGGCTGTTAATTGTTACAGGGGTCTCCGGAAATGTATTGATATTTACAGGGTGTCTCCTGGAGTGTGTTAATATTTACAGGTTCTCCCCGGGAGTGTGTTAATATTTAAAGGGGCTCGCCGGGAGTGTGTTAATTTTTACAGGGTCTCCCCAGGAGTGTGTTAATATTTACAGGGTTTCCGCGGGTGTGTGTTAATATTTACAGGGGCTCCCCGGGAGTGTGTTAATATTTACAGGGGGTTTCCGTGAGTTTGTTAATATTTATATGGGGTCCCTGGGAGTGTGTTAATATTTACAGGGTGTACCCGGGAGTGTGTTAATGTTTACAGGGTGTCTCCGTGAGTGTGTTAATATTTACAGGGGCTCCCCGGGAGTGTGTTAATATTTACAGGGGCTCCCCGGGAGTGTGTTAATTTTTACAGGGTCTCCCCAGGAGTGTGTTAATATTTACAGGGGTTCCCCGGGTGTGTGTTAATATTTACAGGGGCTCCCCGGGAGTGTGTTAATATTTACAGGGGGTCTCCGTGAGTTTGTTAATATTTATAGGGGGTCCCTGGAGTGTGTTAATATTTACAGGGTGTACCCGGGAGTGTGTTAATATTTACAGGGTGTCTCCGTGAGTGTGTTAATATTTACAGGGTCTCCCTGGGAGTGTGTTAATCTTTGCATGGCGTCTCCGGGAGTGTGTTAATTTTTACAGGGGCTCCCCGGGAGTGTGTTAATATTTCCAGGGCGTCTCCGGAAGTGTGTTTATATTTACAGTGCGTCACCGGGAGTGTGTTAATATTTGCGGGGTGTCTCCGGCAGTGTGTTAATATTTACAGGATGTCTCTGGGAGTGTGTTAATATTTACAGCAGGTCCCCGGGAATGTGTTAATATTTGCAGGGGTACCCCGGGAGTGCTTTTATATTTACAGGGGGTTTCCGGGAGTGTGTTAATATTGACAGGGTGTCTCCGGGAGTGTGTTAATATTTACAGGGCCTCCCCGGGAGTGTGTTAATATTTACATGGTTTCCCCGGGAATGTGTTAATATTTACAGGGGCTCCCCGGGAGAGTGTTAATATTTACAGGGTGTCTCCGGGAGTGTGTTAATATTTACAGAGGGTCCCCGGGAGTGTGTTAATATTTACAGGGGGGTCTCCGGCAATGTGTTCGTATTTACAAGGTGTCTCCGGGGGTGTTAATATTTACAACGTGTCTCCTGGAGTGTGTTAATATTTACAGGGGGTTCCCGTGAGTGTGTTAATATTTACAGGGCATCTGCGGGAGTGTGTTAATATTTACAGGGCGTCACCAGGAGTGTGTTAATATTTACAGGGGGTCTCCGTGAGTTTGTTAATATTTATAGGGGGTCCCTGGGAGTGTGTTAATATTTATAGGGTCTCCCCGGGAGTGTGTTAATATTTACAGGGTCTCCCCGGGAGTGTGTTAATATTTACAGGGTGTCCCCAGGAGTGTGTTAATATTTACAGGGGTTCCCCAGGTGTCTGTGAATATTTACAGGGTCTCCCCGGGAGTGTGTTAATATTTACAGGGGTTCCCCGGGAGTGTGTTAATTTTTTACAAGGGGTCCCCGGGAGTGTGTTAATATTTACAGGGGGTCTCCAGGAGTGTGTCAATATTTACAGGGGGTCCCCGGGAGTGTGTTAATGTTTACAGGGCGTCTCCGGAAGTGTGTTAATATTTACAGTGCGTCACCGGGAGTGTGTTAATATTTACAGGGTGTCTCCGGGAGTGTGTTAATTTTTACTGGGTGTCTCCGGGAGTGTGTTAATATTTACAGGGCGTCACCGGAAGTGTGTTAATATTTACAGGATGTCTCCGGGAGTGTGTTAATATTTAAATAGCGTCCCCAGGAGTGTGTTAATATTTACAGGCTGTTCCCGGGAGTGTGTTGATATTTACAGGGTGTCTCCGGAAGTGGGTTAATATTTACAGTGGGTCCCCGGGAGTGTGTTAATATATACAGGGTGTCTCCGGGAGTGTGTTAATATTTACAGGGGCTCCCCGGGAGTGTGTTAATATTTACAGGGGGTCTCCAGGATGTGTTAATATTTACAGGGGGACGCCCCGGGAGTGTGTTAATGTTTACAGGGCGTCTCCGGAAGTGTGTTAATATTTACAGTGCGTCACCGGGAGTGTGTTAATATTTACAGGGTGTCTCCGGGAGTGTGTTAATTTTTACTGGGTGTCTCCGGGAGTGTGTTAATATTTACAGGGCGTCACCGGAAGTGTGTTAATATTTACAGGATGTCTCCGGGAGTGTGTTAATATTTAAATAGCGTCCCCAGGAGTGTGTTAATATTTACAGGCTGTTCCCGGGAGTGTGTTGATATTTACAGGGTGTCTCCGGAAGTGGGTTAATATTTACAGTGGGTCCCCGGGAGTGTGTTAATATATACAGGGTGTCTCCGGGAGTGTGTTAATATTTACAGGGGCTCCCCGGGAGTGTGTTAATATTTACAGGGGGTCTCCAGGATGTGTTAATATTTACAGGGGGACGCCGGGAGCTTGTTAATATTTACAGGTTGTCTCCAGCTGTGTGTTAATATTTACAGGGGGGTCTCCGGCAATGTGTTGATATTTACAGGGTGTCTCCAGGGCTGTTAATTGTTACAGGTGTCTCCGGAAATGTATTGATATTTACAGGGTGTCTCCTGGAGTGTGTTAATACTTACAGGTTCTCCCCGGGAGTGTGTTAATATTTAAAGGGGCTCGCCGGGAGTGTGTTAATTTTTACAGGGTCTCCCCAGGAGTGTGTTAATATTTACAGGGGTTCCGCGGGTGTGTGTTAATATTTACAGGGGCTACCCGGGAGTGTGTTAATATTTACAGGGGGTTTCCGTGAGTTTGTTAATATTTATAGCGTGTCCCTGAGAGTGTGTTAATATTTATAGGGTCTCCCCGGGAGTGTGTTAATATTTACAGGGTCTCCCCGGGAGTGTGTTAATATTTACAGGGTGTCCCCAGGATTGTGTTAATATTTACAGGGGTTCCCCAGGTGTCTGTGAATATTTACAGGGTCTCCCCGGGAGTGTGTTAATATTTACAGGGGTTCCCCGGGAGTGTGTTAATTTTTTACAAGGGGTCCCCGGGAGTGTGTTAATATTTACAGGGGGTCTCCAGGAGTGTGTCAATATTTACAGGGGGTCCCCGGGAGTGTGTTAATGTTTACAGGGCGTCTCCGGAAGTGTGTTAATATTTACAGTGCGTCACCGGGAGTGTGTTAATATTTACAGGGTGTCTCCGGGAGTGTGTTAATTTTTACTGGGTGTCTCCGGGAGTGTGTTAATATTTACAGGGCGTCACCGGAAGTGTGTTAATATTTACAGGATGTCTCCGGGAGTGTGTTAATATTTAAATAGCGTCCCCAGGAGTGTGTTAATATTTACAGGCTGTTCCCGGGTGTGTGTTGATATTTACAGGGTGCCTCCGGAAGTGTGTTAATATTTACAGTGGGTCCCCGGGAGTGTGTTAATATATACAGGGTGTCTCCGGGAGTGTGTTAATATTTACAGGGGCTCCCCGGGAGTGTGTTAATTTTTACAGGGGGTCTCCAGGATGTGTTAATATTTACAGGGGGACCCCGGGAGCTTGTTAATATTTACAGGTTGTCTCCAGCTGTGTGTTAATATTTACAGGGGGGTCTCCGGCAATGTGTTGATATTTACAGGTTGTCTCCAGGGCTGTTAATTGTTACAGGGGTCTCCGGAAATGTATTGATATTTACAGGGTGTCTCCTGGAGTGTGTTAATACTTACAGGTTCGCCCCGGGAGTGTGTTAATATTTAAAGGGGCTCGCCGGGAGTGTGTTAATTTTTACAGGGTCTCCCCAGGAGTGTGTTAATATTTACAGGGGTTCCACGGGTGTGTGTTAATATTTACAGGGGCTCCCCGGGAGTGTGTTAATATTTACAGGGGGTTTCCGTGAGTTTGTTAATATTTATAGCGTGTCCCTGGGAGTGTGTTAATATTTATAGGGTCTCCCCGGGAGTGTGTTAATATTTACAGGGTCTCCCCGGGAGTGTGTTAATATTTACAGGGTGTCCCCAGGATTGTGTTAATATTTACAGGGGTTCCCCAGGTGTCTGTGAATATTTACAGGATCTCCCCGGGAGTGTGTTAATATTTACAGGGGTTCCCCGGGAGTGTGTTAATTTTTTACAAGGTGTCCCCGGGAGTGTGTTAATATTTACAGGGGGTCTCCAGGAGTGTGTTAATATTTACAGGGGGACCCCGGGAGCGTGTTAATATTTACAGGTGGTCTCCAGCTGTGTGTTCATATTTACAGGGGGGTCTCCGGCAATGTGTTGATATTTACAGGGTGTCTCCGGGGCTGTTAATAGTTAGAGGGGTCACCGGAAATGTGTTGATATTTACAGGGCGTCTCCAGGAGTGTGTTAATATTTACAGGGGCGCCCCGGGAGTGTGTTAATATTTACAGGGGCTCCCCGGGAGTGTGTTAATTTTTACAGGGTCTCCCCAGGAGTGTGTTAATATTTACAGGAGTTCCCCGGGTGTGCGTGAATATTTACAGGGTCTCCCCGGGAGTGTGTTAATATTTACAGGGGGTCCCCGGGAGTGTGTTAATAATTACAGGGGGTCCCCGGGAGTGTGTTAATAATTACAGGGGGTCCCCGGGAGTGCGTTAATATTTACAGGGGGTCCCCGGGACTGTGTTAATATTTGCAGGGTGTATCCGGGAGTGTGTTAATATTTACAGGTGGTCTCCCCGGGAATGTGTTAATGTTTACAGGGTGTCCCCGGGCGTGTTTTAATATTTATAGGGGCTTCCCGGGAGTGTGTTAATATTTACAGGGGGTCTCCGGGTGTGTGTTAATATTTACAGGGGGTCTCCGGGAGTGTGTTAATATTTAAAGGGGCTCCCCGGGAGTGTGTTACTATTTACAGGGGTTCCCCGGGAGTGTGTTAATATTTACAGGTGGCCTCTGGGAGTGTGTTAATATTTACAGGGTGTTCCCGGGAGTGTATTAATATTTACAGGTGGTCTCCAGGAGTGTGTTAATATTTAAAGGGGCTCCCCGGGAGTGTGTTAATATTTACAGGGGCTCCCCGGGAGCGTGTTAATATTTACAGGGGGGTCTCCGGCAATGTGTTCATATTTACAGGGTGTCTCCGGGGGTGTTAATAGTTACAGGGGGTCTCCTGGAGTGTGTTAATATTTGCACGGGGTCTCCGTGAGTGTGTTAATATTTACATGGTGTCATCGGGAGTGTGTTAATATTTACAGGGGGTCTCCGGGAGTGTGTTAATATTTACAGGGGGTCTCCGGGAGTGTGTTAATATTTACACGGGGTCTCCGGGAATGTGTTAATATTTACATGGTGTCCCCGGGAGTGTGTTAATATTTACAGGCCGTCTCCAGGAGTGTGTTGATATTTACAGGGGCTTCCCGGGAATATGTTAATATTTACAGGGTGTCTCCGGGAGTGTGTTAATATTTACAGGGGGTCCCCGGAAATGTGTTAATATTTACAGGTGTTTCCCGGGAGTGTGTTCATATTTACAGGGAGTCTCCAGGAGTGTGTTAATATTTACAGGGGCTCCCCGGGAATGTGTTAATATTTACAGGGGGTCTCCGAGAGTGTGTTAATATTTACAGGGCGTCTCCAGGAGTGTGTTAATATTTACAGGGGCTTCCCGGGAATATGTTAATATTTACAGGGTGTCTCTGGAAGTGTGTTAATATTTTCAGGGCGTCTCCAGCAGTGTGTTAATATTTACAGGGGCTCCCCGGGAGTGTGTTAATATTTACAGGGTGTCTCCGGGGGTGTGTTAATATTTACAGGGGGTCCCCGGGAGTGTGTTAATATTTACAGGGTGTCTCCGGGGCTGTTAATAGTTACAGGGTGTCTCCGGAAATGTGTTGGTATTTACAGGGCGTCTCCAGGAGTATGTTAATATTTACAAGGGCTCCCCCGGAGCGTGTTAATATTTACTGGGGCTCCCTTGGACTGTGTTAATTTTTACAGGGGCTCCTCGGGAGTGTGTTAATATTTACAGGGCATCACCGGGAGTGTGTTAATATTTACAGGGTGTCTCTGGGAGTGTGTTAATATTTAAATAGCGTCCCCAGGAGTGTGTTAATATTTACAGGCTGTTCCCGGGAGTGTGTTAATATTTACAGGGGTTCCCCGGGAGTGTGTTGATATTTACAGGGGGTCTCCGGAAGTGTGTTAATATTTACAGGGCGTCACCGGGAGTGTGTTAATATTTACAGGGTGTCTCCGGCAGTGTGTTAATATTTAAATAGCGTCCCTGGGAGTGTGTTAATATTTACAGGGTGTTCCCGGGTGTGTGTTAATATTTACAGTGTGTTCCCGGGAGTGTGTTAATATTTACAGGGCTTCTCCAGGAGTGTGTTAATATTTACAGGGGCTCCCCGGGAGTGTGTTAATATGTACAGGGGCTCCCCGGAAGTGTGTTAATATTTACAGGGCGTCCCCAGGAGTGTGTTAATATTTACAGGGGCTTCCCGGGATTATGTTAATATTTTCAGGGGGTCTCTGGGAGTGTGTTAATATTTACAGGGTGTCTCCAGGAGTGTGTTAATATTTACAGGGTGTCTCCAGGAGTGTGTTAATATTTACATGGTGTCTCCAGGAGTGTGTTAATATTTACAGGGGCTCCCCGGGAGTGTGTTAATATTTACAGGGCATCTCCAGGAGTGTGTTGATATTTACAGGATGTCTCTGGGAGTGTGTTAATCTTTACAGGGGGTCTCTGGGTGTGTGTTAATATTTAGAGGGGATTCCCGGGAGTGTGTTAATATTTACAGGAGGTCTCCGGTAGTGTGTTAATATTTACAGGGGTCCCCGGGAGTATGTTAATATTTACAGGAGGTCTCCAGGAGTGTGTTAATATTTACAGGGGGTCCCCGGGAGTGTGTTAATATTTACAGGGGTTCCCCGGGAGTCTGTTAATATTTACAGGGCGTCACCGTGAGTGTGTTAATATTTACAGGGTGTCTCCGGGAGTGTGTTAATATTTAAATAGCGTCCCTGGGAGTGTGTTATTATTTACAGGGTGTTCCTGGGAGTGTGTTAATATTTACAGCGGCTTCCCGGGAGTGTGTTAATATTTACAGGGCGTCTCCGGGAGTGTGTTAATAATTACAGGGCGTCTCCAGGAGTGTGTTAATATTTACAGGGGCTCCCCGGGAGTGTGTTATTATTTACAGGGGGTCTGCGGAAGTGTGTTAATATTTACAGGGGGTCTCCAGGAGTGTGTTAATATTTACAGGGGCTTCCCGGGATTATGTTAATATTTACAGGGTGTCTCTGGGAATGTGTTAATATTTACAGGCCGTCTCCAGGAGTGTGTTAATATTTACAGGGTGTCTCCAGGAGTGTGTTAATATTTACAGGGGCTCCCCGGGAGTGTGTTAATATTTACAAGGGCTCCCCGGGAGTGTGTTAATTTTTACAGGGTCTCCCCGGGTGTGTGTTAATATTTACAGGGGTTCCCCGGGTGTGTGTTAATATTTACAGGGGCTCCCAGGGAGTGTGTTAATATTTACAGGGCGTCTCCGGAATTGTGTTAATATTTACAGGGCGTCTCCGGAAGTGCTTTAATATTTACAGGGCGTCACCGGGAGTGTGTTAATATTTATAGGGTGTCTCCGGGAGTGTGTTAATATTTAAATAGCGTCCCCAGGAGTGTGTTAATATTTACAGGCTGTTCCCGGGAGTGTGTTAATATTTACAGGGGTTCCCCGGGAGTGTGTTAATATTTACAGGGGGTCTCCGGAAGTGTGTTAATATTTACAGGGCGTCACCGGGAGTGTGTTAATATTTACAGGGTGTCTCCGGGAGTGTGTTAATATTTAAATAGCGTCCCTGGGAGTGTGTTAATATTTACAGGGTGTTCCCGGGAGTGTGTTAATATTTACAGTGTGTTCCCGGGAGTGTGTTAATATTTACAGGGCTTCTCCAGGAGTGTGTTAATATTTACAGGGGCTCCCCGGGAGTGTGTTAATATGTACAGGGGCTCCCCGGAAGTGTGTTAATATTTACAGGGAGTCTCCAGGAGTGTGTTAGTATTTACAGGGGCTTCCCGGGATTATGTTAATATTTTCAGGGGGTCTCTGGGAGTGTGTTAATATTTACAGGGTGTCTCCAGGAGTGTGTTAATATTTACAGGGTGTCTCCAGGAGTGTGTTAATATTTACATGGTGTCTCCAGGAGTGTGTTAATATTTACAGGGTGTTCCCGGGAGCGTGTTAATATTTACAGGGAGTCTCCAGCTGTGTGTTAATATTTACAGGGCGTCTCCGGAAGTGTGTTAATATTTATAGGGCGTCACCGGGAGTGTGTTAATATTTACATGGTGTCTCCGGGAGTGTGTTAATATTTAAATAGCGTCCCCAGGAGTGTGTTTATATTTACAGGGGCTTCCCGGGAATATGTTAATATTGACAGGGTGTCTCCGGGAGTGTGTTAATATTTACAGGGGGTCCCCGGAAGTGTGTTAATATTTACAGGTGTTTCCCGGGAGTGTGTTCATTTTTACAGGGAGTCTCCAGGAGTGTGTTAATATTTACAGGGGCTCCCCGGGAATGTGTTTCTATTTTCAGGGGGTCTCCGAGAGTGTGTTAATATTTACAGGGCGTCTCCAGGAGTGTGTTAATATTTACAGGGGCTTCCTGGGAATATGTTAATATTTACAGGGTGTCTCTGGAAGTGTGTTAATATTTTCAGGGCGTCTCCAGCAGTGTGTTAGTATTTACAGGGGGTCCCCGGGAGTGTGTTAATATTTACAGGGTATCTCCGGGGGTGTTAATAGTTACAGGGTGTCACCGGAAATGTGTTGATATTTACAGGGTGTATCCGGGAGTGTGTTAATATTTACAAGGGCTCCCCCGGAGCGTGTTAATATTTACTGGGGCTCCCCTGGACCGTGTTAATTTTTACAGGCGCTACTCGGTAGTGTGTTCATATTTACAGGGAGTCTCCAGGAGCGTGTTAATATTTAAAGGGTGTCCCCGGGAATGTGTTTATATTTACAGGGGGTCTCCGAGAGTGTGTTAATATTTACAGTGTCTCCCCGGGAGTGTGTTTATATTTACAGGGGTGCCCCGGGAGTGTGTTAATATTTACAGCGTGTCCCTGGGAGTGTGTTAATATTTACAGTGTCTCCCCGGGAGTGTGTTTATATTTACAGGGTGTCTCCGGGAGTGTGTTAATATTTACTGGGGCTCCCCTGGAGTGTGTTAATATTTACAGGGGCTCCCCGGGAGTGTTTTAATATTTACAGGTGGTCTCCGGGAGTGTGTTAATATTTACACGGGGTCTCCGGGAATGTGTTAATATTTACATGGTGTCATCGGGAGTGTGTTAATATTTACAGGGGGTCTCCGGGTGTGTGACAATATTTACAGTGTGTCTCCGGGAGTGTGTTAATATTTACAGCGTGTCCCCGGGAGTGTGTTAATATTTACAGGGCGTCTCCAGGAGTGTGTTAATATTTACAGGGGCTTCCCGGGAATATGTTAATATTGACAGGGTGTCTCCGGGAGTGTGTTAATATTTACAGGGAGTCCCCGGAAATGTGTTAAAATTATAGGTGTTTCCCGGGAGTGTGTTCATATTTACAGGGAGTCTCCAGGAGTGTGTTAATATTTTCAGGGGCTCCCCGGGAGTGTGTTAATATTTACAGGGGGTCTCCGAGAGTGTGTTAATATTTACAGGGCGTCTCCAGGAGTGTGTTAATATTTACAGGGGCTTCCCGGGAATATGTTAATATTTACAGGGTGTCTCTGGAAGTGTGTTAATATTTACAGGGCGTCCCCGGGAGTGTGTTAATATTTACAGGGGCTCCTCGGGAGTGTGTTAATATTTACAGGGGCTCCTCGGGAGTGTGTTAATATTTACAGGGGTGCCCCGGGAGTGTGTTAATATTTACAGGGGCTCCCCGGGAGTGTGTTAATATTTACAGGGTGTCTCCGGGGGTGTTAATATTTACAGGGTGTCTCCGGAAATGTGTTGATATTTACAGGGCGTCTCCAGGAGTATGTTAATATTTACAAGGGCTCCCCCGGAGCGTGTTAATATTTACTGGGGCTCCCCTGGACTGTGTTAATTTTTACAGGGCCTCCTCGGGAGTGTGTTAATATTTACAGGGGTGCCCCGGGAGTGTGTTAATATTTACAGTGTTTCCCTGGGAGTGTGTTTATATTTACAGGGTGTCTCCGGAAGTGTGTTAATATTTACAGGGTGTCCCCTGGACTGTGTTAATTTTTACAGGGCCTCCTCGGGAGTGTGTTAATATTTACAGGGGTGCCCCGGGAGTGTGTTAATATTTACAGTGTTTCCCTGGGAGTGTGTTTATATTTACAGGGTGTCTCCGGAAGTGTGTTAATATTTACTGGGGCTCCCCTGGAGTGTGTTAATATTTACAGTGGCTCCCCTGGAGTGTGTTAATATTTACAGGGGCTCCCCGGGAGTGTTTTAATATTTACAGGTGGTCTCCGGGAGTGTGTTAATATTTACACGGGGTCTCCGGGAATGTGTTAATATTTACATGGTGTCATCGGGAGTGTGTTAATATTTACAGGGGCTCCCCGGGAGTGTGTTAATATTTACAAGGGATCTCCGGGAGTGTGTAAATATTTACAGGGTGTCTCCGGGAGTGCGTTAATATTTACAGCGTGTCCCCGGGAGTGTGTTACTATTTACAGGGTGTCTCCGGGAATGTGTTAATATTTACAGGGCGTCTCCAGGAGTGTGTTAATATTTACAGGGTGTATCCGGGAGTGTGTTAATATTTACAGGGGGTCTCTGGTTGAGTGTTAATATTTACAGGGGTTTCCCGGGAGTGTGTTAATATTTACAGGGGGTCTCCGGAAATGTGGTGATATTTACAGGGCGTCTCCAGGAGTGTGTTAATATTTACAGGGGCTCCCCGGGAGTGTGTTAATATTTACAGGAGCTCGCCGGGAGTGTGTTATTTTTTACAGGGTCTCCCCGGGTGTGTGTTAATATTTACAGGGGTTCCCCGGGAGTGTGTTAATATTTACAGGGCGTCTCCGGAAGTGTGTTAATTTTTACCGGGTCTCCCCGGGAGTGTGTTAATATTTACAGGGTTTCCCTGGGAGTGTGTTAATATTTACAGGGAGTTTCCTGAAGTGTGTTAATATTTACAGGGCGTCACCGGGAGTGTGTTAATATTTACAGGGTGTCTCCGGGAGTGTGTTAATATTTAAATAGCATCCCCTGGAGTCTGTTAATATTTACAGGCTGTTCCCGGGAGTGTGTTAATATTTATAGGGGCTCCCCGGGTGTGTGTTAATATTTACAGGGGGTCTCCGGGAATGTGTTAATATTTACAGGGCGTCTCCAGGAGTGTTAATATTTACAGGATGTCTCTGGGAGTGTGTTAATATTTGCAGGGGGTCTCTGGGAGTGTGTTAATATTTACAGGGTGTCTCCAGGAGTGTGTTAATATTTACAGGGTGTCCCCGGGAGTGTGTTACTATTTACAGGGTGTCTCCGGGAATGTGTTAATATTTACAGGGCGACTCCAGGAGTGTGTTAATATTTACATGGTGTATCCGGGAGTGTGTTAATATTTACAGGGGGTCTCTGGTTGAGTGTTAACATTTACAGGGGGTCCCGGTGGTGTGTTAATATTTACAGGGTGTCTCCTAGATTGTGTTAATATTTACAGGAGGTCTCCGGGAGTGTCTTAATATTTACCGGGGCTCCCCAGGAGTGTGTTAATATTTACAGCGTGTCTCTGGGAGTGTGTTAATATTTACAGGGTGTCCCCGGGAGTGTGTTAATATTTACAGGGTGTCCCCGGGAGTGTGTTAATATTTACAGGGGGTCCCCGGGAGTGTGTTAATATTTACAGGGTGTCTCCGGGAGTGTGTTATTATTTACAGGATGTCTCTGGGAGTGTGTTAATCTTTACAGGTGGTCTCTGGGTGTGTGTTAATATTTACAGGAGGTCTGCGGGAGTGTGTTAATATTTGCAGGGGGTCCCCGGGAGTATGTTAATATTTACAGGAGGTCTCCAGGAATGTGTTAATATTTACAAGGGGTCCCCGGGAGTGTGTTAATATTTACAGGGTGTCCTTGGAGTGTGTTAATATTTACAGGGCGTCCCCGGGAGTGTGTTAATATTTACAGGATGTCTCTGGTTGTGTGTTAATATTTACAAGGGGTCCCTGGGAGTGTGTTAATATTTACAGGGGCTCCCCAGGAGTCTGTTAATATTGACAGGGTGTCTCCGGGAGTGTGTTAATATTTACAGGGGGTCCCCGGAAGTGTGTTAATATTTACAGGGGTTTCCCGGGAGTGTGTTAATATTTACAGGGAGTCTCCAGGAGTGTGTTAATATTTACAGGGGCTCCCCGGGAGTGTGTTTATATTTACAGGGGGTCTCCGAGAGTGTGTTAATATTTACAGGGCGTCTCCAGGAGTGTGTTAATATTTACAGGGGCTTCCCGGGAATATGTTAATATTTACAGGGTGTCTCTGGAAGTGTGTTAATATTTACAGGGCGTCTCCAGGAGTGTGTTAATATTTACAGGGGCTCCCCGGGAGTGTGTTAATATTTACAGGGTGTCACCGGGGTTGTTAATAGTTACAGGGTGTCTCCGGAAATGTGTTGATATTTACAGGGCGTCTCCAGGAGCATGTTAATATTTACAAGGGCTCCCCCAGATTGTGTTAATATTTTCTGGGGCTCCCCTGGAGTGTGTTAATTTTTACAGGGGGTCTCCGGGAATATGTTAATATTTACATGGTGTCATCGGGAGTGTGTTAATATTTACAGGGGCTCCCCGGGAGTGTGTTAATATTTACAGGGGGTCTCCGGGAGTGTGTTAATATTTACAGGGGGTCTCCGGGAGTGTGTTACTATTTACAGGGTGTCTCCGGGAATGTGTTAATATTTACAGGGCGTCTCCAGGAGTGTGTTAATATTTACAGGGTGTATCCGGGAGTGTGTTGATATTTACAGGGTGTCTCCGGGAGTGTGTTAATATCTACAGGGTATCCCCGGGAGTGTGTTAATATTTACAGGGGCTCGCCGGGAGTGTGTTAATTTTTACAGGGTCTCCCCGGGTGTGTGTTATTATTTACAGGGGGTCCCCGGGAGTGTTTGATATTTACAGGGGGTCCCCGGGCATGTGTTAATATGTACAGGGGGTCTCCGGGATTATGTTATGGCAGGAATTTCCCTCTTGGTGTGTGGGGGCAGGACCCGCACCCCCGATGGGTGAAATAGGTGAGTGTCCCAACGTTACCCTTGTACCGTTGCGATACTGCATTGTGCGTGTGTGTGATGATGTCCGATCTGCGCCCACCATTCATTAACAGGACACTTAAGGCCCTTGACTCACCAATCGACCCCGAATTTTTGGTCCCCGTGCGATCTCCGCTTTGGCACTCGGGCACAGCGGGCAGGCGGGTAGGACAGAGTTAAATTAACCTCCTCCACGGGCAGGATAAGAGGGCTCAGTAGGGTCGCGGGTTTGTACTGTCACATGTTTCATTTGCAGAGTTATTTATACTCGCCAGTGTGATCTGCAATTCTTCAAAACACACACCTGCCGTTGGGTCTGGACTCACAACCTTCAGGTCAGCTCTCTGCAGTGAGGAATCTTCTCTGGGCCTGCAGCTTTTAGGAAGCCTCCCCTTTCGCCTGGGAATGGGAGCTGAACTCTCCCACAGGAGGCAGCTCCCCTGAGGAGGACAGGAGGGATAGAATAAGGAGGAGGCCATGAGTGGACAATCAGCCTCCAGGGGAGCCACCTTTGGGAGGCCAGGCGCAGGCACAAGGGGCGCAGGGCCAAGGGATCGTCCAATGTGGACGGAGCTGCAGAAGACACCACTATCCTGCTGGCAGGGTTTACAGGCGGCAAAGCAGCTACCTCAATATGTCTGAGGTGCAGTTCCGAAGGAGACTTTGTCTGTCAAGGGACACAGTCACCTCCATCTGTCAGATGATTGGCCCTGAGATCCCCCCTAACTGTGTGGGTGGACACCCCATGCCAGTGGCTCTGAAGGTCTCAGTTGCCCTCAACTTCTATGCCTCTGGCTCCTTCCAGGACTCAGTGGGTGATCTTTGCGGTGTCTCCCAATCAGCTGTCCACACTTGTGTCAAGCAGGTTACAGACGCTCTGTTCAGACGGGCATCGACCTTCATCCACTTCCACTGGGACCAGGCCAGTCAGACACAGTGAGCCAGAGGCTTCACGGCCATTGCTGGCTTCCCCCGTGTCCAGGGTGCTATAGACTGTACACATGTGGCCATCAAGGCGCCAGCAGGTGAGCCCGGTGCCTTCGTCAACAGGAAGGGCTTCCACTCCATGAACGTGCAGATAGTGTGTGACCACAGGATGCTGATTCTACAAGTCTGTGCAAGGTACCCAGGCAGCTCCCACGACGCCTACATCCTGAGACACTCCCAGGTGCCGGGGCTCTTCAGTGCTCCAGCCTGGCTGGATGGATGGCTGCTGGGTGACAAGGGCTATCCCCTCAGAAGGTGGCTCATGACGCCTCTCCACCATCCAAGAACAGAAGCTGGGCAGCGGTACAATAGGAGCCACGGCTCCAACCATCGGTCTTCTCAAGATGCGCTTCCGATGCCTGGACCGCTCAGGGGGCGCACTCTAGTACCCCCCAGATCGTGTCTCAGTGATAGTGGTTGTGTGCTGAGCTCTGCACAATCTGGCGCTGGAAAGGGGGGACACAGTGGATGATGAAGATGTGGACACAGTAGCTGCAGCTGCACACGATGAGTCCAGCAGTGAGTCCGAGGATGAGCACACACAGGGAAATGCTGAGGGGGTAGACACTGACCTGGGCATACTGCAGGGAGGCAGGGACACCCGGGAGGCTTTAATCCAATGAACCTTCAGCTAGCACAGCACGTATGGAACTCCAGGACAAGCCTGGGCTGCAGGCTCCATACTCGATACCTGAGTGCAAAATCTGCCTGGTTAGGAACAGTAACTAAGGGCCTTTTTAATAAAGCTGAATGTCCCACGAAACACTCATTACATCATTGGTAACCATTCATCTGCAGAAGAAAAGAGGCCTCAGTATGGTGACATGTCTGAATTTAATATGACAACCAAAGGAACATAAACAAAATGACAAAGGTCTTAAACAACATCACAACTCATAAAGTTCCTACAGATTGGAGGGCAGCTAATGTAACCCCACTGTTTAAAAAGGGAGGTAGAGAGAAAACAGGGAATTACAGACCAGTCTGCCTGACGTCGGTAGTGGGGAAAATTCTAGAGTCCATTATAAAAGATTTAATAGCTGAGCAGGTGGAAAACAGAGGCAGAATCGGACAGAGTCAGCATGGATTTACAAAAGGGAAATCATGCTTGACAAATCTACGGGAATTTTTCGAGGGTGTAACTAGTAGAGTTGATGAGGGGGAGCCAGTGGATGTGGTTTATTTGGACTTTCAGAAGGCTTTCGACAAAGTCCCACATAAGAGATTGGGGTGTAAAATTAAAGCACATGGGATTGGGGTTAGTGTATCGAGATGGACAGAAAACTGGTTGGCAGACAGGAAACAAAGAGTAGGAGTAAACGGGTCTTTTTCTGAATGCAGGCAGTGACTAGTGGGGTATCGCAGGGATCGGTGTTGGGACACCAGTTATTCACAATATATATTAATGATTTAGATGAGGGAACTAAATGTAATATCTCCAAATTTGCAGATGACACAAAGCTGGGTGGGAGGGTGAGCTGTGAGGAAGATGCAGAGATGCTTCAGTGTGATTTGGACAAGCTGAGTGAGTGGGCAAATGCATGGCCGATGCAGTGTAATGTGGGTAAATGTGAGGTTGTCCACTTTGGTAACAAAAACAGGAAGGCAGATTATTATCTGAATGGCTATAAATTGAGAGAGGGGAATGTGCAACGAGACCTGGGTGACCTGGTACACCAGTCGCTGAAGGTAAACATGCAGGTGCAGCAGGCGGTAAAGAAGGTAAATGGTATGTTGGCCTTCATAGTCAGAGGATTCGAGTACAGGAACAGGGATGTCTTGCTGCAATTGTACAGGGTCTTGATGAGACCACACCTGGAATATTGTGTACAGTTTTGGTCTCCTTATCTGAGGAAGGATGTACTTGCTATAGAGGGAGAGCAGCGAAGGTTTAACAGACTGATTCCTTATCTGAGGAAGGATGTTCTGGCTATAGAGGGAGAGCAGCGAAGGTTTACCAGACTGATTCCTTATCTGAGGAAGGATGTTCTGGCTATAGAGGGAGAGCAGCGAAGGTTTACCAGACTGATTCCTTATCTGAGGAAGGATGTTCTGGCTATAGAGGGAGAGCAGCGAAGGTTTACCAGACTGATTCCTTATCTGAGGAAGGATGTACTGGCTATAGAGGGAGAGCAGCGAAGGTTTACCAGACTGATTCCTTATCTGAGGAAGGATGTTCTGGCTATAGAGGGAGAGCAGCGAAGGTTTACCAGACTGATTCCTTATCTGAGGAAGGATGTACTGGCTATAGAGGGAGAGCAGCGAAGGTTTACCAGACTGATTCCTTATCTGAGGAAGGATGTTCTGGCTATAGAGGGAGAGCAGCGAAGGTTTACCAGACTGATTCCTTATCTGAGGAAGGATGTTCTGGCTATAGATGGAGTGCAGCGAAGGTTTACCAGACTGATTCCTTATCTGAGGAAGGATGTTCTGGCTATAGAGGGAGAGCAGCGAAGGTTTACCAGACTGATTCCTTATCTGAGGAAGGATGTACTGGCTATAGAGGGAGTGCAGCGAAGGTTTACCAGACTGATTCCTGGGATGGTGGGACTGACATATGAGGAGAGATTGAGTCGGTTAGGATTATATTCACTGGAGATCAGGAGAATGAGGGGGGATCTCATAGTAACCTATAAAATTCTAACAGGACTAGACAGGGTAGATGCAGGAAGGATGTTCCCGATGGTGGGGGAAGTCCAGAACCAGGGGTCACAGTCTGGGGATATGGGGTAGACCATTTAGGACTGAGATGAGGAGAAATGTCTCCACCCAGAGAGCGGTGAGCCTGGGAATTCACTACCACAGAAAGTAGTTGAGGCCAGAACATTGTATGTTTTGAAGGAGTTAGATATAGCTCTTGGGGTGAAAGGGACCAAAGGGGATGAGGAGAAAGCGGGAGCAGGATATTGAGTTGGATGATCAGCCATGATCATAATGAACAGCAGAGCAGGCTCGAAGGGCTGAATGGCCTCCTCCTGCTCCTGGCTTCTATGTTTCCCTGATTGCGGCCAACACAAAAGCACCAGTGATGTGCCTAAGTTGCTTTATGTTTACGTGTCCAGGTGCTGGGTCTTGGTGCTGCCCTCTCGCTGGGAGTGGCATCTGAGCCAGCCCTGCTGACCCTGCTGCCCTGCTGGCCTCGATGACCTTGGCGGGCGTCCTCCGGCCCGTGGAGCCTGTGCTGGCCCCGCCTGGGAGGGAGCTGCCAGTTCCACAGCTGGCATCTCCTCAGTCGTCGCAGCCTCACCGGATGCCATGGTCACTGGGAGAAGGTGGAGCAGCTGGTGCCCTCATCCGGAGCGCCCTGAGAGGAGCCCACAGAGATGCCAGGCAGCTGCTGTGCCGACGTGAGGTCACTTCGGACCACCCTGTTCACTGTGGGTGGATGGGCACCGAGCTGGGAAACTTGGGGCCCAGACCATCTCCGATACTGGCACTGACCATCTGAGGTCAATGCCGATGTGAGGGCTTGCTGGTCCGAACCCATCCCCAGGAAGCCCTGACGGGTCTCCTGGAGGAGCCTCTCCACGAGAATCGCCACTCTCTCCATGGAGGTCACATGGTGCTCGCCCAAGAGGCTCATTGTTTCGGCGATCATCCACATAGACACCTCCACCACGGACACCAAGCTAAGCACAGCCTCATGTATCTCCCCCAGATGCTCCCGCACACCTGGCCACATTTCCTGCAGCTGCGGCATCATGGACAATTCCAGAGGCACATCATCAGGCACTGACTGAGCATGTGCCTGGTCCCCTACAGTCCTTCGACTGCTGGCACCAAGGGCACTCTGTCTCTGCCAGCTCCTCCAGCGACTGTGCCCCTGGACACGAGCCAATGTTCGAATTCCCACCGAGGTGCCAGTATCTGCGCTGGTGCCTGCCTGGCAGAGATGGTGTGACGCTGGTGAGGCTTCAGGGCCCTCGGGTGTGAGAGGAGGCCTCTGCTCCTCCTCCCAGCCCTGCTCCGCTGATGCTGAAAGGAAGAACAAGGACATTGGATCAGTTAACGTGGAGACAATGTCAATGTGCATTCCTGTCTCCCGGATCATTGTGCACTCATCCTTCCATAAGCAAGGGTCAAGCCGTGTTGCAAACTTCAATCACTGAACATTCAGCACTGCCATGGCTGCTGGGAGAATAATGGTGACCTCACTGCTGGGCACAAATACCTGCCCGTGGCACCCCAGCCTCACCCACCCCAGTGGACTTGGGCACATGGCGCCTCTCCAGATCCAGGGCCTCCTGCTCGAAGCGGCTGAGAATCGCTAACTGGGCCAGCCCTCTGCCAGTCCTCACCCGCTCGGCTGCATCATGTACATTCATCTCCTGGAAAGGAGAGAAGAGCTTTGATTAGTGCAAATTGTACCCGGACTCTCTTGGCGCACAGCCCACCCCAACCAGAGTGGGACATTGCAGGGCTCCAGTGCCTCCTCACCCCGCAGCTGCCCAACATTCACACAAAGATGCTAGGCCTGTCCCCACCGTCCCCTTGGCCAAATGCTGCCTACATTAGGCACCACATGGTCTAACCTCCCATAGCAAGGAGGCACAAGCATGTGGAGCACAGAGGGCAGCAGATCGATCGGTGCCAACGCCACCTTGAAGCTCCCCTCCAGCGTCTCATCACCCTGACTGTGACATGTCCTGGAGTTCCAGCTCTGCGCCTGGGTACAGCTCCTCCAGGTTACCCCCAAAACACTCATGTGGGTCTCAGTGTACCACATGCTGCGGGGGCAGAACCCATCCCTTCACCACCCTCTCAGGGTGACCTTGACACGGGCAATACCTGCTGGCCAACGCAGCAAAGGACACATGTGACTGCATTGAATCAATGACAACTATACTCAGACTTGGGGGCACCAGAGGGGGGAAACCGACCTGCTGGGTTAAGTGACCAATGCCAACATGGACCTCATCCTTCCCAAGCGCAACAAGTGGTTGAAGCTCTTGCGGTACTGGACCCAGGTGCGTCGCACCACTTGGCGGGAGCTCAGCACCTTCGCCATCTCCTCCCAGGCACGTTTGGTCATGTGGGGGAGCCTCTTCCTCCTGTCCCTGGGGTACCAGGAACTCCCACCGTGCTGCCACCTCCTTGAGGAGGGGAGCTGGCCGATCGTCAGAGAAACGAGGGGCACAGTGGCTGGCCCCGCTGCGCCACCCTCCTGCCCTGGCCTACTCACCAGCAGCGCGCCCACTGGCCGTGAGTGGCAGCGTTTGAAGGGCTGCAGCAGCTTTGACCAACGGGCCTTGGGGTCGCAATTGGACCCGGTGCCCGAGTGCTCAATGCAGTCCCTCCACTGCCTGCCCACTTGCGTTGTCCTCAGGGGGCCACAATTCACACCGGGTGGGACTTAATCAGACCGCACATCTAAAAAGGCAGCGCGGACTTGAGCGCGGCCAGAGATGCAGTCCCCGCTCCGCTCACAAGAAAATTCATGCCATGACCGACAGGGGGTCCCTGGGAGTGTGTTAATATGTACAGGGTGTCCCCGGGAGTGTGTTAATATTTACAGGGGGTCCCCGGGAGTGTGTTAATATTTATAGAGTGTCTCCGGGAGTGTGTTAATATTTATAGGGTGTCTCCGGGAGTGTGTTAATATTTACAGGGTGTCCCCGGGAGTGTGTTAATATTTACATCGTGTCCCCGGGAGTGTGTTAATATTTACAGGCTGTCTCCGGGAGTGTGTTAATATTTACACGAGGTCTCCGTGAGTGTGTTAATATTTACACGGTGTTTCCGGGAGTGTGTTAATATTTACACGGTGTTTCCGGGAGTGTGTTAATATTTACAGGGTGTCCCCGGGAGTGTGTTAATATTTACAGGGTGTCCCCGGGAGTGTGTTAATATTTACAGGGTGTCCCCGGGAGTGTGTTAATATTTACAGGGTGTCCCCGGGAGTGTGTTAATATTTACAGGGGGTCTCCGGGAGTGTGTTAGTATTTACAGGGTGTCTCCGGGAGTGTGTTAATATTTACAGGGTATTCCAGGGAGTGTGTTAATATTTACAGGGGGTCCCCGGGAGTGTGTTAATATTTACACGGTGTCCCCAGGAGTGTGTTAATACTTACAGGGGGTCTCCGGGAGTGTGTTAATATTTACAGGGGGTCCCCGTGTGTGTGTTAATATTAACAGGGTGTCACCGGGTGTATGTTAATATTTACAAGGTGTCCCCGGGAGTGTGTTAGTATTTACAGGGTGTCTCCGGGAGTGTGTTAATATTTACAGGGTGTCCCCGGGAGTGTGTTAATATTTACAGGGAGTCTCCGGGACTGTGTTAATATTTACAGGGGGTCTCCGGGAGTGTGTTAATATTTACAGGGGGACCCCGGGAGTGTGTTAATATTTACAGGGGGTCCCCGGGAGTATGTTAATATTTACATCGTGTCCCCGGGAGTGTGTTAATATTTACAGGCTGTCTCCGGGAGTGTGTTAATATTTACACGAGGTCTCCGTGAGTGTGTTAATATTTACACGGTGTTTCCGGGAGTGTGTTAATATTTACACGGTGTTTCCGGGAGTGTGTTAATATTTGCAGGGTGTCCCCGGGAGTGTGTTAATATTTACAGGGTGTCCCCGGGAGTGTGTTAATATTTACAGGGTGTCCCCGGGAGTGTGTTAATATTTATAGGGTGTCCCCGGGAGTGTGTTAATATTTACAGGGGGTCTCCGGGAGTGTGTTAGTATTTACAGGGTGTCTCCGGGAGTGTGTTAATATTTACAGGGTATTCCAGGGAGTGTGTTAATATTTACAGGGGGTCCCCGGGAGTGTGTTAATATTTACACGGTGTCCCCAGGAGTGTGTTAATACTTACAGGGGGTCTCCGGGAGTGTGTTAATATTTACAGGGGGTCCCCGTGTGTGTGTTAATATTAACAGGGTGTCACCGGGTGTATGTTAATATTTACAAGGTGTCCCCAGGAGTGTGTTAGTATTTACAGGGTGTCTCCGGGAGTGTGTTAATATTTACAGGGTGTCCCCGGGAGTGTGTTAATATTTACAGGGAGTCTCCGGGACTGTGTTAATATTTACAGGGGGTCTCCGGGAGTGTGTTAATATTTACAGGGGGACCCCGGGAGTGTGTTAATATTTACAGGGGGTCCCCGGGAGTATGTTAATATTTACAAGGGGTGCCTGGGAGTGTGTTAATATTTACAGGGTGTCTCCGGGACGAGGTTAATATTTACAGGGTGTCTCCGGGATGAGGTTAATATTTACAGGGTGTCCCTGGGAGTGTGTTAATATTTACAGGGAGTCCCCGGGAGTGTGTTAATATTTACAGGGGCTCCCCGGTAGTGTGTTAATATTTACTGTGTGTCTCCTGGAGTGCGTTAATATTTACAGGGGCTCCCTGGGAGTGTGTTAATATTTACAGGGGGTCTCCGGGAGTGTGTTAATATTTACAGGAGGTCTCCGGGAGTATGTTAATATTTAAAGGGGGTCCCCGGGAGTGTGTTAATATTTACAGGAGCTCCCCGGGAGTCTGTTAATATTGATACGGTGTCCCCGGGAGTGTGTTGATATTTACAGGGGGTCTCCGGGAGTGTGTTAATATTTACAGGGTGTCTCCGGGAGTGCGTTAATATTTACAGGGTGTGCCCGTCAGTGTGTTCATGTTTACAGGGTGTCTCCTGGAGTGCGTTAATATTTACAGAGGCTCCCCGGGAGTGTGTTAATATTTACAGGGTGTTTCTGGGAGTGTGTTAATATTTACAGGGGTGTCTCTGGGATTGTGTTAATATTTACAGGGAGTCCCCGGGAGTGTGTTAATATTTACAGGGGGTCCCCGGGAGTGTGTTAATATTTACAGGGGCTCCCCGGGAGTGTGTTAATATTTACTGTGTGTCTCCTGGAGTGTGTTAATATTTATAGGGGGTCCCCGGGAGTGTGTTAATATTTACACGGAGTCTCCGGGAGTATGTTAATATTTACAGGGGGTCTCCGGGTGTGTGTTAATATTTACAGGGGGTAGCCGGAAATGTGTTAATATTTACAGGAAGTCTCCGGGAGTGTGTTAATATTTTCGGGGGTTTACCCAGATTGTGTTGATGTTTACAGTTGCTCCCCGGGAGAGTGATCATATTTGCAGGGTGTCTCCTGGAGTACGTTAATATTTACAGGATGTCTCTGGGAGTGCGTTAATATTTACAGGGCCTCCCCGGGTGTTTTTTAATATTTACAGGGGCTCCCTTGGAGTGTGTTAATATTTACAGGAGGTCTCCGGGAGTGTGTTAATATTTACAGGGGGTCTCCGGGAGTGTGTTAATATTTACAGGGGGTCTCTAGGAGTGTTTTAATTTTTACAGGGGGTCTCCGGGAGTGTGTTAATATTTACAGGGGGTCTCTGGGAGTGTGTTAATATTTACAGGGGGTCTCCGGGAGTGTGTTAATATTTACAGAAGGTCCCGGGAGTGTGTTAATATTTACAGGGTGTCTCCGTGAGTGTGTTAATATTTACAGGAGCTCCCGGGAGTGTGTTAATATTGATACGGTGTCCCCGGGAGTGTGTTAATATTTACAGGGGGTCCCCGGGAGTGTGTTAATATTTACAGGGTGTGCCCGTCAGTGTGTTCCTGTTTACAGGGTGTCTCCGGGAGTGCGTTAATATTTACAGGGGCTCCCCGGGAGTGTGTTAATATTTACAGGGTGTGCCCGTCAGTGTGTTCATGTTTACAGGGTGTCTCCTGGAGTGCGTTAATATTTACGGGGGCTCCCCGGGAGTGTGTTAATATTTTCAGGGTGTTTCTGGGAGTGCATTAATATTTACAGGGGCTCCCCAGGAGTGTGTTAATATTTACAGGGTGTTTCTGGGAGTCTGTTAATATTTACAGGGGGTCCTTGGGTCTGTGTTAATATTTACAGGGACACTGGGAGTGTGTTAATATTTACACGGGCTCCCTGGGCGCGTGTCAATGTTTATAGGGGGTCTCCGGGAGTGTGTTAATATTTACAGGGTTCTCCGGGAGTGTGTTAATATTTACAGGGTTCTCCGGGAGTGTGTTAATATTTACAGGGTGTCTCTGGGAGTGTGGTAATATTTACAGGGGGTCCCCGGGAGTGTGTTAATATTTACAGCGTGTCTCCGGGAGTGTGTTAATATTTACAGGGTGTCTCTGGGAGTGTGTTAATATTTACAGGGTGTCCCCGGGAGTGTGTTAATATTTACAGGGGGTCCCCGGGAGTGTGTTAATATTTACAGGGGGTCCTCGGGAGTGTGTTAATATCTACAGTGGGTCTCCGGGAGTGTGTTAATATTTACAGGGGGTCTCTGGGAGTGTGTTAATATTTACAAGGGGTCTCCGGGAGTGTGTTAATATTTACAGGGTTCTCCGGGAGTGTGTTAATATTTACAGGGTGTCTCTGGGAGTGTGTTAATATTTACAGGGGGTCCCCGGGAGTGTGTTAATATTTACAGCGTGTCTCCGGGAGTGTGTTAATATTTACAGGGTGTCTCCGGGAGTGTGTTAATATTTACAGGGGGTCTCCGGGAGTGTGTTAATATTTACCGAGTGTCTCTGGGAGTGTGTTAATATTTACAGGGGGTCCCCGGGAGTGTGTTAATATTTACAGCGTGTCTCCGGGAGTGTGTTAATATTTACAGGGTGTCTCCGGGAGTGTGTTAATATTTACAGGGGGTCTCTGGGAGTGTGTTAATATTTACAGGGGGTCTCCGGGAGTGTGTTAATATTTACAGGGTCTCCCCGGGAGTGTGTTAATATTTACAGGGGGTCTTCGGGATTGTGTTAATATTTACAGAAGGTCCCGGGAGTGTGTTAATATTTAAAGGGGGTCCCCGGGAGTGTGTTAATATTTACAGGAGCTCCCCGGGAGTGTGTTAATATTGATACGGTGTCCCCGGGAGTGTGTGAATATTTACAGGGGCTCCCGGGAGTGTGTTAATATTTACAGGGTGTCTCCGGGAGTGTGTTAATATTTACAGGGTGTCCCCGGGAGTGTGTTAATATTTACAGGGGCTCCCGGGAGTGTGTTAATATTTACAGGGTGTCCCCGGGAGTGTGTTAATATTTACAGGGTGTGCCCGTCAGTGTGTTCCTGTTTACAGGGTGTCTCCGGGAGTGCGTTAATATTTACAGGGTGTGCCCGTCAGTGTGTTCATGTTTACAGGGTGTCTCCTGGAGTGCGTTAATATTTACAGGGGCTCCCCGGGAGTGTGTTAATATTTACAGGGTGTTTCTGGGAGTGTGTTAATATTTACAGGGGTGTCTCTGGGATTGTGTTAATATTTACAGGGAGTCCCCGGGAGTTTGTTAATATTTACAGGGTGTCTCCGGGAGTGTGTTAATATTTACAGGGTGTCTCCGGGAGTGTGTTAATATTTACAGGGGGTCCCCGGGAGTGTGTTAATATTTACAGGGTGTCTCCGGGAGTGTGTTAATATTTACAGGGGCTCCCCGGGAGTGTGTTAATATTTACAGGGGCTCCCCGGGAGTGTGTTAATATTTACTGTGTGTCTCCTGGAGTGTGTTAATATTTATAGGGGGTCCCCGGGAGTGTGTTAATATTTACACGGAGTCTCCGGGAGTATGTTAATATTTACAGGGGGTCTCCGGGTGTGTGTTAATATTTACAGGGGGTACCCGGAAATGTGTTAATATTTACAGGAAGTCTCCGGGAGTGTGTTAATATTTTCGGGGGTTTACCCAGATTGTGTTGATGTTTACAGTTGCTCCCCGGGAGAGTGATCATATTTGCAGGGTGTCTCCTGGAGTACGTTAATATTTACAGGATGTATCTGGGAGTGCGTTAATATTTACAGGGCCTCCCCGGGAGTTTTTTAATATTTACAGGGGCTCCCTTGGAGTGTGTTAATATTTACAGGAGGTCTCAGGGAGTGTGTTAATATTTACAGGGGGTCTCCGGGAGTGTGTTAATATTTACAGGGGCTCCCCGGGAGTGTGTTAATATTTACAGTGTGTCTCCTGGAGTGTGTTAATATTTACAGGGGGTCCCCGGGTGTGTGTTAATATTTACAGGGGCTCCCGGGAGTGTGTTAATATTTACAGGAGGTCTCCGGGAGTGTGTTAATATTTACAGGGGTTCCCCGGGAGTGTGTTAATATTTACAGGGTGTCTCCGGGAGTGTGTTAATATTTACAGGAGGTCTCCGGGAGTGTGTTAATATTTACAGGGGGTCTCCGGGAGTGTGTTAATATTTACAGGGTTCTCCGGGAGTGTGTTAATATTTACAGGGGGTCTCCGGGAGTGTGTTAATATTTACAGGGTTCTCCGGGAGTGTGTTAATATTTACAGGGTGTCTCTGGGAGTGTGTTAATATTTACAGGGGGTCCCCGGGAGTGTGTTAATATTTACAGCGTGTCTCCGGGAGTGTGTTAATATTTACAGGGTGTCTCCGGGAGTGTGTTAATATTTACAGGGTGTCTCCGGGAGTGTGTTAATATTTACAGGGGGTCTCCGGGAGTGTGTTAATATTTACCGAGTGTCTCTGGGAGTGTGTTAATATTTACAGGGGTTCTCCGGGAGTGTGTTAATATTTACAGGGGGTCTCTGGGAGTGTGTTAATATTTACAGGGGGTCTCCGGGAGTGTGTTAATATTTACAGTGGGTACCCGGATGTGTGTTAATATTTACAGGAAGTCTCCGGGAGTGTGTTAATATTTTCGGGGGTTCACCCAGATTGTGTTGATGTTTACAGTTGCTCCCCGGGAGTGTGTTAATATTTACAGGGGGTCTCCGGGTGTGTGTTAATATTTACAGGGGGTCCCCGGGAGTGTGTTAATATTTACAGCGTGTCTCCGGGAGTGTGTTAATATTTACAGGGTGTCTCCGGGAGTGTGTTAATATTTACAGGGTGTCTCCGGGAGTGTGTTAATATTTACAGGGGGTCTCCGGGAGTGTGTTAATATTTACCGAGTGTCTCTGGGAGTGTGTTAATATTTACAGGAGGTCTCCCCGGGAGTGTGTTAATATTTACAGGGTGTCTCCGGGAGTGTGTTAATATTTACAAGGGGTCTCCGGGAGTGTGTTAATATTTACAGTGGGTACCCGGATGTGTGTTAATATTTACAGGAAGTCTCCGGGAGTGTGTTAATATTTTCGGGGGTTCACCCAGATTGTGTTGATGTTTACAGTTGCTCCCCGGGAGTGTGTTAATATTTACAGGATGTCTCTGGGGGTGCGTTAATGTTTACAGGGCCTCCCCGGGTGTGTTTTAATATTTACAGGGGTTCCCTTGGAGTGTTTTAATATTTACAGGGGCTCCCTTGGAGTGTGTTAATATTTACAGGGTGTCCCCGGGAGTGTGTTAATATTTACAGGGGGTCTCCGGGAGTGTGTTAATATTTACAGGAGGTCTCCGGGAGTGTGTTAATATTTACAGGGGGTCTCTGGGAGTGTTTTAATTTTTACAAGGGGTCTCCGGGAGTGTGTTAATATTTACAGGGCGACCCCGGGAGCGTTTTAATATTTACAGGGTGTCTCTGGGAGTGTGTTAATATTTACAGGGGGTCTCCGGGAGTGTGTTAATATTTACAGAAGGTCCCGGGAGTGTGTTAATATTTAAAGGGGGTCCCCGGGAGTGTGTTAATATTTACAGGAGCTCCCGGGAGTGTGTGAATATTTACAGGGGGTCTCCGGGAGTGTGTTAATATTTACAGGGTGTGCCCGTCAGTGTGTTCATGTTTACAGGGTGTCTCCTGGAGTGCGTTAATATTTACAGGGGCTCCCCGGGAGTGTGTTAATATTTACAGGGTGTTTCTGGGAGTGTGTTAATATTTACAGGGGGTCCCTGGGTCTGTGTTAATATTTACAGGGACACTGGGAGTGTGTTAATATTTACACGGGCTCCCTGGGCGCGTGTCAATGTTTATAGGGGGTCTCCGGGAGTGTGTTAATATTTACAGGGTTCTCCGGGAGTGTGTTAATATTTACAGGGTGTCTCCTAGATTGTGTTAATATTTACAGGGTGTCCCGGGTGTGTGTTAATATTTACAGGGTGTCCCCGGGAGTGTGTTAATATTTACAGGGGTCTCCGGGAGTGTGTTAATATTTACAGGGTGTCTCTTGGAGTGTGTTAATATTTACAGTGTGTCTCCGGGAGTGTGTTAATATTTACAGGGTGTCCCCGGGAGTGTGTTAATATTTACAGGGGTCTCCGGGAGTGTGTTAATATTTACAGTGTGTCTCCGGGAGTGTGTTAATATTTACAGGGTGTCCCCGGGAGTGTGTTAATATTTACAGGGACTCCCCGGGAGTGTGTTAATATTTACAGTGTGTCTCCGGGAGTGTGTTAATATTTACAGGGTGTCCCCAGGAGTGTGTTAATATTTAAAGGGGGTCCCCGGGAGTGTGTTAGTATTTACAGGAGCTCCCCGGGAGTGTGTTAATATTGATACGGTGTCCCCGGGAGTGTGTTAATATTTACAGGGGGTCTCCGGGAGTGTGTTAATATTTACAGGGTGTCTCCTAGATTGTGTTAATATTTACAGGGAGTCCCCGGGAGTGTGTTAATATTTACAGGGGTTCTCCGGGAGTGTGTTAATATTTACAGAAGGTCCCGGGAGTGTGTTAATATTTAAAGGGGGTCCCCGGGAGTGTGTTAATATTTACAGGAGCTCCCCGGGAGTGTGTTAATATTGATACGGTGTCCCCGGGACTGTGTTAATATTTACAGGGGGTCTCCGGGAGTGTGTTAATATTTACAGGGGGTCCCCGGGAGTGTGTTAATATTTACAGGGTGTCTCCGTGAGTGTGTTAATATTTTCGGGGGTTCACCCAGATTGTGTTGATGTTTACAGTTGCTCCCCGGGAGTGTGTTAATATTTACAGGATGTCTCTGGGGGTGCGTTAATGTTTACAGGGCCTCCCCTGGTGTGTTTTAATATTTACAGGGGTTCCCTTGGAGTGTGTTAATATTTACAGGGTGTTTCCAGGAGTGTGTTAATATTTACAGGGGGTCTCCGGGAGTGTGTTAATATTTACAGGGGGTCTCCGGGAGTGTGTTAATATTTACAGAGGGTCTCCGGGAGTGTGTTAATATTTACAGAAGGTCCCGGGAGTGTGTTAATATTTAAAGGGAGTCCCCAGGAGTGTGTTAATATTTACAGGAGCTCCCGGGAGTGTGTTAATATTGATACGGTGTCCCCGGGAGTGTGTGAATATTTACAGGGGGTCTCCGGGAGTGTGTTAATATTTACAGGGTGTCCCCGGGAGTGTGTTAATATTTACAGGGGGTCCCCGGGAGTGTGTTAATATTTACCGAGTGTCTCTGGGAGTGTGTTAATATTTACAGGAGGTCTCCCCGGGAGTGTGTTAATATTTACAGGGTGTCTCCGGGAGTGTGTTAATATTTACAAGGGGTCTCCGGGAGTGTGTTAATATTTACAGTGGGTACCCGGATGTGTGTTAATATTTACAGGAAGTCTCCGGGAGTGTGTTAATATTTTCGGGGGTTCACCCAGATTGTGTTGATGTTTACAGTTGCTCCCCGGGAGTGTGTTAATATTTACAGGATGTCTCTGGGGGTGCGTTAATGTTTACAGGGCCTCCCCGGGTGTGTTTTAATATTTACAGGGGTTCCCTTGGAGTGTTTTAATATTTACAGGGGCTCCCTTGGAGTGTGTTAATATTTACAGGGTGTCCCCGGGAGTGTGTTAATATTTACAGGGGGTCTCCGGGAGTGTGTTAATATTTACAGGAGGTCTCCGGGAGTGTGTTAATATTTACAGGGGGTCTCTGGGAGTGTTTTAATTTTTACAAGGGGTCTCCGGGAGTGTGTTAATATTTACAGGGCGACCCCGGGAGCGTTTTAATATTTACAGGGTGTCTCTGGGAGTGTGTTAATATTTACAGGGGGTCTCCGGGAGTGTGTTAATATTTACAGAAGGTCCCGGGAGTGTGTTAATATTTAAAGGGGGTCCCCGGGAGTGTGTTAATATTTACAGGAGCTCCCGGGAGTGTGTGAATATTTACAGGGGGTCTCCGGGAGTGTGTTAATATTTACAGGGTGTGCCCGTCAGTGTGTTCATGTTTACAGGGTGTCTCCTGGAGTGCGTTAATATTTACAGGGGCTCCCCGGGAGTGTGTTAATATTTACAGGGTGTTTCTGGGAGTGTGTTAATATTTACAGGGGGTCCCTGGGTCTGTGTTAATATTTACAGGGACACTGGGAGTGTGTTAATATTTACACGGGCTCCCTGGGCGCGTGTCAATGTTTATAGGGGGTCTCCGGGAGTGTGTTAATATTTACAGGGTTCTCCGGGAGTGTGTTAATATTTACAGGGTGTCTCCTAGATTGTGTTAATATTTACAGGGTGTCCCGGGTGTGTGTTAATATTTACAGGGTGTCCCCGGGAGTGTGTTAATATTTACAGGGGTCTCCGGGAGTGTGTTAATATTTACAGGGTGTCTCTTGGAGTGTGTTAATATTTACAGTGTGTCTCCGGGAGTGTGTTAATATTTACAGGGTGTCCCCGGGAGTGTGTTAATATTTACAGGGGTCTCCGGGAGTGTGTTAATATTTACAGTGTGTCTCCGGGAGTGTGTTAATATTTACAGGGTGTCCCCGGGAGTGTGTTAATATTTACAGGGACTCCCCGGGAGTGTGTTAATATTTACAGTGTGTCTCCGGGAGTGTGTTAATATTTACAGGGTGTCCCCAGGAGTGTGTTAATATTTAAAGGGGGTCCCCGGGAGTGTGTTAGTATTTACAGGAGCTCCCCGGGAGTGTGTTAATATTGATACGGTGTCCCCGGGAGTGTGTTAATATTTACAGGGGGTCTCCGGGAGTGTGTTAATATTTACAGGGTGTCTCCTAGATTGTGTTAATATTTACAGGGAGTCCCCGGGAGTGTGTTAATATTTACAGGGGTTCTCCGGGAGTGTGTTAATATTTACAGAAGGTCCCGGGAGTGTGTTAATATTTAAAGGGGGTCCCCGGGAGTGTGTTAATATTTACAGGAGCTCCCCGGGAGTGTGTTAATATTGATACGGTGTCCCCGGGACTGTGTTAATATTTACAGGGGGTCTCCGGGAGTGTGTTAATATTTACAGGGGGTCCCCGGGAGTGTGTTAATATTTACAGGGTGTCTCCGTGAGTGTGTTAATATTTTCGGGGGTTCACCCAGATTGTGTTGATGTTTACAGTTGCTCCCCGGGAGTGTGTTAATATTTACAGGATGTCTCTGGGGGTGCGTTAATGTTTACAGGGCCTCCCCTGGTGTGTTTTAATATTTACAGGGGTTCCCTTGGAGTGTGTTAATATTTACAGGGTGTTTCCAGGAGTGTGTTAATATTTACAGGGGGTCTCCGGGAGTGTGTTAATATTTACAGGGGGTCTCCGGGAGTGTGTTAATATTTACAGAGGGTCTCCGGGAGTGTGTTAATATTTACAGAAGGTCCCGGGAGTGTGTTAATATTTAAAGGGAGTCCCCAGGAGTGTGTTAATATTTACAGGAGCTCCCGGGAGTGTGTTAATATTGATACGGTGTCCCCGGGAGTGTGTGAATATTTACAGGGGGTCTCCGGGAGTGTGTTAATATTTACAGGGTGTCCCCGGGAGTGTGTTAATATTTACAGGGGGTCCCCGGGAGTGTGTTAATATTTACCGAGTGTCTCTGGGAGTGTGTTAATATTTACAGGAGGTCTCCCCGGGAGTGTGTTAATATTTACAGGGTGTCTCCGGGAGTGTGTTAATATTTACAAGGGGTCTCCGGGAGTGTGTTAATATTTACAGTGGGTACCCGGATGTGTGTTAATATTTACAGGAAGTCTCCGGGAGTGTGTTAATATTTTCGGGGGTTCACCCAGATTGTGTTGATGTTTACAGTTGCTCCCCGGGAGTGTGTTAATATTTACAGGATGTCTCTGGGGGTGCGTTAATGTTTACAGGGCCTCCCCGGGTGTGTTTTAATATTTACAGGGGTTCCCTTGGAGTGTTTTAATATTTACAGGGGCTCCCTTGGAGTGTGTTAATATTTACAGGGTGTCCCCGGGAGTGTGTTAATATTTACAGGGGGTCTCCGGGAGTGTGTTAATATTTACAGGAGGTCTCCGGGAGTGTGTTAATATTTACAGGGGGTCTCTGGGAGTGTTTTAATTTTTACAAGGGGTCTCCGGGAGTGTGTTAATATTTACAGGGCGACCCCGGGAGCGTTTTAATATTTACAGGGTGTCTCTGGGAGTGTGTTAATATTTACAGGGGGTCTCCGGGAGTGTGTTAATATTTACAGGAGCTCCCGGGAGTGTGTGAATATTTACAGGGGGTCTCCGGGAGTGTGTTAATATTTACAGGGTGTGCCCGTCAGTGTGTTCATGTTTACAGGGTGTCTCCTGGAGTGCGTTAATATTTACAGGGGCTCCCCGGGAGTGTGTTAATATTTACAGGGTGTTTCTGGGAGTGTGTTAATATTTACAGGGGGTCCCTGGGTCTGTGTTAATATTTACAGGGACACTGGGAGTGTGTTAATATTTACACGGGCTCCCTGGGCGCGTGTCAATGTTTATAGGGGGTCTCCGGGAGTGTGTTAATATTTACAGGGTTCTCCGGGAGTGTGTTAATATTTACAGGGTGTCTCCTAGATTGTGTTAATATTTACAGGGTGTCCCGGGTGTGTGTTAATATTTACAGGGTGTCCCCGGGAGTGTGTTAATATTTACAGGGGTCTCCGGGAGTGTGTTAATATTTACAGGGTGTCTCTTGGAGTGTGTTAATATTTACAGTGTGTCTCCGGGAGTGTGTTAATATTTACAGGGTGTCCCCGGGAGTGTGTTAATATTTACAGGGGTCTCCGGGAGTGTGTTAATATTTACAGTGTGTCTCCGGGAGTGTGTTAATATTTACAGGGTGTCCCCGGGAGTGTGTTAATATTTACAGGGACTCCCCGGGAGTGTGTTAATATTTACAGTGTGTCTCCGGGAGTGTGTTAATATTTACAGGGTGTCCCCAGGAGTGTGTTAATATTTAAAGGGGGTCCCCGGGAGTGTGTTAGTATTTACAGGAGCTCCCCGGGAGTGTGTTAATATTGATACGGTGTCCCCGGGAGTGTGTTAATATTTACAGGGGGTCTCCGGGAGTGTGTTAATATTTACAGGGTGTCTCCTAGATTGTGTTAATATTTACAGGGAGTCCCCGGGAGTGTGTTAATATTTACAGGGGTTCTCCGGGAGTGTGTTAATATTTACAGAAGGTCCCGGGAGTGTGTTAATATTTAAAGGGGGTCCCCGGGAGTGTGTTAATATTTACAGGAGCTCCCCGGGAGTGTGTTAATATTGATACGGTGTCCCCGGGACTGTGTTAATATTTACAGGGGGTCTCCGGGAGTGTGTTAATATTTACAGGGGGTCCCCGGGAGTGTGTTAAAATTTACAGGGTGTCTCCGTGAGTGTGTTAATATTTTCGGGGGTTCACCCAGATTGTGTTGATGTTTACAGTTGCTCCCCGGGAGTGTGTTAATATTTACAGGATGTCTCTGGGGGTGCGTTAATGTTTACAGGGCCTCCCCTGGTGTGTTTTAATATTTACAGGGGTTCCCTTGGAGTGTGTTAATATTTACAGGGTGTTTCCAGGAGTGTGTTAATATTTACAGGGGGGCTCCGGGAGTGTGTTAATATTTACAGGGGGTCTCCGGGAGTGTGTTAATATTTACAGAGGGTCTCCGGGAGTGTGTTAATATTTACAGAAGGTTCGGGAGTGTGTTAATATTTAAAGGGAGTCCCCAGGAGTGTGTTAATATTTACAGGAGCTCCCGGGAGTGTGTTAATATTGATACGGTGTCCCCGGGAGTGTGTGAATATTTACAGGGGGTCTCCGGGAGTGTGTTAATATTTACAGGGTGTCCCCGGGAGTGTGTTAATATTTACAGGGGGTCCCCGGGAGTGTGTTAATATTTACAGGGGCTCCCCGGGAGTGTGTTAATATTTACAGGGGGTCTCCGGGAGTATGTTAATATTTACAGAGGGTCTCCGGGAGTGTGTTAATATTTACAGGGGCTCCCGGCAGTGTGTTAATATTTACAGAAGGTCCCGGGAGTGTGTTAATATTTAAAGGGGGTCCCCGGGAGTGTGTTAATATTTACAGGAGCTCCCCGGGAGTGTGTTAATATTGATACGGTGTCCCCGGGAGTGTGTGAATATTTACAGGGGGTCTCCGGGAGTGTGTTAATATTTACAGGGGGTCCCCGGGAGTGTGTTAATATTTACAGGGTGCGCCCGGGAGTGTGTTATTATTTACAGGGTGTCCCCGGGAGTGTGTTAATATTTACAGGTTGTGCCCGTCAGTGTGTTCCTGTTTACAGGGTGTCTCCGGGAGTGCGTTAATATTTACAGGGTCGCCCCGGGAGTGTGTTAATATTTACAGGGTGTCCCCGGGAGTGTGTTCATATTGACAGTGGGTGTCCGGGAGTGTGTTAATATTTACAAGGGGTCCCCGGGAGTGTGTTAATATTTACACGAGTTCTCCGGGAGTGTGTTAATATTTACAGGGTGTCCCCGGGAGTGTGTTATTATTTACAGGGTGTCGCCGGGAGTGTGTTAATATTTACAGGGGGTCTCTGGGAGTGTGTTAATATTTACAGCGGCTCCCCGAAAGTTTGTTAATATTTGCAGGGGGTGTCCGGGAGTGTGTTAATATTTACAGGGGGTGTCCGGGAGTGTGTTAATATTTACAGGGGGTCCCCGGAAGTGTATTAATATTTACAGGGGGTCCCCGAGAGTGTGCTAATATTTACAGGGTGTCTCAGGGAATGTGTTAATATTTACAGGGTATCCGCGGGAGTGTGTTAATATTTACAGGGGGTCCCCGGGAGTGTGTTAATATTTACAGGGGCTCCCCGGGAGTGTGTTAATATTTACAGGGTGTCCCCGGGAGTGTGTTAATATTTACAGGGGGTCCCCGGGAGTGTGTTAATATTTACAGGGTGTCCCCGGGATTGTGTTAATATTTACATCCTGTCTCCGGGAGTGTGTTAATATTTATACAGTTTCCCCGGGTGTGTGTGAATATTTACAGGGGCTCCCCGTCAGTCTGTTAATATTTACAGGGGGTCTCCGGGAGTGTGTTAGTATTTCCCGGGTCTCCCCGGGAGTGTGTTAATATTTACATGGTGTTTCTGGGAGTGTGTTAATATTTACAGGAAGTCTCTGGGATTGTGTTAATATTTACAGGGTGTCTCCGGGAGTGTGTTCATATTTACAGGGGGTCTCCAGGAAGGTGTTAACATTTACAGGTGGTCTCCGGGAGTTGTTAATATTTACAGGGTGTCCCCGTCAGTGTGTTAATGTTTACAGGGTGTCTCCTGGAGTGCGTTAATATTTACAGGGGCTCCCCGGGAGTGTGTTAATATTTACAGGGTGTTTCTGGGAGTGTGTTAATATTTACAGGGGTGTCTCTGGGATTGTGTTAATATTTACAGGGAGTCCCCGGGAGTGTGTTAATATTTACAGGGGTCCCCGGGAGTGTGTTAATATTTACAGGGGCTCCCCGGGAGTGTGTTAATATTTACTGTGTGTCTCCTGGAGTGTGTTAATATTTATAGGGGGTCCCCGGGAGTGTGTTAATATTTACACGGAGTCTCCGGGAGTATGTTAATATTTACAGGGGGTCTCCGGGTGTGTGTTAATATTTACAGGGGGTAGCCGGAAATGTGTTAATATTTACAGGAAGTCTCCGGGAGTGTGTTAATATTTTCGGGGGTTTACCCAGATTGTGTTGATGTTTACAGTTGCTCCCCGGGAGAGTGATCATATTTGCAGGGTGTCTCCTGGAGTACGTTAATATTTACAGGATGTCTCTGGGAGTGCGTTAATATTTACAGGGCCTCCCCGGGTGTTTTTTAATATTTACAGGGGCTCCCTTGGAGTGTGTTAATATTTACAGGAGGTCTCCGGGAGTGTGTTAATATTTACAGGGGGTCTCCGGGAGTGTGTTAATATTTACAGGGGCTCCCCGGGAGTGTGTTAATATTTACAGTGTGTCTCCTGGAGTGTGTTAATATTTACAGGGGGTCCCCGGGTGTGTGTTAATATTTACAGGGGCTCCCGGGAGTGTGTTAATATTTACAGGAGGTCCCCGGGAGTGTGTTAATATTTACAGGGGTTCCCCGGGAGTGTGTTAATATATACAGGGTGTCTCCGGGAGTGTGTTAATATTTACAGGAGGTCTCCGGGAGTGTGTTAATATTTACAGGGTGTCCCCGGGAGTGTGTTAATATTTACAGGGGTTCCCCGGGAGTGTGTTAATATTTACAGGGGCTCCCGGGAGTGTGTTAATATTTACAGGAGGTCTCCCCGGGAGTTTGTTAATATTTACAGGGTGTCTCCGGGAGTGTGTTAATATTTACAGGGGGTCTCCGGGAGTGTGTTAATATTTACAGTGGGTACCCGGATGTGTGTTAATATTTACAGGAAGTCTCCGGGAGTGTGTTAATATTTTCGGGGGTTCACCCAGATTGTGTTGATGTTTACAGTTGCTCCCCGGGAGTGTGTTAATATTTACAGGATGTCTCTGGGGGTGCGTTAATGTTTACAGGGCCTCCCCGGGTGTGTTTTAATATTTACAGGGGCTCCCTTGGAGTGTGTTAATATTTACAGGGAGTCCCCGGGAGCGTGTTAATATTTACAGGTGCTCCCCGGGAGTGTGTTAATATTTACAGGGGGTCTCCGGGAGTGTGTTAATATTTACAGGGGTCTCCGGGAGTGTGTTAATATTTACAGGGTGTCTCCTAGATTGTGTTAATATTTACAGGGTGTCCCGGGAGTGTGTTAATATTTACAGGGTGTCCCCGGGAGTGTGTTAATATTTACAGGGTGTCTCCTAGATTGTGTTAATATTTACAGGGTCTCCCCAGGAGTGTGTTAATATTTACAGGGAGTCCCCGGGAGTGTGTTAATATTTACAGGTGCTCCCCGGGAGTGTGTTAATATTTACAGGGAGTCCCCGGGCGTGTGTTAATATTTACAGGAGCTCCCCGGGAGTGTGTTAATATTGATACGGTGTCCCCGGGAGTGTGTGAATATTTACAGGGGGTCTCCGGGAGTGTGTTAATATTTACAGGGGGTCCCCGGGAGTGTGTTAATATTTACAGGGTGTGCCCGTCAGTGTGTTCCTGTTTACAGGGTGTCTCCGGGAGTGCGTTAATATTTACAGGGGCTCCCCGGGAGTGTGTTAATATTTACAGGGTGTGCCCGTCAGTGTGTTCATGTTTACAGGGTGTCTCCTGGAGTGCATTAATATTTACAGGGGCTCCCCGGGAGTGTGTTAATATTTACAGGGTGTTTCTGGGAGTGTGTTAATATTTACAGGGTGTCCCCGGGAGTGTGTTAAGATTTACAGGGTGTTTCTGGGAGTGTGTTAATATTTACAGGGTGTCCCCGGGAGTGTGTTAATATTTACAGGGAGTCCCCGGGAGTGTGTTAATATTTACAGGGGGTCCCCGGGAGTGTGTTAATATTTACAGGGTGTGCCCGTCAGTGTGTTCATGTTTACAGGGTGTCTCCTGGAGTGCATTAATATTTACAGGGGCTCCCCGGGAGTGTGTTAATATTTACAGGGTGTTTCTGGGAGTGTGTTAATATTTACAGGGTGTCCCCGGGAGTGTGTTAATAATTACAAGGGCCTCCCCGGGTGTGTGTTACTATATACAGGGGGTCTCCGGAGTTTGTGTTAATATTTACAGGGGGTTCCCGGGAGTGTGTTAATATTTACAGAAGGTCCCCGGAGTGTGTTAATATTTACAAGAGGTCTCTGGGAGTGTGTTAATATTTACAGGGTGTCTCTGGGAGTATGTTAATATTTACAGGGAGTCCCCAGGAGTGTGTTAATATTTCCAGGGTGTCTCCAGGAGTGTGTTAATCTTTACAGGTGGTCCCCAGGAGTGCGTTAATATTTACATGGGCTCCCCGGGAGTGTGTTAATATTTACAGGGTGTGCCCGTCAGTGTGTTAATGTTTACAGGGTGTCTCCTGGAGTGCGTTCATATTTACAGGGGCTCCCTGGGTGTGTGTTATTATTTCCAGGGTCTCACCGGGAGTGTGTTAATACTTACAGGGTGTTTCTGGGAGTGTGTTAATATTTACAGGGGTTTCTCTGGGATTGTGTTAATATTTACAGGGGCTCCCCGGGAGTGTGTTAATATTTACAAGGGCTCCCCGGGAGTGTGTTAATATTTACAAGGGGTCTCTGGGAGTGTGTTAATATTTACAGGGTGTCTCCGGGAGTATGTTAATATTTACAGGGGGTCCCCGGGAGTGTGTTAATATTTCCAGGGTGTCTGCAGTAGTGTGTTAATATTTACTGATGGTCCCCGGGAGTGTGTTAATATTTACAGGGTTTCCCCGGGAGTGTGTTGATATTTATACGGTGTCCCCGGGAGTGTGTTAATATTTACAAGGGGTCTCTGGGAGTGTGTTAATATTTACAGGGTGTCTCCGAGAGTATGTTAATATTTACAGGGGGTCCCCGGGAGTGTGTTAATATTTCCAGGGTGTCTCCAGTAGTGTGTTAATATTTACAGGTGGTCCCCGGGAGTGTGTTAATATTTACAGGGTTTCCCCGGGAGTGTGTTAATATTTACAGGGTGTTTCTGGGAGTGTGTTAATATTTACAGGGTGTCCCCGGGAGTGTGTTAATATTTACAGGGAGTCCCCGGGAGTGTGTTAATATTTACAGGGGGTCCCCGGGAGTGTGTTAATATTTACAGGGGCTCCCCGGGAGTGTGTTAATATTTACTGTGTGTCTCCTGGAGTGTGTTAATATTTATAGGGGGTCCCCGGGAGTGTGTTAATATTTACACGGAGTCTCCGGGAGTATTTTAATATTTACAGGGGGTCTCCGGGTGTGTGTTAATATTTACAGGGGGTACCCGGAAGTGTGTTAATATTTACAGGAAGTCTCCGGGAGTGTGTTAATATTTTCGGGGGTTTACCCAGATTGTGTTGATGTTTACAGTTGTTCCCCGGGAGAGTGATCATATTTACAGGGTGTCTCCTGGAGTACGTTAATATTTACAGGATGTCTCTGGGAGTGCGTTAATATTTACAGGGCCTCCCCGGGTGTTTTTTAATATATACAGGGGCTCCCTTGGAGTGTGTTAATATTTACAGGGGGTCTCCGGGAGTGTGCTAATATTTACTGTGTGTTTCCTGTGTGCGTTAATATTTACAAGGTCTCCCCAGGAGTGTGTTAATATTTACAGGGTGTCTCCTGAGAGTGTGTTAATATTTACAGTGTGTGTCCTGGAGTGCGTTAATATTTACAGGGCCTCCCCGGGAGTGTGTTAATATTTTCAGGGTGTCTCTGGGAGTGCGTTAATATTTACAGGGTGTCTCTGGGAGTGTGTTAATATTTACAGGGTATCTGAGGGAGTGTGTTAATATTTACAGGGTGTCCCCGGGAGTGTGTTAATAATTACAAGGGCCTCCCCGGGTGTGTGTTACTATATACAGGGGGTCTCCGGAGTTTGTGTTAATATTTACAGGGGGTTCCCGGGAGTGTGTTAATATTTACAGAAGGTCCCCGGAGTGTGTTAATATTTACAAGAGGTCTCTGGGAGTGTGTTAATATTTACAGGGTGTCTCTGGGAGTATGTTAATATTTACAGGGAGTCCCCAGGAGTGTGTTAATATTTCCAGGGTGTCTCCAGGAGTGTGTTAATCTTTACAGGTGGTCCCCAGGAGTGCGTTAATATTTACATGGGCTCCCCGGGAGTGTGTTAATATTTACAGGGTGTGCCCGTCAGTGTGTTAATGTTTACAGGGTGTCTCCTGGAGTGCGTTCATATTTACAGGGGCTCCCTGGGTGTGTGTTATTATTTCCAGGGTCTCACCGGGAGTGTGTTAATACTTACAGGGTGTTTCTGGGAGTGTGTTAATATTTACAGGGGTTTCTCTGGGATTGTGTTAATATTTACAGGGGCTCCCCGGGAGTGTGTTAATATTTACAAGGGCTCCCCGGGAGTGTGTTAATATTTACAAGGGGTCTCTGGGAGTGTGTTAATATTTACAGGGTGTCTCCGGGAGTATGTTAATATTTACAGGGGGTCCCCGGGAGTGTGTTAATATTTCCAGGGTGTCTGCAGTAGTGTGTTAATATTTACTGATGGTCCCCGGGAGTGTGTTAATATTTACAGGGTTTCCCCGGGAGTGTGTTAATATTTATACGGTGTCCCCGGGAGTGTGTTAATATTTACAATGGGTCTCTGGGAGTGTGTTAATATTTACAGGGTGTCTCCGAGAGTATGTTAATATTTACAGGGGGTCCCCGGGAGTGTGTTAATATTTCCAGGGTGTCTCCAGTAGTGTGTTAATATTTACAGGTGGTCCCCGGGAGTGTGTTAATATTTACAGGGTTTCCCCGGGAGTGTGTTAATATTTACAGGGTGTCCCCGAGAGTGTGTTAATATTGACAGGGGGTCCCCGGGAGTGTGTTAATATTTACAGGGTGTGCCTGTCAGTGTGTTAATGTTTACAGGGTGTCTCCTGGAGTTCGTTAATATTTACAGGGGCTCCCCGGGAGTGTGTTAATATTTACAGGGGGTCTCCGGGAGTGTGTTAGTATTTCCAGGGTCTCACCGGGAGTGTGTTAATATTTACAGGGTGTTTCTGGGAGTGTGTTAATATTTACAGGGGTTTCTCTGGGATTGTGTTTATATTTACAGGGGGTCCCCGGGAGTGTGTTAATATTTACAGAGGGTCCCCGGGAGTGTGTTAATATTTACAGGGGTTCCCCGGGATTGTGTTAATATTTACTGTGTCTCCTGGAGTGTGTTAATATTTACAGGGGGTCCCCGGGAGTGTGTTAATATTTACAGGAGCTCCCCGGGAGTGTGTTAATATTTACAGTGGGTCTCCGGGAGTATGTTAATATTTACAGGGGGTCTCCTGGAGTGTGTTAATATTTACAAGGGGTACCCGGAAGTGTGTTAATATTTACAGGAAGTCTCCGGGTGTGTGTTAATAATTTCGGGGGTTCACCCAGAATGTGTTGATGTTTACAGTTGCTCTCCGGGAGAGTGTTAATATTTACAGGGTGTCTCCTGGAGTGCGTTAATATTTACAAGGCCTCCCCGGGATTGTGTTAATATTTACAGGGTGTCTCCGGGAGTGTGTTCATATTTACAGGGGGTCTCCGGGAGTATGTTAATATTTACAGGGGGTCCCCGGGAGTGTGTTAATATTTCTAGGGTGTCTCCAGGAGTGTGTTAATATTTACAGGTGGTCCCCGGGAGTGTGTTAATATTTACAGTCGTTCCCCGGGAGTGTGTTAATATTTACAGGGGGTTGCCGGGAGTGTGTTAATATTTACAGGGTGTGCCCGTCAGTGTGTTAATGTTTACAGGGTGTCTCCTGGAGTGCGTTAATATTTACATGGGCTCCCCGGGAGTGTGTTAATATTTACTGGGTGTGCCTGTCAATGTGTTAATGTTTACAGGGTGTCTCCTGGAGTGTGTTAATATTTACAGGGGGTCTCCGGGAGTGTATTAGTATTTCCAGGGTCTCTCCGGCAGTGTGTTAATATTTACAGGTTGTTTCTGGGAGTGTGTTAATATTTACAGGGTTGTCTCTGGGATTGTGTTAATATTTACAGGGGGTCCCCGGGAGTGTGTTAATATTTACAGGGGGTCCCTTGGCTGTGTGTTAGTATTTACTGGGGCTCCCCGGGAGTGTGTTAATATTTACTGTGTGTCTCCTGGAGTGTGTTAATATTTACAGGGGGTCCCCGGGAGTGTGTTAATATTTACAGGGGCTCCCCGGGAGTGTGTTAATATTTACAGGGGGTCTCCGGGAGTATGTTAATATTTACAGAGGGTCTCCGGGAGTGTGTTAATATTTACAGGGGCTCCCGGCAGTGTGTTAATATTTACAGAAGGTCCCGGGAGTGTGTTAATATTTAAAGGGGGTCCCCGGGAGTGTGTTAATATTTACAGGAGCTCCGCGGGAGTGTGTTAATATTGATACGGTGTCCCCGGGAGTGTGTGAATATTTACAGGGGGTCTCCGGGAGTGTGTTAATATTTACAGGGGGTCTCCGGGAGTGTGTTAATATTTACAGGGGGTCCCCGGGAGTGTGTTAATATTTACAGGGTGTGCCCGGGAGTGTGTTATTATTTACAGGGTGTCCCCGGGAGTGTGTTAATATTTACAGGGTGTGCCCGTCAGTGTGTTCCTGTTTACAGGGTGTCTCCGGGAGTGCGTTAATATTTACAGGGTGTGCCCGTCAGTGTGTTCATGTTTACAGGGTGTCTCCTGGAGTGCGTTAATATTTACAGGGGCTCCCCGGGAGTGTGTTAATATTTACAGGGTGTTTCTGGGAGTGTGTTAATATTTACAGGGGTGTCTCTGGGATTGTGTTAATATTTACAGGGAGTCCCCGGGAGTGTGTTAATATTTACAGGGGGTCCCCGGGAGTGTGTTAATATTTACAGCGGCTCCCCGGGAGTGTGTTAATATTTACTGTGTGTCTCCTGGAGTGTGTTAATATTTATAGGGGGTCCCCGGGAGTATGTTAATATTTACAGAGGGTCTCCGGGTGTGTGTTAATATTTACAGGGGGTAGCCGGAAATGTGTTAATATTTACAGGAAGTCTCCGGGAGTGTGTTAATATTTTCGGGGGTTTACCCAGATTGTGTTGATTTTACAGTTGCTCCCCGGGAGAGTGATCATATTTGCAGGGTGTCTCCTGGAGTACGTTAATATTTACAGGATGTCTCTGGGAGTGCGTTAATATTTACAGGGCCTCCCCGGGTGTTTTTTAATATTTACAGGGGCTCCCTTGGAGTGTGTTAATATTTACAGGAGGTCTCCGGGAGTGTGTTAATATTTACAGGGCGTCTCCGGGAGTGTGTTAATATTTACAGGGTGTCTCCGGGAGTGTGTTAATATTTACAGGGGGTCTCCGGGAGTGTGTTAATATTTACAGGGGCTCCCCGGGAGTGTGTTAATATTTACAGTGTGTCTCCTGGAGTGTGTTAATATTTACAGGGGGTCCCCGGGTGTGTGTTAATATTTACAGGGGCTCCCAGGAGTGTGTTAATATTTACAGGAGGTCTCCGGGAGTGTGTTAATATTTACAGGGGTTCCCCGGGAGTGTGTTAATATTTACAGGGTGTCTCCGGGAGTGTGTTAATATTTACAGGAGGTCTCCGGGAGTGTGTTAATATTTACAGGGTGTCCCCGAGAGTGTGTTAATATTTACAGGGGTTCCCCGGGAGTGTGTTAATATTTACAGGGGCTCCCGGGAGTGTGTTAATATTTACAGGAGGTCTCCCCGGGAGTGTGTTAATATTTACAGGGTGTCTCCGGGAGTGTGTTAATATTTACAGGGGGTCTCCGGGAGTGTGTTAATATTTACAGTGGGTACCCGGATGTGTGTTAATATTTACAGGAAGTCTCCGGGAGTGTGTTAATATTTTCGGGGGTTCACCCAGATTGTGTTGATGTTTACAGTTGCTCCCCGGGAGTGTGTTAATATTTACAGGATGTCTCTGGGGGTGCGTTAATGTTTACAGGGCCTCCCCGGGTGTGTTTTAATATTTACAGGGGTTCCCTTGGAGTGTTTTAATATTTACAGGGGCTCCCTTGGAGTGTGTTAATATTTACAGGGTGTCCCCGGGAGTGTGTTAATATTTACAGGTGCTCCCCGGGAGTGTGTTAATATTTACAGGGGGTCTCCGGGAGTGTGTTAATATTTACAGGTGGTCTCCGGGAGTGTGTTAATATTTACTGGGGGTCTCTGGGAGTGTTTTAATTTTTACAGGGGGTCTCCGGGAGTGTGTTAATATTTACAGGGTGTCTCTGGGAGTGTGTTAATATTTACAGGGGGTCTCCGGGAGTGTGTTAATATTTACAGGGTGTCTCCGGGAGTGTGTTAATATTTACAGGGGGTCTCCGGGAGTGTGTTAATATTTACAGAAGGTCCCGGGAGTGTGTTAATATTTAAAGGGGGTCCCCGGGAGTGTGTTAATATTTACAGGAGCTCCCGGGAGTGTGTGAATATTTACAGGGGGTCTCCGGGAGTGTGTTAATATTTACAGGGGGTCCCCGGGAGTGTGTTAATATTTACAGGGTGTGCCCGTCAGTGTGTTCCTGTTTACAGGGTGTCTCCGGGAGTGCGTTAATATTTACAGGGGCTCCCCGGGAGTGTGTTAATATTTACAGGGTGTGCCCGTCAGTGTGTTCATGTTTACAGGGTGTCTCCTGGAGTGCGTTAATATTTACAGGGGCTCCCCGGGAGTGTGTTAATATTTACAGGGTGTTTCTGGGAGTGTGTTAATATTTACAGGGGGTCCCTGGGTCTGTGTTAATATTTACAGGGACACTGGGAGTGTGTTAATATTTACAGGGGTTTCTTTGGGATTGTGTTAATATTTACAGGGGCTCCCCGGGAGTGTGTTAATATTTACAAGGGCTCCCCGGGAGTGTGTTAATATTTATACGGTGTCCCCGGGAGTGTGTTAATATTTACAAGGGGTCTCTGGGAGTGTGTTAGTATTTACAGGGTGCTCCGGGAGTATGTTAATATTTACAGGGGGTCCCCGGGAGTGTGTTAATATTTCCAGGGTGTCTCCAGTAGTGTGTTAATATTTACAGGTAGTCCCCGGGAGTGTGTTAATATTTACAGGGTTTCCCCGGGAGTGTGTTAATATTTACAGGGTGTCCCCGAGAGTGTGTTAATATTTACAGGGGGTCCCCGGGAGTGTGTTAATATTTACAGGGTGTGCCTGTCAGTGTGTTAATGTTTACAGGGTGTCTCCTGGAGTTCGTTAATATTTACAGGGGCTCCCCGGGAGTGTGTTAATATTTACAGGGGTTTCTCTGGGATTGTGTTTATATTTACAGGGGGTCCCCGGGAGTGTGTTAATATTTACAGGGGGTCCCCGGGAGTGTGTTAATATTTACAGGGGCTCCCCGGGACTGTGTTAATATTTACTGTGTGTCTCCTGGAGTGTGTTAATATTTACAGGGGGTCCCCGGGAGTGTGTTAATATTTACAGGAGCTCCCCGGGAGTGTGTTAATATTTACAGTGGGTCTCCGGGAGTATGTTAATATTTACAGGGGGTCTCCGGGAGTGTGTTAATATTTACAAGGGGTACCCGGAAGTGTGTTAATATTTACAGGAAGTCTCCGGGTGTGTGTTAATAATTTCGGGGGTTCACCCAGAATGTGTTGATGTTTACAGTTGCTCTCCGGGAGAGTGTTAATATTTACAGGGTGTCTCCTGGAGTGCGTTAATATTTACAAGGCCTCCCCGGGTTTGTGTTAATATTTACATGGTGTCTCCGGGAGTGTGTTCATATTTACAGGGGGTCTCCGGGAGTATGTTAATATTTACAGGGGGTCCCCGGGAGTGTGTTAATATTTCCAGGGTGTCTCCAGGAGTGTGTTAATATTTACAGGTGGTCCCCGGGAGTGTGTTAATATTTACAGTCGTTCCCCGGGAGTGTGTTAATATTTACAGGGGGTCACCGGGAGTGTGTTAATATTTACAGGGTGTGCCCGTCAGTGTGTTAATGTTTACAGGGTGTCTCCTGGAGTGCGTTAATATTTACATGGGCTCCCCGGGAGTGTGTTAATATTTACTGGGTGTGCCCGTCAATGTGTTAATGTTTACAGGGTGTCTCCTGGAGTGTGTTAATATTTACAGGGGGTCTCCGGGAGTGTATTCGTATTTCCAGGGTCTCTCCGGCAGTGTGTTAATATTTACAGGTTGTTTCTGGGAGTGTGTTAATATTTACAGGGGCTCCCCGGGAGTGTGTTAATATTTACTGTGTGTCTCCTGGAGTGTGTTAATATTTACAGGGAGTCCCCGGGAGTGTGTTAATATTTACATGGGCTCCCCGGGAGTGTGTTAATATTTACAGGGGGTCCCCGGGAGTGTGTTAATATTTACAGGGTCTCTCCGGTAGTGTGTTAATATTTACAGGGGGTTTTCGGGAGTGTGTTAATATTTACAGGGTCTCTCCGGGAGTGTGTTAATATTTACAGGGGGTCTTCGGGAGTATGTTAATATTTACAGGGGCTCCCGGCAGTGTGTTAATATTTACAGGAAGTCTCCGGGAGTGTGTTAATATTTTCGGGGGTTCACCCAGATTGTGTTGATGTTTACAGTTGCTCCCCGGGAGTGTGTGAATATTTACAGGATGTCTCTGGGGGTGCGTTAATGTTTACAGGGCCTCCCCGGGTGTGTTTTAATATTTACAGGGGTTCCCTTGGAGTGTTTTAATATTTACAGGGGCTCCCTTGGAGTGTGTTAATATTTACAGGGGGTCTCCGGGAGTATGTTAATATTTACAGGGTGTCCCCGGGAGTGTGTTAATATTTACAGGGGCTCCCGGCAGTGTGTTAATATTTACAGAAGGTCCCGGGAGTGTGTTAATATTTAAAGGGGGTCCCCGGGAGTGTGTTAATATTTACAGGAGCTCCCCGGGAGTGTGTTAATATTTACAGGGTGTCCCCGGGCGTGTGTTAATATTTACACGGGGTCTCCGGGAGTTTGTTAATATTTACAGGGGCGCCCCAGGAGTGTGTTAATATTTACAAAGAGTCCCCGGGAGTGTGTTAATATTTACAGGGTGTCTCCGGGAGTGTGTTAATATTTACAAAGAGTCCCCGGGAGTGTGTTAATATTTACACGCGGTCTCTGGGAGTGTGTTAATATTTACAGGGTGTCCCCGGGAGTGTGTTAATATTTACAGGGGCTCCCCGGGAGTGTGTTAATATTTACAGGGGCTCCCCGGGAGTGTGTTAATATTTACAGGGGGTCTCCGGGAGTGTGTTAATATTTACAGGGGGTCTCTGGGAGTGTGTTAATATTTACAGGGTGTCCCCGGGAGTGTGTTAATATTTACAGGGGCTCCCCGGGAGTGTGTTAATATTTACAGGGCGTCCCCAGGAGTGTGTTAATATTTACAGAGGGTCTTCGGGAGTATGTTAATATTTACAGGTCCTCTCTTCGAGTGTGTTAATATTTACTGGGTGTCCCCGGGAGTGTGTTAATATTTACTGGATATCCCGGGAGTGTGTTAATATTTACAGGGGGTCCCCGCGAGTGTGTTAATATTTACAGGTGGTCTCCGGGAGTGTGTTAATATTTACAGGGGGTCCCCGGGAGTGTGCTAATATTTACTGTGTGTCTCCTGGAGTGCGTTAATATTTACAGGGCCTCCCCAGGAGTGTGTTAATATTTACACGAGGTCTCTGGGAGTGTGTTAGTATTTCCCGGGTCTCCCCGGGAGTGTGTTAATATTTACATGGTGTTTCTGGGAGTGTGTTAATATTTACAGGAAGTCTCTGGGATTGTGTTAATATTTACAGGGGGTCCCCCGGAGTGTGTTAATATTTACAGGGTATCTCCGGGAGTGTGTTCATATTTACAGGGGGTCTCCAGGAAGGTGTTAACATTTACAGGTGGTCTCCGGGAGTTGTTAATATTTACAGGGTGTCCCCGTCAGTGTGTTAATGTTTACAGGGTGTCTCCTGGAGTGCGTTAATATTTACAGGGGCTCCCCGGGTGTGTGTTAATATTTACAGTGGGTCTCCGGGGTGTGTGTTAATATTTACAGGGGGTTCCCGGGATTGTGTTAATATTTACAGAGGGTCTCCGGGAGTGTGTTAATATTTACATCCTGTCTCCGGGAGTGTGTTAATATTTATACAGTTTCCCCGGGTGTGTGTGAATATTTACAGGGGCTCCCCGTCAGTCTGTTAATATTTACAGGGGGTCTCCGGGAGTGTGTTAGTATTTCCCGGGTCTCCCCGGGAGTGTGTTAATATTTACATGGTGTTTCTGGGAGTGTGTTAATATTTACAGGAAGTCTCTGGGATTGTGTTAATATTTACAGGGTGTCTCCGGGAGTGTGTTCATATTTACAGGGGGTCTCCAGGAAGGTGTTAACATTTACAGGTGGTCTCCGGGAGTTGTTAATATTTACAGGGTGTCCCCGTCAGTGTGTTAATGTTTACAGGGTGTCTCCTGGAGTGCGTTAATATTTACAGGGGCTCCCCGGGAGTGCGTTAATATTTACAGGGGCTCCCCGGGAGTGTGTTAATATTTACAGGAAGTCTCTGGGATTCTGTTAATATTTACAGGGGTTCTCTGGGAGTATGTTCATATTTACAGGGGGTCTCCAGGAAGGTGTTAATATTTACTGTGTGTCTCCTGGAGTGTGTTAATATTTACAGGGTGTCCTCGGGAGTGTGTTAATATTTACAGGGGTTCCCCGGGAGTGTGTTAATATTTACAGGGTGTCCCCGGGAGTGTGTTAATATTTACAGGGTGTCCCCGGGAGTGTGTTAATATTTACAGTGGGTCTCCGGGAGTGTGTTAATATTTACAGGGGGTACCCGGAAGTGTGTTAATATTTACAGGAAGTCTCCGGGAGTATGTTAATATTTACAGGGGGTCTCCGGGAGTGTGTTAATATTTACAGGGGGTACCCGGAAGTGTGTTAATATTTACAGGAAGTCTCCGGGTGTGTGTTAATAATTTCGGGGGTTCACCCAGAATGTGTTGATGTTTACAGTTGCTCTCCGGGAGAGTGTTAATATTTACAGGGTGTCTCCTGGAGTGCGTTAATATTTACAAGGCCTCCCCAGGATTGTGTTAATATTTACAGGGTCTCCGGGAGTGTGTTCATATTTACAGGGGGTCTCCGGGAGTATGTTAATATTTACAGGTGGTCCCCGGGAGTGTGTTAATATTTACAGTCATTCCCCGGGAGTGTGTTAATATTTACAGGGTGTCGCCGGGAGTGTGTTAATATTTACAGGGTGTGCCGTCAGTGTGTTCATGTTTACAGGGTGTCTCCTGGAGTGCGTTAATATTTACATGGGTTCCCCGGGAGTGTGTTAATATTTACAGGGTGTTTCTGGGAGTGTGTTAATATTTACAGGGGTGTCTCTGGGATTGTGTTAATATTTACAGGGGGTCCCCGGGAGTGTGTTAATATTTACAGGGGGTCCCCGGGAGTGTGTTAATATTTACTGTGTGTCTCCTGGAGTGTGTTAATATTTACAGGGGGTCCCCGGGAGTGTGTTAATATTTACAGGTGGTCCCCGGGAGTGTGTTTGTATTTACAGTGTGTGTCCGGGAATGCGTTAATATTTACAGGGTGTCCCCGGGAGTGTGTTAATATTTACAGGGTGTCCCCGGAAGTGTGTTAATATTTATAGGGGGTCTCCGGGAGTGTGTTAATATTTACATGGTATCCCCGGGTGTGTGTTAATATTTTCAGGGGGTCTCCGGGGTGTGTGTTAATATTTACAGGGGGTTCCCGGGAGTGTGTTAATATTTACATGGTGTCTCCGGGAGTGTGTTAATATTTATACGGTTTCCCCGGGTGTGTGTGAATATTTACAGGGTGTCCCCGTCAGTCTGTTAATATTTACAGGGGGTCTCCGGGAGTGTGTTAGTATTTCCAGGGGTTCTCTGGGAGTGTGTTAATATTTACAGGGTGTCCCCGGGAGTGTGTTAATATTTACAGGGGGTCCCCGGGAGTGTGTTAATATTTACAGGGTGTCTCTGGGAGTGTGTTAATATTTACAAGGGGTCGGCGGGAGTGTGTTAATATTTACTGTGTGTCTCCTGGAGTGCGTTAATATTTACAGGGTGTCTCCGGGAGTGTGTTCATATTTACAGGGGGTCTCCAGGAAGGTGTTAACATTTACAGGTGGTCTCCGGGAGTTGTTAATATTTACAGGGTGTCCTCATCAGTGTGTTAATGTTTACAGGGTGTCTCCTGGAGTGCGTTAATATTTACAGGGGCTCCCCAGGAGTGTGTTAATATTTACAGGGGGTCTCTGGGAGTGTGTTAATATTTACAGGGGCTCCCCGGGAGTGTGTTAATATTTACAGGGGGTCTCTGGGAGTGTGTTAATATTTACAGGGGTTCCCCGGGAGTGTGTTAATATTTACAGGGGCTCCCCGGGAGTGTGTTAATATTTACAGGGGCTCCCCGGGAGTGTGTTAATATTTACAGGGGGTCTCTGGGAGTGTGTTAGTATTCCCAGGCTCTCACCGGGAGTGTGTTAATATTTACAGGGTGTTTCTGGGAGTGTGTTAATATTTACAGGGGTGTCTCTGGGATTGTGTTAATATTTACAGGGGGTCCCCGGGAGTGTGTTAATATTTACCGGGGTCGCCGGGAGTGTGTTAGTATTTACAGGGGCTCCCTGGGAGTGTGTTAATATTTACTGTGTGTCTCCTGGAGTGTGTTAATATTTACAGGGTGTCCCCGGGAGTGTGTTAATATTTACAGGTGGTCCCCGGGAGTGTGTTTATATTTACAGTGTGTGTCTGGGAATGTGTTAATATTTACAGGGTGTCCCCGGGAGTGTGTTAATATTTACAGGGTGTCCCCGGGAGTGTGTTAATATTTACAGGGTGTCCCCGGAAGTGTGTTAATATTTATAGGGGGTCTACGGGAGTGTGTTAATATTTACATGGTCTACCCGGGTGTCTGTTAATATTTACAGGGTGTCCCCGGAAGTGTGTTAATATTTACAGGGTGTCTCTGGGAGTGTGTTAATATTTACAGGGTGTCCCCGGAAGTGTGTTAGTATTTATAGGGGGTCTCTGGGAGTGTGTTAACATTTACAGGGTTCTCCTGCAGTGTGCTAATATTTTCAAGGATCCTCCGGTAGTGTGTAACGATGGACATGTGGGCTCTTAACACGTGACCAGCCATTATTATCCTGTCGTCTGACTCCCGCCCCCTGCTACATGATCTGTTGGAGAGAAGGATAGGACAAGTGTTTTCCTATCAGTGTTAACGTCAGCAGACAAGTGTACAGGAGGGAATCATTGAATTACATTGCATTGCCTGAGTGGAAATCTGAGGCCTAGGATAAAGCACAGGCAGCATGCTTGTGATTTAGTTCCAGAATAAACTCCGACCCGAATTCAGCAATGGTCTGCTCCGTCATTTTGTCCAACATCAGATCCCCTGATTTCTATACAGGCCCTATCACTTTGCTGTACCTTAACAATTTGTTAAGCTGTGAGCAAGGCAACATTGGTGGGGGCGGAACTGTCACTGTATAACACTGGGGTACAGTACTGGTGGGGACAGGTCTGTCACTGTATAACATTGGGGTACAGTACTGGTGGAGACAGGTCTGTCACTGTATAACACGGGTACAGTACTGGTGGGGGCGGAACTGTCACTGTATAACACTGGGGTACAGTACTGGTGGGGACAGGTCTGTCACTGTATAACACTGGGGTACAGTACTGGTGGAGACAGGTCTGTCACTGTATAACACTAGGGTAGAGTACTGGTGAGGACAGGTCTGTCATTGTATAACACTGGGGTACAGTACTGGTGGGGACAGGTCTGTCACTGTATAACACGGGTACAGTACTGGTGGGGACAGGTCTGTCACTGTATAACACTGGGGTACGGTATTGGTGGGGACAGGTCTGTCACTGTATAACATTGGGGTACAGTATTGGTGGGGACAGGTCTGTCACTGCATAACACGGGTACAGTACTGGTGGGGACAGGTCTGTCACAGTATAACACGGGTACAGTACTGGTGGGGACAGGTCTGTCACAGTATAACACTGGGGTACAGTACTGGTGGGGACAGGTCTGTCACTGTATAACACTGGGGTAGAGTACTGGTGGGGACAGGTCTGTCACTGTATAACACTGGGGTACAGAACTGGTGGGGACAGATCTGTCACTGTATAACACGGGTACAGTACTGGTGGGGACAGGTCTGTCACTGTATAACACTGGGGTACGGTACTGGTGGGGACAGGTCTGTCACTGTATAACACGGGTACAGTACTGGTGGGGACAGGTCTGTCACTGTATAACACTGGGGTACGGTACTGGTGGGGACAGGTCTGTCACTGTATAACACTGGGGTACAGTACTGGTGGGGACAGGTCTGTCACTGTAAAACACTGGGGTACAGTACTGGTGGGGACTGGTCTGTCACTGTATAACACTGGGGTACAGTACTGCTGGGGACAGGTATGTTACTGTACAACACTGGGGTACAATACTAGTGGGGACAGGTCTGTCACTGTATAACACTGGGGTACAATACTGGTGGGGACAGGTCTGTCACTGTATTACACGGTTACAGGACTGGTGCGGACAGGTCTGTGACTGTATAACACTGGGGTACAGTACTGGTGGGGATGGGTCTGTCACTGTATAGCACTGGTGTACAATACTCGTGGGGATTGGTCTGTCACTGTATAACACTGGGCTACAGTACTGGTGGGGACAGATCTGTCACTGTATAACATTGGGGTACAGTACTGGTGGGGACGGGTCTGTCACTGTATAACACGGGTACAGTACTGGTGGGGACAGGTCTGTCACTGTATAACACGGGTACAGTACTGGTGGGGACGGTTCTGTCACTGTATAACACTGGGGTGCAGTACTGGTGGGGACAGATCTGTCACTGTATAACATTGGGGTACAGTACTGCTGGAGACAGGTCTGTCACTTTATAACACGGTTACAGTGCTGCTTGGGACAGGTCTGTCACTGTCTGACACGGGTACCGTACTGGTGCGGAGAAGTCTGTCACTGTATAACATTGGGGTACGGTACTGGTGGGGACAGGTCTGTCACTGTATAACACTGGGGTAGAGTACTGGTGGGGACAGGTCTGTCACTGTATAACACTGGGGTACAATACTGGTGGGGACAGCACTGTCATTGTTTCACACTGAGGTCCAGTACTGGTGGGGACAGGTCTGTCCCTGTGTAACACTCGGGTCCAGTACTAATGGGGATGGGTCCATCACTGTATAACACTGGGGTACAGTACTGCTGGGGACAGGTCTGTCGCTGTATAATGCTGGAATACAGTGCTGGTGGGGACAGGTCTTCACAGTATAACACGGGTACAGTACTGGTGGGGACAGGTCTGTCACGGTATAACACTGGGGTACAGTACTGGTGGGGACGAGTCTGTCACTGTATAACACTGGGGTACAGTTATTGGTGGGGACAGGTCTGTCACTGTATAACTGGGGTACAGTACTGGGGGGGACTGGTCTGTCACTGTATAACACTGGGGTAAAGTACTGGTGGGGACAGTTCTGTCACTGTATAACACGGGTACAGTACTGTTGGGGCAGGTCTGTCACTGTATAATACGGGTACAGTACTGGTGGGGACAGGTCTGTCACTGTATAACATTGGGGTACAGTACTGCTGGAGACAGGTCTGTCACTGTATAACATGGGTACAGTACTGGTGGGGACAGGACAGTGACTGTATAATACGGGTACAGTACTGGTGGGGACAGGTCTGTCACTGTATAACACGAGTACAGTACTGGTGGGGACAGGTCTGTCACTGTATAACACGAGTACAATACTGGTGGGGACAGGTTTGTGACTGTATAATACGGGTACAGTACTGGTGGGGACAGGTCTGTCACTATAACATTGGGGTACAGTACTGGTGGGGACAGGTCTGTCACTGTATAACATTGGGGTACAGTACTGGTGGAGACAGGTCTGTCACTGTATAACATGGGTACAGTACTGGTGGGGACAGGACTGTGACTGTATAATACGGGTACAGTACTGGTGGGGACAGGTCTGTCACTGTATAACACGAGTACAGTACTGGTGGGGACAAGTCTGTCACTGTATAACACGGGTACAGTACTGGTGGGGACAGGTCTGTCACTGTATAACATTGGTGTACAGTACTGCTGGAGACAGGTCTGTCACTGTATAACTGGGGAACAGTACTGGGGGGGATTGGTCTGTCACTGTATAACACTGGGGTACAGTACTGGTGGGGACGAGTCTGTCACTGTATAACATTGGGGTACAGTACTGCTGGAGACAGGTCTGTCACTTTATAACACGGTTACAGTGCTGCTTGGGACAGGTCTGTCACTGTATGACACGGGTACCGTACTGGTGCGGACAGGTCTGTCACTGTATAACATTGGGGTACGGTACTGGTGGGGACAGGTCTGTCACTGTATAACACTGGGGTAGAGTACTGGTGGGGACAGGTCTGTCACTGTATAACACTGGGGTACAATACTGGTGGGGACAGCACTGTCATTGTTTCACACTGAGGTCCAGTACTGGTGGGGACAGGTCTGTCCCTGTGTAACACTCGGGTCCAGTACTAATGGGGATGGGTCCGTCACTGTATAACACTGGGGTACAGTACTGCTGGGGACAGGTCTGTCGCTGTATAATGCTGGAGTACAGTGCTGGTGGGGACAGGTCTTCACAGTATAACACTGGGGTACAGTACTGGTGGGGACAGGTCTGTCACGGTATAACACTGGGGTACAGTACTGGTGGGGACAGGTCTGTCACTGTATAACACGAGTACAGTACTGGTGGGGACAGTTCTGTCACTGTATAACACGGGTACAGTACTGTTGGGGACAGGTCTGTCACTGTATAACATTGGGTTACAGTACTGCTGGAGACAGGTCTGTCACTGTATAACACGGGTACAGTACTGGTGGGGACAGGTCTGTCACTGTATAACACGAGTACAGTACTGGTGGGGACAGGTCTGTCACTGTATAACACGTGTACAGTACTGGTGGGGACAGGTCTGTGACTGTATAATACGGGTACAGTACTGGTTGGGACAGGTCTGTCACTGTATAACATTGGGGTACAGTACTGTTGGAGACAGGTCTGTCACTGTATAACTGGGGAACAATACTGGGGGGGATTGGTCTGTCACTGTATAACACTGGGGTACAGTACTGGTGGGGACAGTTCTGTCGCTGTATAACACTAGGGTAGAGTACTGCTGGAGACAGGTCTGTCACTGTATAACACTGGGGTACAGTACTGCTGGAGACAGGTCTGTCACTGTATAACACGGGTACAGTACTGGTGGGGACAGGTCTGTCACTGTATAACACTGGGGTCCAGTACTTTTGGGGACAGGTCTGTAAATGTATAACCCTGGGCTTTATTACTATTGGGGACGGGTCTGTCACTGTATAACACTGGGGTACAGTACTGCTGGGGACAGTTCTGTCGCTGTATAATGCTGGAGTACAGTGCTGGTGGGGACAGGTCTTCACTGTATAACACTGGGGTACAGTACTGGTGGGGACAGGTCTGTCACTGTATAACACTGGGGTACAGTACTGGTGGGGACAGGTCTGTCACTGTATAACACTGGGGTACAGTACTGGTGGGGACAGGTCTGTCACTGTATAACACTGGGGTACAGTACTGGTGGGGACAGGCCTGTCACTGTATAACACTGGGGTACAGTACTGGTGGGGACGGGTCTGTCACTGTATAACACTGGGGTACAGTACTGGTGGGGACAGGTCTGTCGCTGTATAATGCTGGAGTACAGTACTGGTGGGGACAGTTCTGTCACTGTATAACACGGGTACAGTACTGTTGGGGACAGGTCTGTCACTGTATAATGCTGGAGTACAGTGCTGGTGGGGACAGGTCTTCACAGTATAACACTGGGGTACAGTACTGGTGGGGACAGGTCTGTCACGGTATAACACTGGGGTACAGTACTGGTGGGGACAGGTCTGTCACTGTATAACACGAGTACAGTACTGGTGGGGACAGTTCTGTCACTGTATAACACGGGTACAGTACTGTTGGGGACAGGTCTGTCACTGTATAACATTGGGTTACAGTACTGCTGGAGACAGGTCTGTCACTGTATAACACGGGTACAGTACTGGTGGGGACAGGTCTGTCACTGTATAACACGAGTACAGTACTGGTGGGGACAGGTCTGTCACTGTATAACACGAGTACAGTACTGGTGGGGACAGGTCTGTGACTGTATAATACGGGTACAGTACTGGTTGGGACAGGTCTGTCACTGTATAACATTGGGGTACAGTACTGTTGGAGACAGGTCTGTCACTGTATAACTGGGGAACAATACTGGGGGGGATTGGTCTGTCACTGTATAACACTGGGGTACAGTACTGGTGGGGACAGTTCTGTCGCTGTATAACACTAGGGTAGAGTACTGCTGGAGACAGGTCTGTCACTGTATAACACTGGGGTACAGTACTGCTGGAGACAGGTCTGTCACTGTATAACACGGGTACAGTACTGGTGGGGACAGGTCTGTCACTGTATAACACTGGGGTCCAGTACTTTTGGGGACAGGTCTGTAAATGTATAACCCTGGGCTTTATTACTATTGGGGACGGGTCTGTCACTGTATAACACTGGGGTACAGTACTGCTGGGGACAGTTCTGTCACTGTATAACACTGGGGTACAGTACTGGTGGGGACAGGCCTGTCACTGTATAACACTGGGGTACAGTACTGGTGGGGACAGGTCTGTCACTGTATAACACTGGGGTACAGTACTGGTGGGGACGGGTCTGTCACTGTATAACACTGGGGTACAGTACTGGTGGGGACAGGTCTGTCACTATAACATTGGGGTACAGTACTGGTGGGGACAGGTCTGTCACTGTATAACATTGGGGTACAGTACTGGTGGAGACAGGTCTGTCACTGTATAACATGGGTACAGTACTGGTGGGGACAGGACTGTGACTGTATAATACGGGTACAGTACTGGTGGGGACAGGTCTGTCACTGTATAACACGAGTACAGTACTGGTGGGGACAGGTCTGTCACTGTATAACACGGGTACAGTACTGGTGGGGACAGGTCTGTCACTGTATAACATTGGTGTACAGTACTGCTGGAGACAGGTCTGTCACTGTATAACTGGGGAACAGTACTGGGGGGGATTGGTCTGTCACTGTATAACACTGGGGTACAGTACTGGTGGGGACGAGTCTGTCACTGTATAACATTGGGGTACAGTACTGCTGGAGACAGGTCTGTCACTTTATAACACGGTTACAGTGCTGCTTGGGACAGGTCTGTCACTGTATGACACGGGTACCGTACTGGTGCGGACAGGTCTGTCACTGTATAACATTGGGGTACGGTACTGGTGGGGACAGGTCTGTCACTGTATAACACTGGGGTAGAGTACTGGTGGGGACAGGTCTGTCACTGTATAACACTGGGGTACAATACTGGTGGGGACAGCACTGTCATTGTTTCACACTGAGGTCCAGTACTGGTGGGGACAGGTCTGTCCCTGTGTAACACTCGGGTCCAGTACTAATGGGGATGGGTCCGTCACTGTATAACACTGGGGTACAGTACTGCTGGGGACAGGTCTGTCGCTGTATAATGCTGGAGTACAGTGCTGGTGGGGACAGGTCTTCACAGTATAACACTGGGGTACAGTACTGGTGGGGACAGGTCTGTCACGGTATAACACTGGGGTACAGTACTGGTGGGGACAGGTCTGTCACTGTATAACACGAGTACAGTACTGGTGGGGACAGTTCTGTCACTGTATAACACGGGTACAGTACTGTTGGGGACAGGTCTGTCACTGTATAACATTGGGTTACAGTACTGCTGGAGACAGGTCTGTCACTGTATAACACGGGTACAGTACTGGTGGGGACAGGTCTGTCACTGTATAACACGAGTACAGTACTGGTGGGGACAGGTCTGTCACTGTATAACACGAGTACAGTACTGGTGGGGACAGGTCTGTGACTGTATAATACGGGTACAGTACTGGTTGGGACAGGTCTGTCACTGTATAACATTGGGGTACAGTACTGTTGGAGACAGGTCTGTCACTGTATAACTGGGGAACAATACTGGGGGGGATTGGTCTGTCACTGTATAACACTGGGGTACAGTACTGGTGGGGACAGTTCTGTCGCTGTATAACACTAGGGTAGAGTACTGCTGGAGACAGGTCTGTCACTGTATAACACTGGGGTACAGTACTGCTGGAGACAGGTCTGTCACTGTATAACACGGGTACAGTACTGGTGGGGACAGGTCTGTCACTGTATAACACTGGGGTCCAGTACTTTTGGGGACAGGTCTGTAAATGTATAACCCTGGGCTTTATTACTATTGGGGACGGGTCTGTCACTGTATAACACTGGGGTACAGTACTGCTGGGGACAGTTCTGTCGCTGTATAATGCTGGAGTACAGTGCTGGTGGGGACAGGTCTTCACTGTATAACACTGGGGTACAGTACTGGTGGGGACAGGTCTGTCACTGTATAACACTGGGGTACAGTACTGGTGGGGACAGGTCTGTCACTGTATAACACTGGGGTACAGTACTGGTGGGGACAGGTCTGTCACTGTATAACACTGGGGTACAGTACTGGTGGGGACAGGCCTGTCACTGTATAACACTGGGGTACAGTACTGGTGGGGACGGGTCTGTCACTGTATAACACTGGGGTACAGTACTGGTGGGGACAGGTCTGTCGCTGTATAATGCTGGAGTACAGTACTGGTGGGGACAGTTCTGTCACTGTATAACACGGGTACAGTACTGTTGGGGACAGGTCTGTCACTGTATAATGCTGGAGTACAGTGCTGGTGGGGACAGGTCTTCACAGTATAACACTGGGGTACAGTACTGGTGGGGACAGGTCTGTCACGGTATAACACTGGGGTACAGTACTGGTGGGGACAGGTCTGTCACTGTATAACACGAGTACAGTACTGGTGGGGACAGTTCTGTCACTGTATAACACGGGTACAGTACTGTTGGGGACAGGTCTGTCACTGTATAACATTGGGTTACAGTACTGCTGGAGACAGGTCTGTCACTGTATAACACGGGTACAGTACTGGTGGGGACAGGTCTGTCACTGTATAACACGAGTACAGTACTGGTGGGGACAGGTCTGTCACTGTATAACACGAGTACAGTACTGGTGGGGACAGGTCTGTGACTGTATAATACGGGTACAGTACTGGTTGGGACAGGTCTGTCACTGTATAACATTGGGGTACAGTACTGTTGGAGACAGGTCTGTCACTGTATAACTGGGGAACAATACTGGGGGGGATTGGTCTGTCACTGTATAACACTGGGGTACAGTACTGGTGGGGACAGTTCTGTCGCTGTATAACACTAGGGTAGAGTACTGCTGGAGACAGGTCTGTCACTGTATAACACTGGGGTACAGTACTGCTGGAGACAGGTCTGTCACTGTATAACACGGGTACAGTACTGGTGGGGACAGGTCTGTCACTGTATAACACTGGGGTCCAGTACTTTTGGGGACAGGTCTGTAAATGTATAACCCTGGGCTTTATTACTATTGGGGACGGGTCTGTCACTGTATAACACTGGGGTACAGTACTGCTGGGGACAGTTCTGTCACTGTATAACACTGGGGTACAGTACTGGTGGGGACAGGCCTGTCACTGTATAACACTGGGGTACAGTACTGGTGGGGACAGGTCTGTCACTGTATAACACTGGGGTACAGTACTGGTGGGGACGGGTCTGTCACTGTATAACACTGGGGTACAGTACTGGTGGGGACAGGTCTGTCGCTGTATAATGCTGGAGTACAGTACTGGTGGGGACAGTTCTGTCACTGTATAACACGGGTACAGTACTGTTGGGGACAGGTCTGTCACTGTATAACACTGGGGTACAGTACTGGTGGGGACAGGTCTGTCACTGTATAACATTGGGGTACAGTTCTGGGGGGTACTGGTCTGTCACTGTATAACACGGGTACAGTACTGGTGGGGACAGGTCTGTCACTGTATAACATTGGGTTACAGTACTGCTGGAGACAGGTCTGTCACTGTATAACACGGGTACAGTACTGGTGGGGACAGGTCTGTCACTGTATAACACGAGTACAGTACTGGTGGGGACAGGTCTGTCACTGTATAACACGAGTACAGTACTGGTGGGGACAGGTCTGTGACTGTATAATACGGGTACAGTACTGGTTGGGACAGGTCTGTCACTGTATAACATTGGGGTACAGTACTGTTGGAGACAGGTCTGTCACTGTATAACTGGGGAACAATACTGGGGGGGATTGGTCTGTCACTGTATAACACTGGGGTACAGTACTGGTGGGGACAGTTCTGTCGCTGTATAACACTAGGGTAGAGTACTGCTGGAGACAGGTCTGTCACTGTATAACACTGGGGTACAGTACTGCTGGAGACAGGTCTGTCACTGTATAACACGGGTACAGTACTGGTGGGGACAGGTCTGTCACTGTATAACACTGGGGTCCAGTACTTTTGGGGACAGGTCTGTAAATGTATAACCCTGGGCTTTATTACTATTGGGGACGGGTCTGTCACTGTATAACACTGGGGTACAGTACTGCTGGGGACAGTTCTGTCGCTGTATAATGCTGGAGTACAGTGCTGGTGGGGACAGGTCTTCACTGTATAACACTGGGGTACAGTACTGGTGGGGACAGGTCTGTCACTGTATAACACTGGGGTACAGTACTGGTGGGGACAGGTCTGTCACTGTATAACACTGGGGTACAGTACTGGTGGGGACAGGTCTGTCACTGTATAACACTGGGGTACAGTACTGGTGGGGACAGGCCTGTCACTGTATAACACTGGGGTACAGTACTGGTGGGGACGGGTCTGTCACTGTATAACACTGGGGTACAGTACTGGTGGGGACAGGTCTGTCGCTGTATAATGCTGGAGTACAGTACTGGTGGGGACAGTTCTGTCACTGTATAACACGGGTACAGTACTGTTGGGGACAGGTCTGTCACTGTATAATGCTGGAGTACAGTGCTGGTGGGGACAGGTCTTCACAGTATAACACTGGGGTACAGTACTGGTGGGGACAGGTCTGTCACGGTATAACACTGGGGTACAGTACTGGTGGGGACAGGTCTGTCACTGTATAACACGAGTACAGTACTGGTGGGGACAGTTCTGTCACTGTATAACACGGGTACAGTACTGTTGGGGACAGGTCTGTCACTGTATAACATTGGGTTACAGTACTGCTGGAGACAGGTCTGTCACTGTATAACACGGGTACAGTACTGGTGGGGACAGGTCTGTCACTGTATAACACGAGTACAGTACTGGTGGGGACAGGTCTGTCACTGTATAACACGAGTACAGTACTGGTGGGGACAGGTCTGTGACTGTATAATACGGGTACAGTACTGGTTGGGACAGGTCTGTCACTGTATAACATTGGGGTACAGTACTGTTGGAGACAGGTCTGTCACTGTATAACTGGGGAACAATACTGGGGGGGATTGGTCTGTCACTGTATAACACTGGGGTACAGTACTGGTGGGGACAGTTCTGTCGCTGTATAACACTAGGGTAGAGTACTGCTGGAGACAGGTCTGTCACTGTATAACACTGGGGTACAGTACTGCTGGAGACAGGTCTGTCACTGTATAACACGGGTACAGTACTGGTGGGGACAGGTCTGTCACTGTATAACACTGGGGTCCAGTACTTTTGGGGACAGGTCTGTAAATGTATAACCCTGGGCTTTATTACTATTGGGGACGGGTCTGTCACTGTATAACACTGGGGTACAGTACTGCTGGGGACAGTTCTGTCACTGTATAACACTGGGGTACAGTACTGGTGGGGACAGGCCTGTCACTGTATAACACTGGGGTACAGTACTGGTGGGGACAGGTCTGTCACTGTATAACACTGGGGTACAGTACTGGTGGGGACGGGTCTGTCACTGTATAACACTGGGGTACAGTACTGGTGGGGACAGGTCTGTCGCTGTATAATGCTGGAGTACAGTACTGGTGGGGACAGTTCTGTCACTGTATAACACGGGTACAGTACTGTTGGGGACAGGTCTGTCACTGTATAACACTGGGGTACAGTACTGGTGGGGACAGGTCTGTCACTGTATAACATTGGGGTACAGTTCTGGTGGGGACAGGTCTGTCACTGTATAACACGGGTACAGTACTGGTGGGGACAGGTCTGTCACTGTATAACACTGGGGTACAGTACTGGTGGGGACAGGTCTGTCACTGTATAACACTGGGGTACAGTACTGGTGGGGACAGTTCTGTCACTGTATAACACGGGTACAGTACTGTTGGGGACAGGTCTGTCACTGTATAATATGGGTACAGTACTGGTGGGGACAGGTCTGTCTCTGTATAATACGGGTCCAGTAGTGGTGGGGACCGGTCTGTCACTGTATAACATTGGGGTACAGTACTGCTGGAGACAGGTCTGTCACTGTATATTTGGGGAACAGTACTGGTGGGGATTGGTCTGTCACTGTATAACACTGGGGTACAGTATTGGTGGGGACAGTTCTGTCACTGTATAACACTGGGGTACAATACTGGTGGGGACAGGTCTGTCACTGTATAACACTGGGGTACAGTACTGGTGGGGACAGTTCTGTCACTGTATAACACTGGGGTACAATACTGGTGGGGACAGGTCTGTCACTGTATAACACTGGGGTACAGTACTGGTGGGGACAGTTCTGTCACTGTATAACACTGGGGTACAATACTGGTGGGGACAGGTCTGTCACTGTATAACACTGGGGTACAGTACTGGTGGGGACAGGTCTGTCACTGTATAAGACTGGGGTACAGTACTGGTGGGGACAGTTCTGTCACTGTATAACACTGGGGTACGGTACTGGTGGGGACAGGTCTGTCACTGTATACCACTGGGGTACAGTACTGGTGGGGACAGGTCTGCCACTGTATAACACTGGGGTACAGTACTGGTGGGGACGGGTCTGTCACTGTATAACACTGGGGTACAGTACTGGTGGGGACAGGTCTGTCACTGTATAACACGGGTACAGTACTGTTGGGGACAGGTCTGTCACTGCATAATATGGGTACAGTACTGGTGGGGACAGGTATGTCACTGTATAACATTGGGGTACAGTACTGCTGGAGACTGGTCTGTCACTGTATAACACGGTTACAGTACTGGTGGGGACAGGTCTGTCACTGTATAACACTGGGGTACAGTACTGCTGGGGACTGTTCTGTCGCTGTATAATGCTGGAGTACAGTGCTGGTGGGGACAGGTCTGTCCCTGTATAACACTGGGGTACAGTACAGGTGGGGACAGTTCTCTCACTGTATAACACGGGTACAGTACTGGTGGGGACAGGTCAGTCACTGTATAGCACTGGGCTACAGTACTGGTGGGGACGCGTCTGTCACTGTTTAACACGGGTACAGTATTGGTGGGGACAGGTCTGTCACTGTATAACACTGGGGTACAGTACTGGTGGAGACAGGTCTGTCACTGTATAACATTGGGGTACAGTTCTGGTGGGGACGGGTCTGTCACTGTATAACACGGGTGCAGTAAAGGTCGGGACAGGTCTGTCACTGTATAACATTTGGGTACAGTCATGCTGGAGACAGGTCTTTCACTGTATGACACGGGTACACTACTGGTGGGAACAGGTCTGTCATTGTATAACACGTGTACAGTACTGGTGGGGACAGGTCTGTCACTTTATAACACTGGGGCCCAGTACTATTGGGGACGGGTCTGCCACTGTATAACACTGGGGTCCAGTACTATTGGGGACGGGTCTGTCACTGTATAACACTGGGGTACAGTACTGCTGAGGAAAGGTCTCTCGCTGTATAATACTGGGGTACAGTGCTGGTGAGGACAGGTCTGTCTCTGTATATCACAGGGGTACTGTACTGGTGGGGACAGATCTATCACTGTATAACACTGGGGTACAGTACTTGTGGTGACAGGAATGTCACTGTATAACAGTTGGGTATAGTACTGATGGGGTCGGATCTGTCACTGTATAACGCTGGGGTACAGTAATGATGGGGACAGGTATGTCACTTTATAACATTGGGGTACAGTACTGCTGGAGACAGGTCTCTCACTATATAACACTTGAGTACAGTACTGGTGGGGACATGTCTGTCACTGTAATACACTGGGGTACAGTACTGGTGGGGATAGGTCTGTCACTGTATAACACTGGGGTAGAGTACTGGTGGGGACAGGTCTGTCACTGTATAACACTGGGGTACAGTACTGATGGGGACAGGTCTGTCACTGTATAACACTGGGGTACAGTACTGGTGGGGACAGGTCTGTCACTGTATAACACTGGGGTACAGTACTGGTGGGGACAGGTCTGTCACTGTATAACACTGGGGTACAGTACTGGTGGGGACAGGTCTGTCACTGTATAACACTGGGGTACAGTACTCGTGGGGACAGGTCTGTCACTGTATAACACTGGGGTACAGTACTGGTGGGGACAGGTCTGTCACTGTATAACACTGGGCTACAGTAATGGTGGGGACAGGTCTGTCACTGTATAACATTGGGGTACAGTACTGTTGGGGACAGGTCCGTCTTTGTATAACACGGGTACAGTACTGGTGGGGACAGGTCTGTCACTGTATAACATTGGGGTACAGTAGTGGTGGGGACACGTCTGTCACTGTATAACATTGGGGTACAGTACTGCTGGAGACAGGTCTGTCACTTTATAACACGGTTACAGTGCTGCTTGGGACAGGTCTGTCACTGTATAACACTGGGGTCCAGTACTATTGGGGACAGGTCTGTCACTGTATGACACGGGTACCGTACTGGTGCGGACAGGTCTGTCACTGTATAACACTGGGATACGGTACTGGTGGGGATGGGTCTGTCACTGTATAACACTGGGGTACGGTACTGGTGGGGACAGGTCTGTCACTGTATAACACGGGTACAGTACTGGTGGGGACGGGTCTGTCACTGTATAACACTGGGGTACGGTACTGGTGGGGACAGGTCTTTCACTGTATAACACTGGGGTAGAGTACTGGTGGGGACAGGTCTGTCACTGTATAACACTGGGGTACAATTCTGGTGGGGACAGCACTGACATTGTTTCACACTGAGATCCAGTACTGGTGGGGACAGGTCTGTCCCTGTGTAACACTCGGGTCCAGTACTAATGGGGATGGGTCCGTCACTGTTTAACACTGGGGTACAGTACTGCTGGGGATGGGTCTGTCACTGTATAACACTGGGGTACAGTACTGCTGGGGACGGGTCTGTCACTGTATAACACTGGGGTACAGTGCTGGTGGGGACAGGTCTTCACACTATAACACTGGGGTACAGTACTTCTGGAGACAGGTCTGTCACTGTATAACACTGGGGTACAGTACTGGTGGGGACGGGTCTGTCACTGTATAACACTGGGGTACAGTACTGGTGGGGACAGGTCTGTCACTGTATAACACTGGTGTACAGTACTGGTGGGGACAGGTCTGTCACTGTATAACACTGAAGTACAGTACTGGTGGGGACAGGTCTGTCACTGTATAACACTGGGGTACAGTACTGGTGGGGACAGGTCTGTTTCTGTATAACACTGGGGTACAGTTATTGGTGGGGACAGGTCTGTCACTGTATAACTGGGGTACAGTACTGGGGGGGACTGGTCTGTCACTGTATAACACTGGGGTACAGTACTAGTGGGGACAGGTCTGTCACGGTATAACACCGGGGTACAGTACTGGTGGGGACGAGTCTGTCACTGTATAACACGAGTACAGTACTGGTGGGGACAGGTCTGTTACTGTATAACACTGGGGTACAGTTATTGGTGGGGACAGGTCTGTCACTGTATAACTGGGGTACAGTACTGGGTGGGACTGGTCTGTCACTGTATAACAGTGGGGTACAGTACTGGTGGGGACAGTTCTGTCACTGTATAACACGGGTACAGTACTGTTGGGGACAGGTCTGTCACTGTATAATACGGGTACAGTTCTGGTGGGGACAGGTCTGTCACTGTATAACATTGGGGTACAGTACTGCTGGAGACATGTCTGTCACTTTATAACATGGGTACTGTACTGGTGGGGACAGGTCTGTCACTGTATAACACGAGTACAGTACTGGTGGGGACAGGTCTGTCACTGTATAACACGAGTACAGTACTGGTGGGGACAGGTCTGTGACTGTATAATACGGGTACAGTACTGGTGGGGACAGGTCTGTCACTGTATAACATTGGGGTACAGTACTGCTGGAGACAGGTCTGTCACTGTATAACTGGGGAACAGTACTGGGGGGGATTGGTCTGTCACTGTATAACACTGGGGTACAGTACTGGTGGGGACGAGTCTGTCACTGTATAACACGAGTACAGTACTGGTGGGGACAGGTCTGTCACTGTATAACACTGGGGTACAGTTATTGGTGGGGACAGGTCTGTCACTGTATAACTGGGGTACAGTACTGGGGGGGACTGGTCTGTCACTGTATAACACTGGGGTACAGTACTGGTGGGGACAGTTCTGTCACTGTATAACACGGGTACAGTACTGTTGGGGACAGGTCTGTCACTGTATAATACGGGTACAGTTCTGGTGGGGACAGGTCTGTCACTGTATAACATTGGGGTACAGTACTGCTGGAGACAGGTCTGTCACAGTATAACATGGGTACAGTACTGGTGGGGACAGGTCTGTCACTGTATAACACGAGTACAGTACTGGTGGGGACAGGTCTGTCACTGTATAACACGAGTACAGTACTGGTGGGGACAGGTCTGTGACTGTATAATACGGGTACAGTACTGGTGGGGACAGGTCTGTCACTGTATAACATTGGGGTACAGTACTGCTGGAGACAGGTCTGTCACGGTATAACTGGGGAACAGTACTGGGGGGGATTGGTCTGTCACTGTATAACACTGGGGTACAGTACTGGTGGGGACAGTTCTGTCACTGTATAACACGGGTACAGTACTTTTGGGGACAGGTCTGTCACTGTATAATACGGGTACAGTACTGGTGGGGACAGGTCTGTCACTGTATAACATTGGGGTACAGTACTGCTGGAGACAGGTCTGTCACTGTATAACACTGGGGTACAGTACTGGTGGGGACAGGTCTGTCACTGTATAACACGGTTACAGTACTGGTGGAGACATGTCTGTCACTGTATAACACTGGGGTCCAGTACTATTGGGGACAGGTCTGTAAATGTATAACACTGGGGTACAGTACTGGTGGGGACGGGTCTGTCACTGTATTACACTGGGGTACAGTACTGGTGGGGACGGGTCTGTCACTGTATAACACTGGGGTGCAGTTATTGGTGGGGACAGGTCTGTCTCTGTATAACATTGGCGTACAGTACTGGTGGGGACAGGTCTGTCTCTGTATAACACGGGTACAGTACTGGTGGCGACAGGTCTGTCACTGTAAAACCCGGGTACAGTACTGGTGGGGACAGGTCTGTCACTGTATAACATGGGTACAGTACTGGTGGGGACAGGTCTGTCACTGTAAAACCTGGGTACAGTACTGGTGGGGACAGGTCTGTCACTGTATAACACGGGTACAGTGCTGGTGGGGACAGGTCTGTCACAGTATAACACTGGGGTACAGTACTGTTGGGGACTGGTCTGTCACTGTATAATACTGGGTGCAGTACTGCTGGGGACAGGTATGTCACTGTACAACACTGGGATACAATACATGTGGGGACAGGTCTGTCACTGTATAACACTGGGGTACAATACTGGTGGGGACAGGTCTGTCACTCTATTACACGGTTACAGGACTGGTGCGCACAGGTCTGTGACTGTATAACACTGGGGTGCAGTACTGCTGTAGACAGGTCTGTCACTGTATAACATGGGTACAGTATTGGTGGGGAGAGGTCTGTCACTGTATAACAAGAGTACAGTACTGGTGGGGACAGGTCTGTCACTGTATAACACGGGTACAGTACTGGTGGGGACGGGTCTGTCACTGTATAACACTGGGGTACAGTATTGGTGGGGACAGGTCTTTCACTGTATAACATTGGGGTACAGTACTGGTGGGGACAGGTCTGTCACTGTATAACACGGGTACAGTACTGGTGGGGACAGGTCTGTCACTGTAAAACCCGGGTACAGTACTGGTGGGGACAGGTCTGTCACTGTATAACACGGGTACAGTACTTTTGGGGACAGGTCTGTCACTGTATAATACGGGTACAGTACTGGTGGGGACAGGTCTGTCACTGTATAACATTGGGGTACAGTACTGGTGGGGAGAGGTCTGTCACTGTATAACAAGAGTACAGTACTGGTGGGGACAGGTCTGTCACTGTATAACACGGGTACAGTACTGGTGGGGACGGGTCTGTCACTGTATAACACTGGGGTACAGTACTGGTGGGGACAGGTCTTTCACTGTATAACATTGGGGTACAGTACTGGTGGGGACAGGTCTGTCACTGTATAACACGGGTACAGTACTGGTGGGGACAGGTCTGTCACTGTAAAACCCGGGTACAGTACTGGTGGGGACAGGTCTGTCACTGTATAACACGGGTACAGTACTTTTGGGGACAGGTCTGTCACTGTATAATACGGGTACAGTACTGGTGGGGACAGGTCTGTCACTGTATAACATTGGGGTGCAGTACTGCTGGAGACAGGTCTGTCACTGTATAACACTGGGGTACAGTACTGGTGGGGACAGGTCTGTCACTGTATAACATTGGGGTACAGTACTGCTGGAGACAGGTCTGTCACTGTATAACACGGTTACAGTACTGGTGGGGACAGGTCTGTCACTGTATAACACTGGGGTCCAGTACTATTGGGGACAGGTCTGTAAATGTATAACACTGGGCTTTATTACTATTGGGGACGGGTCTGTCACTGTATAACACGAGTACAGTACTGGTGGGGACAGGTCTGTCACTGTATAACACGAGTACAGTACTGGTGGGGACAGGTCTGTGACTGTATAATACGGGTACAGTACTGGTGGGGACAGGTCTGTCACTGTATAACATTGGGGTACAGTACTGCTGGAGACAGGTCTGTCACTGTATAACTGGGGAACAGTACTGGGGGGGATTGGTCTGTCACTGTATAACACTGGGGTACAGTACTGGTGGGGACAGTTCTGTCACTGTATAACACGGGTACAGTACTTTTGGGGACAGGTCTGTCACTGTATAATACGGGTACAGTACTGGTGGGGACAGGTCTGTCACTGTATAACATTGGGGTACAGTACTGCTGGAGACAGGTCTGTCACTGTATAACACTGGGGTACAGTACTGGTGGGGACAGGTCTGTCACTGTACAACACGGTTACAGTACTGGTGGGGACATGTCTGTCACTGTATAACACTGGGGTCCAGTACTATTGGGGACAGGTCTGTAAATGTATAACACTGGGGTACGGTACTGGTGGGGACGGGTCTGTCACTGTATTACACTGGGGTACAGTACTGGTGGGGACGGGTCTGTCACTGTATAACACTGGGGTGCAGTTATTGGTGGGGACAGGTCTGTCTCTGTATAACATTGGCGTACAGTACTGGTGGGGACAGGTCTGTCTCTGTATAACACAGGTACAGTACTGGTGGGGACAGGTCTGTCACTGTAAAACCCGGTTACAGTACTGGTGGGGACAGGTCTGTCACTGTATAACATGGGTACAGTACTGGTGGGGACAGGTCTGTCACTGTAAAACCTGGGTACAGTACTGGTGGGGACAGGTCTGTCACTGTATAACACGGGTACAGTGCTGGTGGGGACAGGTCTGTCACAGTATAACACTGGGGTACAGTACTGTTGGGGACTGGTCTGTCACTGTATAATACTGGGTGCAGTACTGCTGGGGACAGGTATGTCACTGTACAACACTGGGGTACAATACATGTGGGGACAGGTCTGTCACTGTATAACACTGGGGTACAATACTGGTGGGGACAGGTCTGTCACTCTATTACACGGTTACAGGACTGCTGCGCACAGGTCTGTGACTGTATAACACTGGGGTGCAGTACTGCTGTAGACAGGTCTGTCACTGTATAACATGGGTACAGTACTGGTGGGGAGAGGTCTGTCACTGTATAACAAGAGTACAGTACTGGTGGGGACAGGTCTGTCACTGTATAACACGGGTACAGTACTGGTGGGGACGGGTCTGTCACTGTATAACACTGGGGTACAGTATTGGTGGGGACAGGTCTTTCACTGTATAACATTGGGGTACAGTACTGGTGGGGACAGGTCTGTCACTGTATAACACGGGTACAGTACTGGTGGGGACAGGTCTGTCACTGTAAAACCCGGGTACAGTACTGGTGGGGACAGGTCTGTCACTGTATAACACGGGTACAGTACTTTTGGGGACAGGTCTGTCACTGTATAATACGGGTACAGTACTGGTGGGGACAGGTCTGTCACTGTATAACATTGGGGTGCAGTACTGCTGGAGACAGGTCTGTCACTGTATAACACTGGGGTACAGTGCTGGTGGGGACAGGTCTGTCACTGTATAACATTGGGGTACAGTACTGGTGGGGAGAGGTCTGTCACTGTATAACAAGAGTACAGTACTGGTGGGGACAGGTCTGTCACTGTATAACACGGGTACAGTACTGGTGGGGACGGGTCTGTCACTGTATAACACTGGGGTACAGTACTGGTGGGGACAGGTCTTTCACTGTATAACATTGGGGTACAGTACTGGTGGGGACAGGTCTGTCACTGTATAACACGGGTACAGTACTGGTGGGGACAGGTCTGTCACTGTAAAACCCGGGTACAGTACTGGTGGGGACAGGTCTGTCACTGTATAACACGGGTACAGTACTTTTGGGGACAGGTCTGTCACTGTATAATACGGGTACAGTACTGGTGGGGACAGGTCTGTCACTGTATAACATTGGGGTGCAGTACTGCTGGAGACAGGTCTGTCACTGTATAACACTGGGGTACAGTACTGGTGGGGACAGGTCTGTCACTGTATAACATTGGGGTACAGTACTGCTGGAGACAGGTCTGTCACTGTATAACACGGTTACAGTACTGGTGGGGACAGGTCTGTCACTGTATAACACTGGGGTCCAGTACTATTGGGGACGGGTCTGTAAATGTATAACACTGGGCTTTATTACTATTGGGGACGGGTCTGTCACTGTATAACACTGGGGTACAGTACTGCTGGGGACAGTTCTGTCGCTGTATAATGCTGGAGTACAGTGCTGGTGGGGACAGGTCTGTCACTGTATAACACTGGGGTACAGTACTGGTGGGGACAGGTCTGTCACTATATAACACGAGTACAGTACTGGTGGGGACAGGTCTGCCACTGTATAACACGAGTACAGTACTGGTGGGGACAGGTCTGTGACTGTATAATACGGGTACAGTACTGGTGGGGACAGGTCTGTCACTGTATAACATTGGGGTACAGTACTGCTGGAGACAGGTCTGTCACTGTATAACTGGGGAACAGTACTGGGGGGGATTGGTCTGTCACTGTATAACACTGGGGTACAGTACTGGTGGGGACAGTTCTGTCACTGTATAACACGGGTACAGTACTTTTGGGGACAGGTCTGTCACTGAATAATACGGGTACAGTACTGGTGGGGACAGGTCTGTCACTGTATAACATTGGGGTACAGTACTGCTGGAGACAGGTCTGTCACTGTATAACACTGGGGTACAGTACTGGTGGGGACAGGTCTGTCACTGTATAACATTGGGGTACAGTACTGGTGGGGACAGGTCTGTCTCTGTATAACACGAGTACAGTACTGGTGGGGACAGGTCTGTCACTGTAAAACCCGGGTACAGTACTGGTGGGGACAGGTCTGTCAGTGTATAACACGGGTACAGTACTGGTGGGGACAGGTCTGTCACTGTAAAACCCGGGTACAGTACTGGTGGGGACAGGTCTGTCACTGTATAACACGGGTACAGTGCTGGTGGGGACAGGTCTGTCACAGTATAACACTGGGGTACAGTACTGTTGGGGACTGGTCTGTCACTGTATAATACTGGGTGCAGTACTGCTGGGGACAGGTATGTCACTGTACAACACTGGGGTACAATACATGTGGGGACAGGTCTGTCACTGTATAACACTGGGGTACAATACTGGTGGGGACAGGTCTGTCACTCTATTACATGGTTACAGGACTGGTGCGCACAGGTCTGTGACTCTATAACACTGGGGTGCAGTACTGCTGTAGACAGGTCTGTCACTGTATAACATGGGTACAGTACTGGTGAGGAGAGGTGTGTCACTGTATAACAAGAGTACAGTACTGGTGGGGACAGGTCTGTCACTGTATAACACGGGTACAGTACTGGTGGGGACGGGTCTGTCACTGTATAACACTGGGGTACAGTACTGTTGGGGACTGGTCTGTCACTGTATAACACTGGGGTACAGTACTGGTGGGGACAGGTCTTTCACTGTATAACATTGGGGTACAGTACTGGTGGGGACAGGTCTGTCACTGTATAACACGGGTACAGTACTGGTGGGGACAGGTCTGTCACTGTAAAACCCGGGTACAGTACTGGTGGGGACAGGTCTGTCACTGTATAACACGGGTACAGTACTTTTGGGGACAGGTCTGTCACTGTATAATACGGGTACAGTACTGGTGGGGACAGGTCTGTCACTGTATAACATTGGGGTGCAGTACTGTTGGAGACAGGTCTGTCACTGTATAACACTGGGGTACAGTACTGGTGGGGACAGGTCTGTCACTGTATAACATTGGGGTACAGTACTGCTGGAGACAGGTCTGTCACTGTATAACACGGTTACAGTACTGGTGGGGACAGGTCTGTCACTGTATAACACTGGGGTCCAGTACTATTGGGGACGGGTCTGTAAATGTATAACACTGGGCTTTATTACTATTGGGGACGGGTCTGTCACTGTATAACAATGGGGTACAGTACTGCTGGGGACAGTTCTGTCGCTGTATAATGCTGGAGTACAGTGCTGGTGGGGACAGGTCTGTCACTGTATAACACTGGGGTACAGTACTGGTGGGGACAGGTCTGTCACTGTATAACACGAGTACAGTACTGGTGGGGACAGGTCTGCCACTGTATAACACGAGTACAGTACTGGTGGGGACAGGTCTGTGACTGTATAATACGGGTACAGTACTGGTGGGGACAGGTCTGTCACTGTATAACATTGGGGTACAGTACTGCTGGAGACAGGTCTGTCACTGTATAACACTGGGGTAAAGTACTGGTGGGGACGGGTCTGTCACTGTATAACACTGGGTTACAGTTATTGGTGGGGACAGGTCTGTCACTGTATAACACTGGGGTACAGTACTGGTGGGGACGGGTCTGTCACTGTATAACACTGGGGTACAGTACTGGTGGGGACGGGTCTGTCACTGTATAACACTGGGGTACAGTAGTGTGGGGACAGGTCTGTCACTGTATAACACTGGGGTACAGTACTGGTGGGGACGGGTCTGTCACTATTACACTGGGGTACAGTACTGGTGGGGACGGGTCTGTCACTGTATAACACTGGGGTGCAGTTATTGGTGGGGACAGGTCTGTCACTGTATAACATTGGGGTACAGTACTGGTGGGGACAGGTCTGTCTCTGTATAACACGGGTACAGTGCTGCTGGGGACAGGTCTGTCAATGTAAAACCCGGGTACAATACTGGTGGGGACAGGTCTGTCACTCTATTACACGGTTACAGGACTGGTGCGCACAGGTCTGTGACTGTATAACACTGGGGTACAGTACTGCTGGAGACAGGTCTGTCACTGTATAACATGGGTACAGTACTGGTGGGGAGAGGTCTGTCACTGGATAACACGAGTACAGTACTGGTGGGGACCAGTCTGTCACTGTATAACACGGGTACAGTACTGGTGGGGACGGGTCTGTCACTGTATAACACTGGGGTACAGTACTGGTGGGGACAGGTCTGTGACTGTAAAACTGGGGTACAGTACTGGTGGGGACAGGTCTCTCACTGTATAACACGGGTACAGTACTGGTGGGGACAGGTTTGTCACAGTATAACACTGGGGTACAGTACTGGTGGGGACTGGTCTGTCACTGTAAAACACTGGGGTAAAGTACTGTTGGGGACTGGTCTGTCACTGTATAATACTGGGTACAGTACTGCTGGGGACAGGTATGTCACGGTACAACACTGGGGTACAATACTAGTGGGGACAGGTCTGTCACTGTATAACACTGGGGTACAATACTGGTGGGGAGAGGTCTGTCACTGTATTACACGGTTACAGGGCTGGTGCGGACAGGTCTGTCACTGTATTACACTGGGGTACAGTACTGCTGGAGACAGGTCTGTCACTGTATAACATGGGTACAGTACTGGTGGGGACAGGTCTGTCACTGTATAACACGAGTACAGTACTGGTGGGGACAGGTCTGTCACTGTATAACACGAGTACAGTACTGGTGGGGACAGGTCTGTGACTGTATAACACGGGTAAAGTACTGTTGGGGACAGGTCTGTCACTGTATAATACGGGTACAGTACTGGTGGGGACAGGTCTGTCACTGTATAATACGGGTACAGTACTGTTGGGGACAGGTCTGTCACTGTATAACATTGGGGTACAGTACTGCTGGAGACAGGTCTGTCACTGTATAACTGGGGAACTGTACTGGTGGGGATTGGTCTGTCACTGTATAACACTGGGGCACAGTACTGGTGGGGACAGTTCTGACACTGTATAACACGGGTACAGTACTGTTGGGGACAGTTCTGTCACTGTATAATACGGGTACAGTACTGGTGGGGACAGGTCTGTCACTGTATAACATTGGGGTACAGTACTGCTGGAGACAGGTCTGTCACTGTATAACACGGTTACAGTACTGGTGGGGACAGGTCTGTCACTGTATAACACTGGGGTCCAGTACTATTGGGGACAGGTCTGTAAATGTATAACACTGGGCTTTATTACTATTGGGGACGGGTCTGTCACTGTATAACACTGGGGTACAGCTCTGCTGGGGACAGTTCTGTCGCTGTATAATGCTGGAGTACAGTGCTGGTGGGGACAGGTCTGTCACTGTATAACACTGGGGCACAGTACTGGTTGGGACAGGTCTGTCACTGTATAACACTGGGGTGCAGTACTGGGGGGTACTGGTCTGTCACTGTATAACACTGGGGTACAGTACTGGTGGGGACAGTTCTGTCACTGTATAACACGGGTACAGTACTGTTGGGGACAGGTCTGTCACTGTATAACACGGGTACACTACTGGTGGAGATAGGTCTGTCACTGTATAACATGGGTACAGTACTGGTGGGGACAGGTCTGTCACTGTATAACATTGGAGTACAGTACTGCTGCAGATAGGTCTGACACTGTATGACACGGGTACAGTACTGGTGGGGACGGGTCTGTCACTGTATAACACTGGGGTACAGTACTGGTGGGGACAGGTCTGTCACTGTATAACATTGGGGTACAGTACTGGTGGGGACAGTTCTGTCACTGTATAACACGGGTGCAGTACTGGTGGGGACAGGTCTGTCACAGTATAACACTGGGGTACAGTACTGGTGGGGACAGGTCTGTCACTGTAAAACACTGGGGTACAGTACTGTTGGGGACTGGTCTGTCACTGTATAATACTGGGTACAGTACTGCTGGGGACAGGTATGTCACTGTACAACACTGGGGTACAATACTAGTGGGGACAGGTCTGTCATTGTATAACACTGGGGTACAATACTGGTGGGGACAGGTCTGTCACTGTATTACACGGTTACAGGACTGGTGCGGACAGGTCTCTGACTGTATAACACTGGGGTACAGTACTGGTGGGGACAGGTCTGTCACTGTGTAACACTGGGGTACTGTACTGGTGGGGACGAGTCTGTCACTGTATAACACTGGGGTACAATACTCGTGGGGATTTGTCTGTCACTGTATAACACTGGGCTGCAGTACAGGTGGGGACAGATATGTCACTCTATATCACTGGGGTACAGTACTGGTGGCGACAGGAATGTCACTTTATAACACTTGGGTATCGTACTGATGGGGTCGGATCTGTCACTGTATAACAATGGGGTACACTAATGATGGGGAAAGGTCTGTCACTTTATAACATTGGGGTACAGTACTGCTGGAGACAGGTCTGTCACGGTATAACACGGGTACAGTACTGGTGGGGATGGGTCTGTCACTGTATAGCACTGGGGTACAATACTGGTGGGGACAGGTCTGTCGCTGTATAACATTGGGGTACAGTACTGGTGGGGACAGGTCTGTCACTGTATAACACGGGTACAGTACTGGTGGGGACAGGTCTGTCACTGTATAACACTGGAGTGCAGTACTGCTGGAGACAGGTCTGTCACTGTATAACACGGGTACAGTACTGGTGGGGACGGGTCTGACACTGTATAACACTGGGGTACAGTACTGGTGGGGACAGGTCTTTCACTGTATAACATTGGGGTACAGTACTGGTGGGGACAGGTCTGTCACTGTATAACACGGGTACAGTACTGGTGGGGAGAGGTCTGTCACTGTATAACAAGAGTACAGTACTGGTGGGGACAGGTCTGTCACTGTATAACACGGGTACAGTACTGGTGGGGACGGGTCTGTCACTGTATAACACTGGGGTACAGTACTGGTGGGGACAGGTCTTTCACTGTATAACATTGGGGTACAGTACTGGTGGGGACAGGTCTGTCACTGTATAACACGGGTACAGTACTGGTGGGGACAGGTCTGTCACTGTAAAACCCGGGTACAGTACTGGTGGGGACAGGTCTGTCACTGTATAACACGGGTACAGTACTATTGGGGACAGGTCTGTCACTGTATAATACGGGTACAGTACTGGTGGGGACAGGTCTGTCACTGTATAACATTGGGGTGCAGTACTGCTGGAGACAGGTCTGTCACTGTATAACACTGGGGTACAGTACTGGTGGGGACAGGTCTGTCACTGTATAACATTGGGGTACAGTACTGCTGGAGACAGGTCTGTCACTGTATAACACGGTTACAGTACTGGTGGGGACAGGTCTGTCACTGTATAACACTGGGGTCCAGTACTATTGGGGACAGGTCTGTAAATGTATAACACTGGGCTTTATTACTATTGGGGACGGGTCTGTCACTGTATAACATTGGGGTACAGTACTGCTGGGGACAGTTCTGTCGCTGTATAATGCTGGAGTACAGTGCTGGTGGGGACAGGTCTGTCACTATATAACACTGGGGTACAGTACTGGTGGGGACAGGTCTGTCACTGTATAACACGAGTACAGTACTGGTGGGGACAGGTCTGTCACTGTATAACACGAGTACAGTACTGGTGGGGACAGGTCTGTGACTGTATAATACGGGTACAGTACTGGTGGGGACAGGTCTGTCACTGTATCAGGTCTGTCACTGTATAACATTGGGGTACAGTACTGCTGGAGACAGGTCTGTCACTGTATAACTGGGGAACAGTACTGGGGGGGATTGGTCTGTCACTGTATAACACTGGGGTACAGTACTGGTGGGGACAGTTCTGTCACTGTATAACACGGGTACAGTACTTTTGGGGACAGGTCTGTCACTGAATAATACGGGTACAGTACTGGTGGGGACAGGTCTGTCACTGTATAACATTGGGGTACAGTACTGCTGGAGACAGGTCTGTCACTGTATAACACTGGGGTACAGTACTGGTGGGGACAGGTCTGTCACTGTATAACATTGGGGTACAGTACTGGTGGGGACAGGTCTGTCTCTGTATAACACGGGTACAGTACTGGTGGGGACAGGTCTGTCACTTTATAACACTGGAGTCCAGTACTATTGGGGACAGGTCTGTAAATGTATAACACTGGGCTTTATTACTATTGGGGACGGGTCTGTCACTGTATAACACTGGGGTACAGTACTGCTGGGGACAGTTCTGTCGCTGTATAATGCTGGAGTACAGTGCTGGTGGGGACAGGTCTGTCACTGTATAACACTTGGGTACAGTACTGGTGGGGACAGGTCTGTCACTGTATAACACTGGGGTACAGTACTGGTGGGGACGGGTCTGTCACTGTATAACACTGGGGTACAGTTATTGGTGGGGACAGGTCTGTCACTGTATAACACTGGGGTACAGTACTGGTGGGGACGGGTCTGTCACTGTATAACACTGGGGTACAGTACTGGTGGGGACGGGTCTGTCACTGTATAACACTGGGGTACAGTACTGTGGGGACAGGTCTGTCACTGTATAACACTGGGGTACAGTACTGGTGGGGACGGGTCTGTCACTATTACACTGGGGTACAGTACTGGTGGGGACGGGTCTGTCACTGTATAACACTGGGGTGCAGTTATTGGTGGGGACAGGTCTGTCACTGTATAACATTGGGGTACAGTACTGGTGGGGACAGGTCTGTCTCTGTATAACACGGGTACAGTACTGGTGGGGACAGGTCTGTCAATGTAAAACCCGGGTACAGTACTGGTGGGGACAGGTCTGTCACTGTATAACACGGGTACAGTACTGGTGGGGACAGGTCTGTCACTATAAAACCCGGGTGCAGTACTGGTGGGGACAGGTCTGTCACTGTATAACACGGGTACAGTGCTCGTGGGGACAGGTCTGTCACAGTATAACACTGGGGTACAGTACTGTTGGGGACTGGTCTGTCACTGTATAATACTGGGTGCAGTACTGCTGGGGACAGGTATGTCACTGTACAACACTGGGGTACAATACATGTGGGGACAGGTCTGTCACTGTATAACACTGGGGTACAATACTGGTGGGGACAGGTCTGTCACTCTATTACACGGTTACAGGACTGGTGCGCACAGGTCTGTGACTGTATAACACTGGGGTACAGTACTGCTGGAGACAGGTCTGTCACTGTATAACATGGGTACAGTACTGGTGGGGAGAGGTCTGTCACTGGATAACACGAGTACAATACTGGTGGGGACCGGTCTGTCACTGTATAACACGGGTACAGTACTGGTGGGGACGGGTCTGTCACTGTATAACACTGGGGTACAGTACTGGTGGGGACAGGTCTGTGACTGTAAAACTGGGTACAGTACTGGTGGGGACAGGTCTGTCACTGTATAACACGGGTACAGTACTGGTGGGGACAGGTCTGTCACAGTATAACACTGGGGTACAGTACTGGTGGGGACTGGTCTGTCACTGTAAAACACTGGGGTAAAGTACTGTTGGGGACTGGTCTGTCACTGTATAATACTGGGTACAGTACTGCTGGGGACAGGTATGTCACGGTACAACACTGGGGTACAATACTAGTGGGGACAGGTCTGTCACTGTATAACACTGGGGTACAATACTGGTGGGGAGAGGTCTGTCACTGTATTACACGGTTACAGGGCTGGTGCGGACAGGTCTGTCACTGTATAACACTGGGGTACAGTACTGCTGGAGACAGGTCTGTCACTGTATAACATGGGTACAGTACTGGTGGGGACAGGTCTGTCACTGTATAACACGAGTACAGTACTGGTGGGGACAGGTCTGTCACTGTATAACACGAGTACAGTACTGGTGGGGACAGGTCTGTGACTGTATAACACGGGTAAAGTACTGTTGGGGGCAGGTCTGTCACTGTATAATACGGGTACAGTACTGGTGGGGACAGGTCTGTCACTGTATAATACGGGTACAGTACTGTTGGGGACAGGTCTGTCACTGTATAACATTGGGGTACAGTACTGCTGGAGACAGGTCTGTCACTGTATAACACTGGGGTCCAGTATATTGGGGACAGGTCTGTAAATGTATAACACTGGGCTTTATTACTATTGGGGACGGGTCTGTCACTGTATAACACTGGGGTACAGCTCTGCTGGGGACAGTTCTGTCGCTGTATAATGCTGGAGTACAGTGCTGGTGGGGACAGGTCTGTCACTGTATAACACTGGGGAACAGTACTGGTTGGGACAGGTCTGTCACTGTATAACACTGGGGTGCAGTACTGGGGGGTACTGGTCTGTCACTGTATAACACTGGGGTACAGTACTGGTGGAGACAGTTCTGTCACTGTATAACACGGGTACAGTACTGTTGGGGACAGGTCTGTCACTGTATAACACGGGTACACTACTGGTGGAGATAGGTCTGTCACTGTATAACATGGGTACAGTACTGGTGGGGACAGGTCTGTCACTGTATAACATTGGAGTACAGTACTGCTGCAGATAGGTCTGACACTGTATGACACGGGTACAGTACTGGTGGGGACGGGTCTGTCACTGTATAACACTGGGGTACAGTACTGGTGGGGACAGGTCTGTCACTGTATAACATTGGGGTACAGTACTGGTGGGGACAGTTCTGTCACTGTATAACACGGGTACAGTACTGGTGGGGACAGGTCTGTCACAGTATAACACTGGGGTACAGTACTGGTGGGGACAGGTCTGTCACTGTAAAACACTGGGGTACAGTACTGTTGGGGACTGGTCTGTCACTGTATAATACTGGGTATAGTACTGCTGGGGACAGGTATGTCACTGTACAACACTGGGGTACAATACTAGTGGGGACAGGTCTGTCATTGTATAACACTGGGGTACAATACTGGTGGGGACAGGTCTGTCACTGTATTACACGGTTACAGGACTGGTGCGGACAGGTCTGTGACTGTATAACACTGGGGTACAGTACTGGTGGGGACAGGTCTGTCACTGTGTAACACTGGGGTACTGTACTGGTGGGGACGAGTCTGTCACTGTATAACACTGGGGTACAATACTCGTGGGGATTTGTCTGTCACTGTATAACACTGGGCTGCAGTACAGGTGGGGACAGATATGTCACTCTATTTCACTGGGGTACAGTACTGGTGGCGACAGGAATGTCACTTTATAACACTTGGGTATCGTACTGATGGGGTCGGATCTGTCACTGTATAACAATGGGGTACACTAATGATGGGGAAAGGTCTGTCACTTTATAACATTGGGGTACAGTACTGCTGGAGACAGGTCTGTCACGGTATAACACGGGTACAGTACTGGTGGGGATGGGTCTGTCACTGTATAGCACTGGGGTACAATACTGGTGGGGACAGGTCTGTCGCTGTATAACATTGGGGTACAGTACTGGTGGGGACAGGTCTGTCACTGTATAACACGGGTACAGTACTGGTGGGGACAGGTCTGTCACTGTATAACACTGGGCTACAGTACGGGTGGGGACAGATATGTCACACTATATCACTGGGGTACAGTACTGGTGGCGACAGGAATGTCACTGTATAACACTTGGGTATAGTACTGATGGGGTCGGATCTGTCACTGTATAACACTGTGGTACACTAATGATTGGGAAAGGTCTGTCACTTTATAACATTGGGGTACAGTACTGCTGGAGACAGGTCTGTCACTGTATAACACGGGTACAGTACTGGTGGGGACGGGTCTGTCACTGTATAGCACTGGGGTACAAGACTGGTGGGGACAGGTCTGTCACTGCATAATACTGGGGTACAGTACTGGTGGGGACAGTCTGTCACTGTATAACACGGGTACAATACTGGTGGGGACAGGTCTGCCACAGTATAACACTGGGGTACAGTACTGTTGGGGACTGGTCTGTCACTGTATAATACTGGGTACAGTACTGCTGGGGACAGGTATGTCACTGTACAACACTGGGGTACAATACTAGTGGGGACAGGTCTGTCACTGTATAACACTGGGGTACAATACTATTGGGGAGAGGTCTGTCACTGTATTACACTGTTACAGGACTGGTGCGGACAGGTCTGTCACTGTATAACACTGGGGTACAGTACTGCTGGAGACAGGTCTGTCACTGTATAACATGAGTACAGTACTGGTGGGGACAGGTTTGTCACTGTATAACACGAGTACAGTACTGGTGGGGACAGGTCTGTGACTGTATAATACGGGTACAGTACTGGTGTGGACAGGTCTGTCACTGTATAACATTGGAGCACAGTACTGCTGGAGACAGGTCTGTCACTGTATAACTGGTGAACAGTACTGGGGGGGATTGGTCTGTCACTGTATAACAGTGGGGTACAGTACTGGTGGGGACAGTTCTGTCACTGTATAACACGGGTACAGTACTGTTGGGGACAGGTCTGTCACTGTATAATACGGGTACAGTACTGTTGGGGACAGGTCTGTCACTGTATAACATTGGGGTACAGTACTGCTGGAGACAGGTCTGTCACGGTATAACACGGTTACAGTACTGGTGGGGACAGGTCTGTCACTGTATAACACTGGGGTCCAGTACTATTGGGGACGGGTCTGTCACTGTATAACACTGGGGTACAGCTCTGCTGGGGCAGTTCTGTCGCTGTATAATGCTGGAGTACAGTGCTGGTGGGGACAGGTCTGTCACTGTATAACACTGGGGTACAGTACTGGTGGAGACAGGTCTGTCACTGTATAACACTGGGGTACAGTACTGGTGGGGATGGGTCTGTCACTGTATAACACTGGCGTACAGTTATTGGTGGGGACAGGTCTGTCACTGTATAACACTGGGGTACAGTACTGGTGGGGACAGGTAGGTCACTGTATAACACTGGGGTACATTACTGGTGGGGATGTGTCTGTCACTGTATAACACTGGGGTACAGTACTGGTGGGGACGGGTCTGTCACTGTATAACACTGGGGTACAGTACTGCTGAGGAAAGGTCTCTCGCTGTATAATACTGGGGTACAGTGCTGGTGGGGACAGGTCTGTCTCTGTATATCACTGGGGTACTGTACTGGTGGGGACAGGTCTATCACTGTATAACACTGGGCTACAGTACGGGTGGGGTCAGATATGTCACACTATATCACTGGGGTACAGTACTGGTGGCGACAGGAATGTCACTGTATAACACTTGGGTATAGTACTGATGGGGTCGGATCTATCACTGTATAACACTGTGGTACACTAATGATCGGGAAAGGTCTGTCACTTTATAACATTGGGGTACAGTACTGCTGGAGACAGGTCTGTCACTGCATAACACGGGTACAGTACTGGTGGGGACGGGTCTGTCACTGTATAGCGCTGGGGTACAATACTGGTGGGGACAGGTCTGTCACTGCATAACACTGGGGTACAGTACTGGTGGGGACAGGTCTGTCACAGTATAACACTGGAGTACAGTACTGGTGGGGACAGGTCTGTCACTGTAAAACACTGTGGTACAGTACTGTTGGGGACTGGTCTGTCACTGTATAATACTGGGTACAGTACTGCTGGGGACAGGTATGTCACTGTACAACACTGGGGTACAATACTAGTGGGGACAGGTCTGTCACTGTATAAAACTGGGCTACAATACTGGTGGGGACAGGTCTGTCGCTGTATTACACTGGGGTACAATACTGGTGGGGAGAGGTCTGTCACTGTATTACACGGTTACAGGACTGGTGCGGACAGGTCTGTCACTGTATAACACTGGGGTACAGTACTGCTGGAGACAGGTCTGTCACTGTATAACATGGGTAAGGTACTGGTGGGGACAGGTCTGTCACTGTATAACACGAGTACAGTACTGGTGGGGACAGGTCTGTCACTGTGTAACACGAGTACAGTACTGGTGGGGACAGGTCTGTGACTGTATAATACGGGTACAGTACTGGTGGGGACAGGTCTGTTACTGTATAACATTGGGGTACAGTACTGCTGGAGACAGGTCTGTCACTGTATAACTGGGGAACAGTACTGGGGGGGATTGGTCTGTCACTGTATAACACTGGGGTACAGTACTGGTGGGGACAGTTCTGTCACTGTATAACACGGGTACAGTACTGTTGGGGACAGGTCTGTCACTGTATAACATTGGGGTACAGTACTGCTGGAGACAGGTCTGTCACTGTATAACACGGTTACAGTACTGGTGGGGACAGGTCTGTCACTGTATAACACGGGTACAGTACTGGTGGGGACAGGTCTGTCACTGTATAACACTGGGGTCCAGTACTATTGGGGACGGGTCTGTCACTGTATAACACTGGGGTACAGCTCTGCTGGGGACAGTTCTGTCGCTGTATAATGCTGGAGTACAGTGCTGGTGGGGACAGGTCTGTCACTGTATAACACTGGGGTACAGTACTGGTGGAGACAGGTCTGTCACTGTATAACACTGGGGTACAGTACTGGTGGGGACGGGTCTGTCACTGTATAACACTGGCGTACAGTTATTGGTGGGGACAGGTCTGTCACTGTATAACACTGGGGTACAGTACTGGTAGGGACAGGTCTGTCACTGTATAACACTGGGGTACATTACTGGTGGGGATGTGTCTGTCACTGTATAATACTGGGGTACAGTACTGGTGGGGACGGGTCTGTCACTGTATGACACTGGGGTGCAGTTATTGGTGGGGACAGGTCTGTCACTGTATAACACTGGGGTACAGTACTGGGGGGTACTGGTCTGTCACTGTATAACACGGGTACAGTACTGGTGGGGACAGGTCTGTCACTGTATAACATTGGGGTACAGTACTGCTGCAGATAGGTCTGACACTGTATAACACGGGTAGAGTACTGGTGGGGATGGGTCTGTCACTGTATAACATTGTGGTACAGTGCTGGTGGGGACAGGTCTGTCACTGTATAACACGGGTACAGTACTGGTGGGGACAGGTCTGTCACTGTAAAACCCGGGTACAGTACTGGTGGGGACAGGTCTGTCACAGTATAACACTGATGTACAGTACTGGTGGGGACAGGTCTGTCACTGTAAAACACTGGGGTACAGTACTGTTGCGGACTGGTCTGTCACTGTATAATACTGGGTACAGTACTGCTGGGGACAGGTATGTCACTGTACAACACTTGGTTACAATACTAGTGGGGACAGGTCTGTCACTGTATAACACTGGGGTACAATACTGGTGGGGACAGGTCACTGTATTACACGGTTACAGGACTGGTGCGGACAGGTCTGCGACTGTATAACACTGGGGTACAGTACTGGTGGGGATAGGTCTGTCTCTGTGTAACACTGGGGTACTGTACTGGTGTGGACAGGTCTGTCACTGTATAATACTGGGGTATAGTACTGCTGGGGACGAGTCTGTCACTGTATAACACTGGGGTACAATACTCGTGGGGATTGGTCTGTCACTGTATAACACTGGGCTACAGTACGGGTGGGGACAGATATGTCACTCTATATCACTGGGGTACAGTACTGGTGGCGACAGGAATGTCACTGTATAACACTTGGGTATCGTACTGATGGGGTCGGATCTGTCACTGTATAACACGGGGGTACACTAATGATGGGGAAAGGTCTGTCACTTTGTAACATTGGGGTAAAGTACTGCTGGAGACAGGTCTGTCACTGTATAACACGGGTACAGTACTGGTGGGGATGGGTCTGTCACTGTATAGCACTGGGGTACAATACTGGTGGGGACAGGTCTGTCACTGTATAACATTGGGGTACAGTACTGCTGGAGACAGGTCTGTCACTGTATAACACGGGTACAGTACTGGTGGGGATGGGTCTGTCACTGTATAGCACTGGGGTACAATACTGGTGGGGACAGGTCTGTCACTGTATAACATTGGGGTACAGTACTGCTGGGGACAGGTCTGTCACTGTATAACATGGGTACAGGACTGGTGGGGACGGGTCTGTCACTGTATAACACTGGGGTACAATATTGGTGGGGACAGGTCTTTCACTGCATAACACTGGGGTACAGTACTGGTGGGGACAGGTCTGTCACTATAATAACATGGGTACAGTACTGATGGGGACAGGTCTGTCTCTGTATAACATTGGGGTACAGTTCTGGTGGGGATGGGTCTGTCACTGTATAACACGGGTACAGTACTGGTGGGGACGGTTCTGTCACTGTATAACACTGGGGTGCAGTACTGGTGGGGACAGGTCTGTCACTGTATAACATTGGGGTACAGTACTGCTGGAGACAGGTCTGTCACTGTATAACACGGGTACAGTACTGGTGGGGACGGGGACTGTTACTGTATGACACGGGTACAGTACTGGTGGGAACAGGTCTGTCACTGTATAACACGTGTACAGTACTGGTGGGGACAGGTCTGTCACTGTATAACACTGGGGTACAGTACTGGTGGGGACCGGTCTGTCACTGTATAACACTGGGGTACAGTACTGGTGGGGACAAGTCTGTCACTGTATAACACTGGGGTCCAGTACTATTGAGGACGGGTCTGTCACTGTATAACACGTGTACAGTACTGGTGAGGACAGGTCTGTCACTGTATAACACTGGGGTACAGTACTGCTGAGGAAAGGTCTCTCGCTGTATAATACTGGGGTACAGTGCTGGTGGGGACAGGTCTGTCTCTGTATATCACTGGGGTACTGTACTGGTGGGGACAGGTCTGTCACTGTATAACTGGTGAACAGTACTGGGGGGGATTGGTCTGTCACTGTATAACAGTGGGGTACAGTACTGGTGGGGACAGTTCTGTCACTGTATAACACGGGTACAGTACTGTTGGGGACAGGTCTGTCACTGTATAATACGGGTACAGTACTGTTGGGGACAGGTCTGTCACTGTATAACATTGGGGTACAGTACTGCTGGAGACAGGTCTGTCACGGTATAACACGGTTACAGTACTGGTGGGGACAGGTCTGTCACTGTATAACACTGGGGTCCAGTACTATTGGGGACGGGTCTGTCACTGTATAACACTGGGGTACAGCTCTGCTGGGGCAGTTCTGTCGCTGTATAATGCTGGAGTACAGTGCTGGTGGGGACAGGTCTGTCACTGTATAACACTGGGGTACAGTACTGGTGGAGACAGGTCTGTCACTGTATAACACTGGGGTACAGTACTGGTGGGGATGGGTCTGTCACTGTATAACACTGGCGTACAGTTATTGGTGGGGACAGGTCTGTCACTGTATAACACTGGGGTACAGTACTGGTGGGGACAGGTAGGTCACTGTATAACACTGGGGTACATTACTGGTGGGGATGTGTCTGTCACTGTATAACACTGGGGTACAGTACTGGTGGGGACGGGTCTGTCACTGTATAACACTGGGGTACAGTACTGCTGAGGAAAGGTCTCTCGCTGTATAATACTGGGGTACAGTGCTGGTGGGGACAGGTCTGTCTCTGTATATCACTGGGGTACTGTACTGGTGGGGACAGGTCTATCACTGTATAACACTGGGCTACAGTACGGGTGGGGTCAGATATGTCACACTATATCACTGGGGTACAGTACTGGTGGCGACAGGAATGTCACTGTATAACACTTGGGTATAGTACTGATGGGGTCGGATCTATCACTGTATAACACTGTGGTACACTAATGATCGGGAAAGGTCTGTCACTTTATAACATTGGGGTACAGTACTGCTGGAGACAGGTCTGTCACTGCATAACACGGGTACAGTACTGGTGGGGACGGGTCTGTCACTGTATAGCGCTGGGGTACAATACTGGTGGGGACAGGTCTGTCACTGCATAACACTGGGGTACAGTACTGGTGGGGACAGGTCTGTCACAGTATAACACTGGAGTACAGTACTGGTGGGGACAGGTCTGTCACTGTAAAACACTGTGGTACAGTACTGTTGGGGACTGGTCTGTCACTGTATAATACTGGGTACAGTACTGCTGGGGACAGGTATGTCACTGTACAACACTGGGGTACAATACTAGTGGGGACAGGTCTGTCACTGTATAAAACTGGGCTACAATACTGGTGGGGACAGGTCTGTCGCTGTATTACACTGGGGTACAATACTGGTGGGGAGAGGTCTGTCACTGTATTACACGGTTACAGGACTGGTGCGGACAGGTCTGTCACTGTATAACACTGGGGTACAGTACTGCTGGAGACAGGTCTGTCACTGTATAACATGGGTAAGGTACTGGTGGGGACAGGTCTGTCACTGTATAACACGAGTACAGTACTGGTGGGGACAGGTCTGTCACTGTGTAACACGAGTACAGTACTGGTGGGGACAGGTCTGTGACTGTATAATACGGGTACAGTACTGGTGGGGACAGGTCTGTTACTGTATAACATTGGGGTACAGTACTGCTGGAGACAGGTCTGTCACTGTATAACTGGGGAACAGTACTGGGGGGGATTGGTCTGTCACTGTATAACACTGGGGTACAGTACTGGTGGGGACAGTTCTGTCACTGTATAACACGGGTACAGTACTGTTGGGGACAGGTCTGTCACTGTATAACATTGGGGTACAGTACTGCTGGAGACAGGTCTGTCACTGTATAACACGGTTACAGTACTGGTGGGGACAGGTCTGTCACTGTATAACACGGGTACAGTACTGGTGGGGACAGGTCTGTCACTGTATAACACTGGGGTCCAGTACTATTGGGGACGGGTCTGTCACTGTATAACACTGGGGTACAGCTCTGCTGGGGACAGTTCTGTCGCTGTATAATGCTGGAGTACAGTGCTGGTGGGGACAGGTCTGTCACTGTATAACACTGGGGTACAGTACTGGTGGAGACAGGTCTGTCACTGTATAACACTGGGGTACAGTACTGGTGGGGACGGGTCTGTCACTGTATAACACTGGCGTACAGTTATTGGTGGGGACAGGTCTGTCACTGTATAACACTGGGGTACAGTACTGGTAGGGACAGGTCTGTCACTGTATAACACTGGGGTACATTACTGGTGGGGATGTGTCTGTCACTGTATAATACTGGGGTACAGTACTGGTGGGGACGGGTCTGTCACTGTATGACACTGGGGTGCAGTTATTGGTGGGGACAGGTCTGTCACTGTATAACACTGGGGTACAGTACTGGGGGGTACTGGTCTGTCACTGTATAACACGGGTACAGTACTGGTGGGGACAGGTCTGTCACTGTATAACATTGGGGTACAGTACTGCTGCAGATAGGTCTGACACTGTATAACACGGGTAGAGTACTGGTGGGGATGGGTCTGTCACTGTATAACATTGTGGTACAGTGCTGGTGGGGACAGGTCTGTCACTGTATAACACGGGTACAGTACTGGTGGGGACAGGTCTGTCACTGTAAAACCCGGGTACAGTACTGGTGGGGACAGGTCTGTCACAGTATAACACTGATGTACAGTACTGGTGGGGACAGGTCTGTCACTGTAAAACACTGGGGTACAGTACTGTTGCGGACTGGTCTGTCACTGTATAATACTGGGTACAGTACTGCTGGGGACAGGTATGTCACTGTACAACACTTGGTTACAATACTAGTGGGGACAGGTCTGTCACTGTATAACACTGGGGTACAATACTGGTGGGGACAGGTCACTGTATTACACGGTTACAGGACTGGTGCGGACAGGTCTGCGACTGTATAACACTGGGGTACAGTACTGGTGGGGATAGGTCTGTCTCTGTGTAACACTGGGGTACTGTACTGGTGTGGACAGGTCTGTCACTGTATAATACTGGGGTATAGTACTGCTGGGGACGAGTCTGTCACTGTATAACACTGGGGTACAATACTCGTGGGGATTGGTCTGTCACTGTATAACACTGGGCTACAGTACGGGTGGGGACAGATATGTCACTCTATATCACTGGGGTACAGTACTGGTGGCGACAGGAATGTCACTGTATAACACTTGGGTATCGTACTGATGGGGTCGGATCTGTCACTGTATAACACGGGGGTACACTAATGATGGGGAAAGGTCTGTCACTTTGTAACATTGGGGTAAAGTACTGCTGGAGACAGGTCTGTCACTGTATAACACGGGTACAGTACTGGTGGGGATGGGTCTGTCACTGTATAGCACTGGGGTACAATACTGGTGGGGACAGGTCTGTCACTGTATAACATTGGGGTACAGTACTGCTGGAGACAGGTCTGTCACTGTATAACACGGGTACAGTACTGGTGGGGATGGGTCTGTCACTGTATAGCACTGGGGTACAATACTGGTGGGGACAGGTCTGTCACTGTATAACATTGGGGTACAGTACTGCTGGGGACAGGTCTGTCACTGTATAACATGGGTACAGGACTGGTGGGGACGGGTCTGTCACTGTATAACACTGGGGTACAATATTGGTGGGGACAGGTCTTTCACTGCATAACACTGGGGTACAGTACTGGTGGGGACAGGTCTGTCACTATAATAACATGGGTACAGTACTGATGGGGACAGGTCTGTCTCTGTATAACATTGGGGTACAGTTCTGGTGGGGATGGGTCTGTCACTGTATAACACGGGTACAGTACTGGTGGGGACGGTTCTGTCACTGTATAACACTGGGGTGCAGTACTGGTGGGGACAGGTCTGTCACTGTATAACATTGGGGTACAGTACTGCTGGAGACAGGTCTGTCACTGTATAACACGGGTACAGTACTGGTGGGGACGGGGACTGTTACTGTATGACACGGGTACAGTACTGGTGGGAACAGGTCTGTCACTGTATAACACGTGTACAGTACTGGTGGGGACAGGTCTGTCACTGTATAACACTGGGGTACAGTACTGGTGGGGACCGGTCTGTCACTGTATAACACTGGGGTACAGTACTGGTGGGGACAAGTCTGTCACTGTATAACACTGGGGTCCAGTACTATTGAGGACGGGTCTGTCACTGTATAACACGTGTACAGTACTGGTGAGGACAGGTCTGTCACTGTATAACACTGGGGTACAGTACTGCTGAGGAAAGGTCTCTCGCTGTATAATACTGGGGTACAGTGCTGGTGGGGACAGGTCTGTCTCTGTATATCACTGGGGTACTGTACTGGTGGGGACAGGTCTATCACTGTATAACACTGGGCTACAGTACGGGTGGGGACAGATATGTCACTCTATATCACTGGGGTACAGTACTGGTGGCGACAGGAATGTCACTGTATAACACTTGGGTATAGTACTGATGGGGTCGGATCTGTCACTGTATAACACTGGGGTACACTAATGATGGGGAAAGGTCTGTCACTTTATAACATTGGGGTACAGTACTGCTGGAGACAGGTCTGTCACTGTATAACACGGGTACAGTACTGGTGGGGACGGGTCTGTCACTGTATAGCACTGGGGTACAATACTGGTGGGGACAGGTCTGTCACTGTATAACACGGATACAGTACTGGTGATGACAGGTCTGTCACTGTATAACATTGGGGTACAGTACTGCTGGCGACAGGTCTGTCACTGTATAACATGGGTACAGTATTGCTGGGGACTGGTCTTTCACTGTATAACACTGGGTTACAGTACTGGTGGGGACAGGTCTGTCACTGTATAACACAGGTACAGTACTGGTGGGGACGGTTCTGTCGCTGTATAACACTGGGGTGCAGTACTGGTGGGGACAGGTCTGTCACTGTATAACATTGGGGTACAGTACTGCTGGAGACAGGCGTGTCACTGTATAACACGGGTACAGTACTGGTGTGGACGGGACTGTCACTGTATGACACGGGTACAGTACTGCTGAGGAAAGGTCTCTCGCTGTATAATACTGGGGTACAGTGCTGGTGGGGACAGGTCTGTCTCTGTATATCACTGGGGTACTGTACTGGTGGGGACAGGTCTCTCACTGTATAACACGGGTACAGTACTGGTGGGGACAGGAATGTCACTGTATAACACTTGGGTATAGTACTGATGGCTTCGGATCTGTCACTGTATAACACTGGGGTTCACTAATGATGGGGAAAGGTCTGTCACTTTATAACATTGGGGTGCAGTACTGCTGGAGAGAGGTCTGTCACTGTATAACACTGGAGTACAGTACTGGTGGGGACGGGACTGTCACTGTATAGCACTGGGGTACAATACTGGTGGGGACAGGTCTGTCACTGTATAACATTGGGGTACAGTACTGCTGGGGACAGGTCTGTCACTGTATAACATGGGTACAGGACTGGTGGGGACGGGTCTGTCACTGTATAACACTGGGGTACAATATTGGTGGGGACAGGTCTTTCACTGCATAACACTGGGGTACAGTACTGGTGGGGACAGGTCTGTCACTATAATAACATGGGTACAGTACTGATGGGGACAGGTTTGTCACTGTATAACATTGGGGTACAGTTCTGGTGGGGACGGATCTGTCACTGTATAACACGGGTACAGTACTGGTGGGGACGGTTCTGTCACTGTATAACACTGGGGTGCAGTACTGGTGGGGACAGGTCTGTCACTGTATAACATTGGGGTACAGTACTGCTGGAGACAGGTCTGTCACTGTATAACACGGGTACAGTACTGGTGGGGACGGGACTGTTACTGTATGACACGGGTACAGTACTGGTGGGAACAGGTCTGTCACTGTATAACACGTGTACAGTGCTGGTGGGGACAGGTCTGTCACTGTATAACACTGGGGTACAGTACTGGTGGGGACCGGTCTGTCACTGTATAACACTGGGGTACAGTACTGGTGGGGACAAGTCTGTCACTGTATAACACTGGGGTCCAGTACTATTGAGGACGGGTCTGTCACTGTATAACACGTGTACAGTACTGGTGAGGACAGGTCTGTCACTGTATAACACTGGGGTACAGTACTGCTGAGGAAAGGTCTCTCGCTGTATAATACTGGGGTACAGTGCTGGTGGGGACAGGTCTGTCTCTGTATATCACTGGGGTACAGTACTGGTGGCGACAGGAATGTCACTGTATAACACTTGGGTATAGTACTGATGGGGTCGGATCTGTCACTGTATAACACTGGGGTACACTAATGATGGGGAAAGGTCTGTCACTTTATAACATTGGGGTACAGTACTGCTGGAGACAGGTCTGTCACTGTATAACACGGGTACAGTACTGGTGGGGACGGGTCTGTCACTGTATAGCACTGGGGTACAATACTGGTGGGGACAGGTCTGTCACTGTATAACACGTTTACAGTACTGGTGATGACAGGTCTGTCACTGTATAACATTGGGGTACAGTACTGCTGGAGACAGGTCTGTCACTGTATAACATGGGTACAGTACTGGTGGGGACGGGTCTGTCACTGTATAACACTGGGGTACAGTATTGGTGGGGACTGGTCTTTCACTGTATAACACTGGGTTACAGTACTGGTGGGGACAGGTCTGTCACTGTATAACACAGGTACAGTACTGGTGGGGACGGTTCTGTCGCTGTATAACACTGGGGTGCAGTACTGGTGGGGACAGGTCTGTCACTGTATAACATTGGGGTACAGTACTGCTGGAGACAGGCGTGTCACTGTATAACACGGGTACAGTACTGGTGTGGACGGGACTGTCACTGTATGACACGGGTACAGTACTGCTGAGGAAAGGTCTCTCGCTGTATAATACTGGGGTACAGTGCTGGTGGGGACAGGTCTGTCTCTGTATATCACTGGGGTACTGTACTGGTGGGGACAGGTCTCTCACTGTATAACACGGGTACAGTACTGGTGGGGACAGGAATGTCACTGTATAACACTTGGGTATAGTACTGATGGCTTCGGATCTGTCACTGTATAACACTGGGGTTCACTAATGATGGGGAAAGGTCTGTCACTTTATAACATTGGGGTGCAGTACTGCTGGAGAGAGGTCTGTCACTGTATAACACTGGAGTACAGTACTGGTGGGGACGGGACTGTCACTGTATAGCACTGGGGTACAATACTGGTGGGGACAGGTCTGTCACTGTATAACACGGGTACAGTACTGGTGGGGACAGGTCTGTCACTGTATAACATTGGGGTACAGTACTGCTGGAGACAGGTCTGCCACTGAATAACAAGGGTTCAGTACTGGTGGGGACGGGTCTGTCACTGTATAACATTGGGGTACAGTTCTGGTGGGGACGGGTCTGTCACTGTATAACACGGGTACAGTACTGGTGGGGACAGGTCTGTCACTGTATAACACGGGTACAGTACTGGTGGGGACGGTTCTGTCACTGTATAACACTGGGATGCAGTACTGGTGGGGACAGGTATGTCACTGTATAACATTGGGGTACAGTAATGGTGGGGACGGGTCTGTCACTGTATAACACTGGGGTGCAGTTATTGGTGGGGACAGGTCTGTCACTGTATAACACTGGGGTACAGTCCTGGGGGGTACTGGTCTGTCACTGTATATCACTGGGTTACAGTACTGGTGGGGACAGTTCTGTCACTGTATAACACGGGTACAGTACTGTTGGGGACAGGTCTGTCACTGTATAACACGGGTACACTACTGGTGGAGATAGGTCTCTCGCTGTATAACACGTGTACAGTACTGGTGGGGACAGGTCTGTCACTGTATAACATTGGGGTACAATACTGCTGCAGATAGGTCTGTCACTGTATAACCCGGGTACAGTACTGGTGGGGACAGGTCTGTCACTGTATAACACGGGTACAGTACTGGTTGGGACAGGTCTGTCACTGTAAAACCCGGGTCCAGTAATGGTGGGGACAGGTCTGTCAATGTATAACACGGGTTCAGTACTGGTGGGGACAGGTCTGTCACAGAATGACACTGGGGTACAGTACTGTTGGGGACAGGTCTGTCACTGTAAAACACTGGGGTACAGTACTGATGGGGACTGGTCTGTCACTGTTTAATACTGGGGTACAGTACTGCTGGGGACTGGTATGTCACTGTACAACACTGGGGTACAATACTAGTGGGGACAGGTCTGTCACTGTATAAAACTGGGCTACAATACTGGTGGGGACATGTCTGTCACTGTATTACACGGTTACAGGACTGGGGCGGACAGGTCTGTGACTGTATAACACTGGGGTACAGTACTGGTGGGGACAGGTCTGTCACTGTATAACACTGGGGTACTGTACTGGTGGGGACAGGTCTGTCACTGTATAATACTGGGGTACAGTACTGCTGGGGACGAGTCTGTCACTGTATAACACTGGGGTACAATACTCGTGCGGATTGGTCTGTCACTGTATAACACTGGGCTACAGTACAGGTGGGGACAGATATGTCACTGTATAACACTGGGGTACAGTACTTGTGGGGACAGAGATGTCACTCTATATCACTGGGGTACAGTACTGGTGGAGTCGGATCTGTCACTGTATAACACTGGGTACACTAATGATGGGGAAAGGTCTGTCACTTTAATAACATTGGGGTACAGTACTGTTGGAGACAGGTCTGTCACTGTATAACACGGGTACAATACTGGTGGGGACGGGTCTGTCACTGTATAATACTGGGGTACAGTACTGGTGGGGACAGGTCTGTCACTGTATAATACTGGGGTACAGTACTGCTGGGGACGAGTCTGTCACTGTATAACACTGGGGTACAGTACTGGTGGGGACAGGTCTGTCACTGTATAACACTGGGCTACAATACTCGTGGGGATTGGTCTGTCACTGTATAACACTGGGCTACAGTACGGGTGGGGACAGATATGTCACTCCATATCACTGGGGTACAGTACTGGTGGCGACAGGAATGTCACTGTATAACACTTGGGGGTATAGTACTGATGGAGTCGGATCTGTCACTGTATAACACTGGGGTACACTAATGATGGGGAAAGGTCTGTCACTTTAATAACATTGGGGTACAGTACTGCTGGAGACAGGTCTGTCACTGTATAACATGGGTACAGTACTGGTGGGGACGGGTCTGTCACTGTATAGCACTGGGGTACAATACTGGTGGGGACAGGTCTGTCGCTGTATAACACGGGTACAGTACTGGTGGGGACGGGTCTGTCACTGTGTGACACGGGTACAGTACTGGTGGGAACAGGTCTGTCACTGTGTGACACGGGTACAGTACTGGTGGGAACAGGTCTGTCACTGTATAACACGTGTACAGTACTGGTGGGGACAGGTCTGTCACTGTATAACACTGGGGTCCAGTACTATTGGGGACGGGTCTGTCACTGTATAACATTTGGGTACAGTACTGCTGAGGAAAGGTCTCTCGCTGTATAATACTGGGGTACAGTGCTGGTGGGGACAGGTCTGTCTCTGTATATCACTGGGGTACTGTACTGTTGGGGACAGGTCTATCACTGTATAACACTGGGGTACAGTGCTGGTGGGGACGGATCTGTCACTGTATAACACTGGGGTACAGTAATGATGGGGACAGGTATGTCACTTTATAACATTGGGGTACAGTACTGCTGGAGACAGGTCTCTCACTGTATAACACGGGTACACTACTGGTGGGGACAGGTCTGTCACAGTACAACACGGGTACAGTACTGGTGGGGACTGGTCTGTCACTGTATAACACTGGGGTACTGTACTGGTGGGGACAGGTCTGTCACTGTATATCATGGGTACAGTACTGGTGGGGACTGGTCTGTCACTGTATAACACTGGAGTACAGTACTGGTGGGGACAGGTCTGTCACTGTATAACACTGGGGTACAGTACTGGTGGGGACTGGTCTGTCACTGTATATCATGGGTACAGTACTGGTGGGGACAGGAATGTCACTGTATAACACTGGGATACAGTAATGATGGGGACAGGTCTGTCACTGTATAACACTGGGGTACAGTACTGGTGGGGACAGGTCTGTCACTGTATAACACTGGGGTACAGTACTGGTGGGGACAGGTCTGTCACTGTATAACACTGGGGTAGAGTACTGGTGGGGACGGGTCTGTCACTTTATAACACTGGGGTACAGTACTGATGGGGACTGGTCTGTCACTGTATAACACTGGGGTACAGTACTGGTGGGGACAGGTCTGTCACTGTATAACACTGGGATACAGTAATGATGGGGACAGGTCTGTCACTGTATAACACTGGGGTACAGTACTGGTGGGGACAGGTCTGTCACTGTATAACACTGGGGTACAGTACTGGTGGGGACAGGTCTGTCACTGTATAACAATGGGGTAGAGTACTGGTGGGGACGGGTCTGTCACTTTATAACACTGGGGTACAGTACTGATGGGGACTGGTCTGTCACTGTATAACACTGGGGTACAGTACTGGTGGGGACAGGTCTGTCACTGTATAACACTGGGGTACAGTACTGGTGGGGACAGGTCTGTCACTGTATAACACTGGGGTACAGTACTGGTGGGGACTGGTCTGTCACTGTATATCATGGGTACAGTACTGGTGGGGACAGGAATGTCACTGTATAACACTGGGATACAGTAATGATGGGGACAGGTCTGTCACTGTATAACTCTGGGATACAGTACTGGTGGGGACAGGTCTGTCACTGTATAACACTGGTGTACAGTACTGGTGGGGACAGGTCTGTCACTGTATAACACGGGTACAGTACTGGTGGGGACAGGTCTGTCACTATAATACTGGGGTACAGTATTGGTGGGGACGTTTCTGTCACTGTATAACATTGGGTACAGTACTGGTGGGGACAGGTCTGTCACTGTATAACACTGGGGTACAGTACTGGTGGGGACAGGTCTGTCACTGTATAACACTGGGGTACAGTACTGGTGGGGACAGGTCTGTCACTATAACACTGGGGTACAGTATTGGTGGGGACCGGTCTGTCACTGTATAACACTGGGGTACAGTACTGGTGGGGACAAGTCTGTCACTGTATAACACTGGGGTCCAGTACTATTGAGGACGGGTCTGTCACTGTATAACACGTGTACAGTACTGGTGAGGACAGGTCTGTCACTGTATAACACTGGGGTACAGTACTGCTGAGGAAAGGTCTCTCGCTGTATAATACTGGGGTACAGTGCTGGTGGGGACAGGTCTGTCTCTGTATATCACTGGGGTACTGTACTGGTGGGGACAGGTCTATCACTGTATAACACTGGGCTACAGTACGGGTGGGGACAGATATGTCACTCTATATCACTGGGGTACAGTACTGGTGGCGACAGGAATGTCACTGTATAACACTTGGGTATAGTACTGATGGGGTCGGATCTGTCACTGTATAACACTGGGGTACACTAATGATGGGGAAAGGTCTGTCACTTTATAACATTGGGGTACAGTACTGCTGGAGACAGGTCTGTCACTGTATAACACGGGTACAGTACTGGTGGGGACGGGTCTGTCACTGTATAGCACTGGGGTACAATACTGGTGGGGACAGGTCTGTCACTGTATAACACGGATACAGTACTGGTGATGACAGGTCTGTCACTGTATAACATTGGGGTACAGTACTGCTGGCGACAGGTCTGTCACTGTATAACATGGGTACAGTACTGGTGGGGACGGGTCTGTCACTGTATAACACTGGGGTACAGTATTGCTGGGGACTGGTCTTTCACTGTATAACACTGGGTTACAGTACTGGTGGGGACAGGTCTGTCACTGTATAACACAGGTACAGTACTGGTGGGGACGGTTCTGTCGCTGTATAACACTGGGGTGCAGTACTGGTGGGGACAGGTCTGTCACTGTATAACATGGGTACAGGACTGGTGGGGACGGGTCTGTCACTGTATAACACTGGGGTACAATATTGGTGGGGACAGGTCTTTCACTGCATAACACTGGGGTACAGTACTGGTGGGGACAGGTCTGTCACTATAATAACATGGGTACAGTACTGATGGGGACAGGTTTGTCACTGTATAACATTGGGGTACAGTTCTGGTGGGGACGGATCTGTCACTGTATAACACGGGTACAGTACTGGTGGGGACGGTTCTGTCACTGTATAACACTGGGGTGCAGTACTGGTGGGGACAGGTCTGTCACTGTATAACATTGGGGTACAGTACTGGTGGGGACTGGTCTGTCACTGTATATCATGGGTACAGTACTGGTGGGGACAGGAATGTCACTGTATAACACTGGGATACAGTAATGATGGGGACAGGTCTGTCACTGTATAACACTGGGGTACAGTACTGGTGGGGACAGGTCTGTCACTGTATAACACTGGGGTACAGTACTGGTGGGGACAGGTCTGTCACTGTATAACACTGGGGTAGAGTACTGGTGGGGACGGGTCTGTCACTTTATAACACTGGGGTACAGTACTGATGGGGACTGGTCTGTCACTGTATAACACTGGGGTACAGTACTGGTGGGGACAGGTCTGTCACTGTATAACACTGGGATACAGTAATGATGGGGACAGGTCTGTCACTGTATAACACTGGGGTACAGTACTGGTGGGGACAGGTCTGTCACTGTATAACACTGGGGTACAGTACTGGTGGGGACAGGTCTGTCACTGTATAACACTGGGGTAGAGTACTGGTGGGGACGGGTCTGTCACTTTATAACACTGGGGTACAGTACTGATGGGGACTGGTCTGTCACTGTATAACACTGGGGTACAGTACTGGTGGGGACAGGTCTGTCACTGTATAACACTGGGGTACAGTACTGGTGGGGACAGGTCTGTCACTGTATAACACTGGGGTACAGTACTGGTGGGGACTGGTCTGTCACTGTATATCATGGGTACAGTACTGGTGGGGACAGGAATGTCACTGTATAACACTTGGATACAGTAATGATGGGGACAGGTCTGTCACTGTATAACACTGGGGTACAGTACTGGTGGGGACAGGTCTGTCACTGTATAACACTGGTGTACAGTACTGGTGGGGACAGGTCTGTCACTGTATAACACGGGTACAGTACTGGTGGGGACAGGTCTGTCACTATAATACTGGGGTACAGTATTGGTGGGGACGTTTCTGTCACTGTATAACATTGGGTACAGTACTGGTGGGGACAGGTCTGTCACTGTATAACACTGGGGTACAGTACTGGTGGGGACAGGTCTGTCACTGTATAACACTGGGGTACAGTACTGGTGGGGACAGGTCTGTCACTATAACACTGGGGTACAGTATTGGTGGGGACCGGTCTGTCACTGTATAACACTGGGGTACAGTACTGGTGGGGACAAGTCTGTCACTGTATAACACTGGGGTCCAGTACTATTGAGGACGGGTCTGTCACTGTATAACACGTGTACAGTACTGGTGAGGACAGGTTTGTCACTGTATAACACTGGGGTACAGTACTGCTGAGGAAAGGTCTCTCGCTGTATAATACTGGGGTACAGTGCTGGTGGGGACAGGTCTGTCTCTGTATATCACTGGGGTACTGTACTGGTGGGGACAGGTCTATCACTGTATAACACTGGGCTACAGTACGGGTGGGGACAGATATGTCACTCTATATCACTGGGGTACAGTACTGGTGGCGACAGGAATGTCACTGTATAACACTTGGGTATAGTACTGATGGGGTCGGATCTGTCACTGTATAACACTGGGGTACACTAATGATGGGGAAAGGTCTGTCACTTTATAACATTGGGGTACAGTACTGCTGGAGACAGGTCTGTCACTGTATAACACGGGTACAGTACTGGTGGGGACGGGTCTGTCACTGTATAGCACTGGGGTACAATACTGGTGGGGACAGGTCTGTCACTGTATAACACGGATACAGTACTGGTGATGACAGGTCTGTCACTGTATAACATTGGGGTACAGTACTGCTGGCGACAGGTCTGTCACTGTATAACATGGGTACAGTACTGGTGGGGACGGGTCTGTCACTGTATAACACTGGGGTACAGTATTGCTGGGGACTGGTCTTTCACTGTATAACACTGGGTTACAGTACTGGTGGGGACAGGTCTGTCACTGTATAACACAGGTACAGTACTGGTGGGGACGGTTCTGTCGCTGTATAACACTGGGGTGCAGTACTGGTGGGGACAGGTCTGTCACTGTATAACATGGGTACAGGACTGGTGGGGACGGGTCTGTCACTGTATAACACTGGGGTACAATATTGGTGGGGACAGGTCTTTCACTGCATAACACTGGGGTACAGTACTGGTGGGGACAGGTCTGTCACTATAATAACATGGGTACAGTACTGATGGGGACAGGTTTGTCACTGTATAACATTGGGGTACAGTTCTGGTGGGGACGGATCTGTCACTGTATAACACGGGTACAGTACTGGTGGGGACGGTTCTGTCACTGTATAACACTGGGGTGCAGTACTGGTGGGGACAGGTCTGTCACTGTATAACATTGGGGTACAGTACTGCTGGAGACAGGTCTGTCACTGTATAACACGGGTACAGTACTGGTGGGGACGGGACTGTTACTGTATGACACGGGTACAGTACTGGTGGGAACAGGTCTGTCACTGTATAACACGTGTACAGTGCTGGTGGGGACAGGTCTGTCACTGTATAACACTGGGGTACAGTACTGGTGGGGACCGGTCTGTCACTGTATAACACTGGGGTACAGTACTGGTGGGGACAAGTCTGTCACTGTATAACACTGGGGTCCAGTACTATTGAGGACGGGTCTGTCACTGTATAACACGTGTACAGTACTGGTGAGGACAGGTCTGTCACTGTATAACACTGGGGTACAGTACTGCTGAGGAAAGGTGTCTCGCTGTATAATACTGGGGTACAGTGCTGGTGGGGACAGGTCTGTCTCTGTATATCACTGGGGTACAGTACTGGTGGCGACAGGAATGTCACTGTATAACACTTGGGTATAGTACTGATGGGGTCGGATCTGTCACTGTATAACACTGGGGTACACTAATGATGGGGAAAGGTCTGTCACTTTATAACATTGGGGTACAGTACTGCTGGAGACAGGTCTGTCACTGTATAACACGGGTACAGTACTGGTGGGGACGGGTCTGTCACTGTATAGCACTGGGGTACAATACTGGTGGGGACAGGTCTGTCACTGTATAACACGTTTACAGTACTGGTGATGACAGGTCTGTCACTGTATAACATTGGGGTACAGTACTGCTGGAGACAGGTCTGTCACTGTATAACATGGGTACAGTACTGGTGGGGACGGGTCTGTCACTGTATAACACTGGGGTACAGTATTGGTGGGGACTGGTCTTTCACTGTATAACACTGGGTTACAGTACTGGTGGGGACAGGTCTGTCACTGTATAACACAGGTACAGTACTGGTGGGGACGGTTCTGTCGCTGTATAACACTGGGGTGCAGTACTGGTGGGGACAGGTCTGTCACTGTATAACATTGGGGTACAGTACTGCTGGAGACAGGCGTGTCACTGTATAACACGGGTACAGTACTGGTGTGGACGGGACTGTCACTGTATGACACGGGTACAGTACTGCTGAGGAAAGGTCTCTCGCTGTATAATACTGGGGTACAGTGCTGGTGGGGACAGGTCTGTCTCTGTATATCACTGGGGTACTGTACTGGTGGGGACAGGTCTCTCACTGTATAACACGGGTACAGTACTGGTGGGGACAGGAATGTCACTGTATAACACTTGGGTATAGTACTGATGGCTTCGGATCTGTCACTGTATAACACTGGGGTTCACTAATGATGGGGAAAGGTCTGTCACTTTATAACATTGGGGTGCAGTACTGCTGGAGAGAGGTCTGTCACTGTATAACACTGGAGTACAGTACTGGTGGGGACGGGACTGTCACTGTATAGCACTGGGGTACAATACTGGTGGGGACAGGTCTGTCACTGTATAACACGGGTACAGTACTGGTGGGGACAGGTCTGTCACTGTATAACATTGGGGTACAGTACTGCTGGAGACAGGTCTGCCACTGAATAACAAGGGTTCAGTACTGGTGGGGACGGGTCTGTCACTGTATAACATTGGGGTACAGTTCTGGTGGGGACGGGTCTGTCACTGTATAACACGGGTACAGTACTGGTGGGGACAGGTCTGTCACTGTATAACACGGGTACAGTACTGGTGGGGACGGTTCTGTCACTGTATAACACTGGGATGCAGTACTGGTGGGGACAGGTATGTCACTGTATAACATTGGGGTACAGTAATGGTGGGGACGGGTCTGTCACTGTATAACACTGGGGTGCAGTTATTGGTGGGGACAGGTCTGTCACTGTATAACACTGGGGTACAGTCCTGGGGGGTACTGGTCTGTCACTGTATATCACTGGGTTACAGTACTGGTGGGGACAGTTCTGTCACTGTATAACACGGGTACAGTACTGTTGGGGACAGGTCTGTCACTGTATAACACGGGTACACTACTGGTGGAGATAGGTCTCTCGCTGTATAACACGTGTACAGTACTGGTGGGGACAGGTCTGTCACTGTATAACATTGGGGTACAATACTGCTGCAGATAGGTCTGTCACTGTATAACCCGGGTACAGTACTGGTGGGGACAGGTCTGTCACTGTATAACACGGGTACAGTACTGGTTGGGACAGGTCTGTCACTGTAAAACCCGGGTCCAGTAATGGTGGGGACAGGTCTGTCAATGTATAACACGGGTTCAGTACTGGTGGGGACAGGTCTGTCACAGAATGACACTGGGGTACAGTACTGTTGGGGACAGGTCTGTCACTGTAAAACACTGGGGTACAGTACTGATGGGGACTGGTCTGTCACTGTTTAATACTGGGGTACAGTACTGCTGGGGACTGGTATGTCACTGTACAACACTGGGGTACAATACTAGTGGGGACAGGTCTGTCACTGTATAAAACTGGGCTACAATACTGGTGGGGACATGTCTGTCACTGTATTACACGGTTACAGGACTGGGGCGGACAGGTCTGTGACTGTATAACACTGGGGTACAGTACTGGTGGGGACAGGTCTGTCACTGTATAACACTGGGGTACTGTACTGGTGGGGACAGGTCTGTCACTGTATAATACTGGGGTACAGTACTGCTGGGGACGAGTCTGTCACTGTATAACACTGGGGTACAATACTCGTGCGGATTGGTCTGTCACTGTATAACACTGGGCTACAGTACGGGTGGGGACAGATATGTCACTGTATAACACTGGGGTACAGTACTTGTGGGGACAGAGATGTCACTCTATATCACTGGGGTACAGTACTGGTGGAGTCGGATCTGTCACTGTATAACACTGGGTACACTAATGATGGGGAAAGGTCTGTCACTTTAATAACATTGGGGTACAGTACTGTTGGAGACAGGTCTGTCACTGTATAACACGGGTACAATACTGGTGGGGACGGGTCTGTCACTGTATAATACTGGGGTACAGTACTGGTGGGGACAGGTCTGTCACTGTATAATACTGGGGTACAGTACTGCTGGGGACGAGTCTGTCACTGTATAACACTGGGGTACAGTACTGGTGGGGACAGGTCTGTCACTGTATAACACTGGGCTACAATACTCGTGGGGATTGGTCTGTCACTGTATAACACTGGGCTACAGTACGGGTGGGGACAGATATGTCACTCCATATCACTGGGGTACAGTACTGGTGGCGACAGGAATGTCACTGTATAACACTTGGGGGTATAGTACTGATGGAGTCGGATCTGTCACTGTATAACACTGGGGTACACTAATGATGGGGAAAGGTCTGTCACTTTAATAACATTGGGGTACAGTACTGCTGGAGACAGGTCTGTCACTGTATAACATGGGTACAGTACTGGTGGGGACGGGTCTGTCACTGTATAGCACTGGGGTACAATACTGGTGGGGACAGGTCTGTCGCTGTATAACACGGGTACAGTACTGGTGGGGACGGGTCTGTCACTGTGTGACACGGGTACAGTACTGGTGGGAACAGGTCTGTCACTGTGTGACACGGGTACAGTACTGGTGGGAACAGGTCTGTCACTGTATAACACGTGTACAGTACTGGTGGGGACAGGTCTGTCACTGTATAACACTGGGGTCCAGTACTATTGGGGACGGGTCTGTCACTGTATAACATTTGGGTACAGTACTGCTGAGGAAAGGTCTCTCGCTGTATAATACTGGGGTACAGTGCTGGTGGGGACAGGTCTGTCTCTGTATATCACTGGGGTACTGTACTGTTGGGGACAGGTCTATCACTGTATAACACTGGGGTACAGTGCTGGTGGGGACGGATCTGTCACTGTATAACACTGGGGTACAGTAATGATGGGGACAGGTATGTCACTTTATAACATTGGGGTACAGTACTGCTGGAGACAGGTCTCTCACTGTATAACACGTGTACAGTACTGGTGGGGACAGGTCTGTCACTGTATAACACTGGGGTCCAGTACTATTGGGGACGGGTCTGTCACTGTATAACATTTGGGTACAGTACTGCTGAGGAAAGGTCTCTCGCTGTATAATACTGGGGTACTGTACTGGTGGGGACAGGTCTGTCACTGTATATCATGGGTACAGTACTGGTGGGGACTGGTCTGTCACTGTATAACACTGGAGTACAGTACTGGTGGGGACAGGTCTGTCACTGTATAACACTGGGGTACAGTACTGGTGGGGACTGGTCTGTCACTGTATATCATGGGTACAGTACTGGTGGGGACAGGAATGTCACTGTATAACACTGGGATACAGTAATGATGGGGACAGGTCTGTCACTGTATAACACTGGGGTACAGTACTGGTGGGGACAGGTCTGTCACTGTATAACACTGGGGTACAGTACTGGTGGGGACAGGTCTGTCACTGTATAACACTGGGGTAGAGTACTGGTGGGGACGGGTCTGTCACTTTATAACACTGGGGTACAGTACTGATGGGGACTGGTCTGTCACTGTATAACACTGGGGTACAGTACTGGTGGGGACAGGTCTGTCACTGTATAACACTGGGATACAGTAATGATGGGGACAGGTCTGTCACTGTATAACACTGGGGTACAGTACTGGTGGGGACAGGTCTGTCACTGTATAACACTGGGGTACAGTACTGGTGGGGACAGGTCTGTCACTGTATAACACTGGGGTAGAGTACTGGTGGGGACGGGTCTGTCACCTTATAACACTGGGGTACAGTACTGATGGGGACTGGTCTGTCACTGTATAACACTGGGGTACAGTACTGGTGGGGACAGGTCTGTCACTGTATAACACTGGGGTACAGTACTGGTGGGGACAGGTCTGTCACTGTATAACACTGGGGTACAGTACTGGTGGGGACTGGTCTGTCACTGTATATCATGGGTACAGTACTGGTGGGGACAGGAATGTCACTGTATAACACTGGGATACAGTAATGATGGGGACAGGTCTGTCACTGTATAACTCTGGGGTACAGTACTGGTGGGGACAGGTCTGTCACTGTATAACACTGGTGTACAGTACTGGTGGGGACAGGTCTGTCACTGTATAACACGGGTACAGTACTGGTGGGGACAGGTCTGTCACTATAATACTGGGGTACAGTATTGGTGGGGACGTTTCTGTCACTGTATAACATTGGGTACAGTACTGGTGGGGACAGGTCTGTCACTGTATAACACTGGGGTACAGTACTGGTGGGGACAGGTCTGTCACTGTATAACACTGGGGTACAGTACTGGTGGGGACAGGTCTGTCACTATAACACTGGGGTACAGTATTGGTGGGGACCGGTCTGTCACTGTATAACACTGGGGTACAGTACTGGTGGGGACAAGTCTGTCACTGTATAACACTGGGGTCCAGTACTATTGAGGACGGGTCTGTCACTGTATAACACGTGTACAGTACTGGTGAGGACAGGTCTGTCACTGTATAACACTGGGGTACAGTACTGCTGAGGAAAGGTCTCTCGCTGTATAATACTGGGGTACAGTGCTGGTGGGGACAGGTCTGTCTCTGTATATCACTGGGGTACTGTACTGGTGGGGACAGGTCTATCACTGTATAACACTGGGCTACAGTACGGGTGGGGACAGATATGTCACTCTATATCACTGGGGTACAGTACTGGTGGCGACAGGAATGTCACTGTATAACACTTGGGTATAGTACTGATGGGGTCGGATCTGTCACTGTATAACACTGGGGTACACTAATGATGGGGAAAGGTCTGTCACTTTATAACATTGGGGTACAGTACTGCTGGAGACAGGTCTGTCACTGTATAACACGGGTACAGTACTGGTGGGGACGGGTCTGTCACTGTATAGCACTGGGGTACAATACTGGTGGGGACAGGTCTGTCACTGTATAACACGGATACAGTACTGGTGATGACAGGTCTGTCACTGTATAACATTGGGGTACAGTACTGCTGGCGACAGGTCTGTCACTGTATAACATGGGTACAGTACTGGTGGGGACGGGTCTGTCACTGTATAACACTGGGGTACAGTATTGCTGGGGACTGGTCTTTCACTGTATAACACTGGGTTACAGTACTGGTGGGGACAGGTCTGTCACTGTATAACACAGGTACAGTACTGGTGGGGACGGTTCTGTCGCTGTATAACACTGGGGTGCAGTACTGGTGGGGACAGGTCTGTCACTGTATAACATGGGTACAGGACTGGTGGGGACGGGTCTGTCACTGTATAACACTGGGGTACAATATTGGTGGGGACAGGTCTTTCACTGCATAACACTGGGGTACAGTACTGGTGGGGACAGGTCTGTCACTATAATAACATGGGTACAGTACTGATGGGGACAGGTTTGTCACTGTATAACATTGGGGTACAGTTCTGGTGGGGACGGATCTGTCACTGTATAACACGGGTACAGTACTGGTGGGGACGGTTCTGTCACTGTATAACACTGGGGTGCAGTACTGGTGGGGACAGGTCTGTCACTGTATAACATTGGGGTACAGTACTGCTGGAGACAGGTCTGTCACTGTATAACACGGGTACAGTACTGGTGGGGACGGGACTGTTACTGTATGACACGGGTACAGTACTGGTGGGAACAGGTCTGTCACTGTATAACACGTGTACAGTGCTGGTGGGGACAGGTCTGTCACTGTATAACACTGGGGTACAGTACTGGTGGGGACCGGTCTGTCACTGTATAACACTGGGGTACAGTACTGGTGGGGACAAGTCTGTCACTGTATAACACTGGGGTCCAGTACTATTGAGGACGGGTCTGTCACTGTATAACACGTGTACAGTACTGGTGAGGACAGGTCTGTCACTGTATAACACTGGGGTACAGTACTGCTGAGGAAAGGTGTCTCGCTGTATAATACTGGGGTACAGTGCTGGTGGGGACAGGTCTGTCTCTGTATATCACTGGGGTACAGTACTGGTGGCGACAGGAATGTCACTGTATAACACTTGGGTATAGTACTGATGGGGTCGGATCTGTCACTGTATAACACTGGGGTACACTAATGATGGGGAAAGGTCTGTCACTTTATAACATTGGGGTACAGTACTGCTGGAGACAGGTCTGTCACTGTATAACACGGGTACAGTACTGGTGGGGACGGGTCTGTCACTGTATAGCACTGGGGTACAATACTGGTGGGGACAGGTCTGTCACTGTATAACACGTTTACAGTACTGGTGATGACAGGTCTGTCACTGTATAACATTGGGGTACAGTACTGCTGGAGACAGGTCTGTCACTGTATAACATGGGTACAGTACTGGTGGGGACGGGTCTGTCACTGTATAACACTGGGGTACAGTATTGGTGGGGACTGGTCTTTCACTGTATAACACTGGGTTACAGTACTGGTGGGGACAGGTCTGTCACTGTATAACACAGGTACAGTACTGGTGGGGACGGTTCTGTCGCTGTATAACACTGGGGTGCAGTACTGGTGGGGACAGGTCTGTCACTGTATAACATTGGGGTACAGTACTGCTGGAGACAGGCGTGTCACTGTATAACACGGGTACAGTACTGGTGTGGACGGGACTGTCACTGTATGACACGGGTACAGTACTGCTGAGGAAAGGTCTCTCGCTGTATAATACTGGGGTACAGTGCTGGTGGGGACAGGTCTGTCTCTGTATATCACTGGGGTACTGTACTGGTGGGGACAGGTCTCTCACTGTATAACACGGGTACAGTACTGGTGGGGACAGGAATGTCACTGTATAACACTTGGGTATAGTACTGATGGCTTCGGATCTGTCACTGTATAACACTGGGGTTCACTAATGATGGGGAAAGGGCTGTCACTTTATAACATTGGGGTGCAGTACTGCTGGAGAGAGGTCTGTCACTGTATAACACTGGAGTACAGTACTGGTGGGGACGGGACTGTCACTGTATAGCACTGGGGTACAATACTGGTGGGGACAGGTCTGTCACTGTATAACACGGGTACAGTACTGGTGGGGACAGGTCTGTCACTGTATAACATTGGGGTACAGTACTGCTGGAGACAGGTCTGCCACTGAATAACAAGGGTTCAGTACTGGTGGGGACGGGTCTGTCACTGTATAACATTGGGGTACAGTTCTGGTGGGGACGGGTCTGTCACTGTATAACACGGGTACAGTACTGGTGGGGACAGGTCTGTCACTGTATAACACGGGTACAGTACTGGTGGGGACGGTTCTGTCACTGTATAACACTGGGATGCAGTACTGGTGGGGACAGGTATGTCACTGTATAACATTGGGGTACAGTAATGGTGGGGACGGGTCTGTCACTGTATAACACTGGCGTGCAGTTATTGGTGGGGACAGGTCTGTCACTGTATAACACTGGGGTACAGTCCTGGGGGGTACTGGTCTGTCACTGTATATCACTGGGTTACAGTACTGGTGGGGACAGTTCTGTCACTGTATAACACGGGTACACTACTGGTGGAGATAGGTCTCTCGCTGTATAACACGTGTACAGTACTGGTGGGGACAGGTCTGTCACTGTATAACATTGGGGTACAATACTGCTGCAGATAGGTCTGTCACTGTATAACCCGGGTACAGTACTGGTGGGGACAGGTCTGTCACTGTATAACACGGGTACAGTACTGGTTGGGACAGGTCTGTCACTGTAAAACCCGGGTCCAGTAATGGTGGGGACAGGTCTGTCACTGTATAACACGGGTTCAGTACTGGTGGGGACAGGTCTGTCACAGAATGACACTGGGGTACAGTACTGTTGGGGACAGGTCTGTCACTGTAAAACACTGGGGTACAGTACTGATGGGGACTGGTCTGTCACTGTTTAATACTGGGGTACAGTACTGCTGGGGACTGGTATGTCACTGTACAACACTGGGGTACAATACTAGTGGGGACAGGTCTGTCACTGTATAAAACTGGGCTACAACACTGGTGGGGACATGTCTGTCACTGTATTACACGGTTACAGGACTGGGGCGGACAGGTCTGTGACTGTATAACACTGGGGTACAGTACTGGTGGGGACAGGTCTGTCACTGTATAACACTGAGGTACTGTACTGGTGGGGACAGGTCTGTCACTGTATAATACTGGGGTACAGTACTGCTGGGGACGAGTCTGTCACTGTATAACACTGGGGTACAATACTCGTGCGGATTGGTCTGTCACTGTATAACACTGGGCTACAGTACGGGTGGGGACAGATATGTCACTGTATAACACTGGGGTACAGTACTTGTGGGGACAGAGATGTCACTCTATATCACTGGGGTACAGTACTGGTGGAGTCGGATCTGTCACTGTATAACACTGGGTACACTAATGATGGGGAAAGGTCTGTCACTTTAATAACATTGGGGTACAGTACTGCTGGAGACAGGTCTGTCACTGTATAACACGGGTACAATACTGGTGGGGACGGGTCTGTCACTGTATAATACTGGGGTACAGTACTGGTGGGGACAGGTCTGTCACTGTATAATACTGGGGTACAGTACTGCTGGGGACGAGTCTGTCACTGTATAACACTGGGGTACAGTACTGGTGGGGACAGGTCTGTCACTGTATAACACTGGGCTACAATACTAGTGCGGATTGGTCTGTCACTGTATAACACTGGGCTACAGTACGGGTGGGGACAGATATGTCACTCCATATCACTGGGGTACAGTACTGGTGGCGACAGGAATGTCACTGTATAACACTTGGGGGTATAGTACTGATGGAGTCGGATCTGTCACTGTATAACACTGGGGTACACTAATGATGGGGAAAGGTCTGTCACTTTAATAACATTGGGGTACAGTACTGCTGGAGACAGGTCTGTCACTGTATAACATGGGTACAGTACTGGTGAGGACGGGTCTGTCACTGTATAGCACTGGGGTACAATACTGGTGGGGACAGGTCTGTCGCTGTATAACACGGGTACAGTACTGGTGGGGACGGGTCTGTCACTGTGTGACACGGGTACAGTACTGGTGGGAACAGGTCTGTCACTGTGTGACACGGGTACAGTACTGGTGGGAACAGGTCTGTCACTGTATAACACGTGTACAGTACTGGTGGGGACAGGTCTGTCACTGTATAACACTGGGGTCCAGTACTATTGGGGACGGGTCTGTCACTGTATAACATTTGGGTACAGTACTGCTGAGGAAAGGTCTCTCGCTGTATAATACTGGGGTACAGTGCTGGTGGGGACAGGTCTGTCTCTGTATATCACTGGGGTACTGTACTGTTGGGGACAGGTCTATCACTGTATAACACTGGGGTACAGTGCTGGTGGGGACGGATCTGTCACTGTATAACACTGGGGTACAGTAATGATGGGGACAGGTATGTCACTTTATAACATTGGGGTACAGTACTGCTGGAGACAGGTCTCTCACTGTATAACACGGGTACACTACTGGTGGGGACAGGTCTGTCACAGTACAACACGGGTACAGTACTGGTGGGGACTGGTCTGTCACTGTATAACACTGGGGTACTGTACTGGTGGGGACAGGTCTGTCACTGTATATCATGGGTACAGTACTGGTGGGGACTGGTCTGTCACTGTATAACACTGGGGTACAGTACTGGTGGGGACAGGTCTGTCACTGTATAACACTGGGGTACAGTACTGGTGGGGACTGGTCTGTCACTGTATATCATGGGTACAGTACTGGTGGGGACAGGAATGTCACTGTATAACACTGGAATACAGTAATGATGGGGACAGGTCTGTCACTGTATAACACTGGGGTACAGTACTGGTGGGGACAGGTCTGTCACTGTATAACACTGGGGTACAGTACTGGTGGGGACAGGTCTGTCACTGTATAACACTGGGGTAGAGTACTGGTGGGGACGGGTCTGTCACTTTATAACACTGGGGTACAGTACTGATGGGGACTGGTCTGTCACTGTATAACACTGGGGTACAGTACTGGTGGGGACAGGTCTGTCACTGTATAACACTGGGGTACAGTACTGGTGGGGACAGGTCTGTCACTGTATAACACTGGGGTACAGTACTGGTGGGGACTGGTCTGTCACTGTATATCATGGGTACAGTACTGGTGGGGACAGGAATGTCACTGTATAACACTGGGATACAGTAATGATGGGGACAGGTCTGTCACTGTATAACTCTGGGGTACAGTACTGGTGGGGACAGGTCTGTCACTGTATAACACTGGTGTACAGTACTGGTGGGGACAGGTCTGTCACTGTATAACACGGGTACAGTACTGGTGGGGACAGGTCTGTCACTATAATACTGGGGTACAGTATTGGTGGGGACGTTTCTGTCACTGTATAACATTGGGTACAGTACTGGTGGGGACAGGTCTGTCACTGTATAACACTGGGGTACAGTACTGGTGGGGACAGGTCTGTCACTGTATAATACTGGGGTACAGTACTGCTGGGGACGAGTCTGTCACTGTATAACACTGGGGTACAGTACTGGTGGGGACAGGTCTGTCACTGTATAACACTGGGCTACAATACTCGTGGGGATTGGTCTGTCACTGTATAACACTGGGCTACAGTACGGGTGGGGACAGATATGTCACTCCATATCACTGGGGTACAGTACTGGTGGCGACAGGAATGTCACTGTATAACACTTGGGGGTATAGTACTGATGGAGTCGGATCTGTCACTGTATAACACTGGGGTACACTAATGATGGGGAAAGGTCTGTCACTTTAATAACATTGGGGTACAGTACTGCTGGAGACAGGTCTGTCACTGTATAACATGGGTACAGTACTGGTGGGGACGGGTCTGTCACTGTATAGCACTGGGGTACAATACTGGTGGGGACAGGTCTGTCGCTGTATAACACGGGTACAGTACTGGTGGGGACGGGTCTGTCACTGTGTGACACGGGTACAGTACTGGTGGGAACAGGTCTGTCACTGTGTGACACGGGTACAGTACTGGTGGGAACAGGTCTGTCACTGTATAACACGTGTACAGTACTGGTGGGGACAGGTCTGTCACTGTATAACACTGGGGTCCAGTACTATTGGGGACGGGTCTGTCACTGTATAACATTTGGGTACAGTACTGCTGAGGAAAGGTCTCTCGCTGTATAATACTGGGGTACAGTGCTGGTGGGGACAGGTCTGTCTCTGTATATCACTGGGGTACTGTACTGTTGGGGACAGGTCTATCACTGTATAACACTGGGGTACAGTGCTGGTGGGGACGGATCTGTCACTGTATAACACTGGGGTACAGTAATGATGGGGACAGGTATGTCACTTTATAACATTGGGGTACAGTACTGCTGGAGACAGGTCTCTCACTGTATAACACGGGTACACTACTGGTGGGGACAGGTCTGTCACAGTACAACACGGGTACAGTACTGGTGGGGACTGGTCTGTCACTGTATAACACTGGGGTACTGTACTGGTGGGGACAGGTCTGTCACTGTATATCATGGGTACAGTACTGGTGGGGACTGGTCTGTCACTGTATAACACTGGGGTACAGTACTGGTGGGGACAGGTCTGTCACTGTATAACACTGGGGTACAGTACTGGTGGGGACTGGTCTGTCACTGTATATCATGGGTACAGTACTGGTGGGGACAGGAATGTCACTGTATAACACTGGGATACAGTAATGATGGGGACAGGTCTGTCACTGTATAACACTGGGGTACAGTACTGGTGGGGACAGGTCTGTCACTGTATAACACTGGGGTACAGTACTGGTGGGGACAGGTCTGTCACTGTATAACACTGGGGTAGAGTACTGGTGGGGACGGGTCTGTCACTTTATAACACTGGGGTACAGTACTGATGGGGACTGGTCTGTCACTGTATAACACTGGGGTACAGTACTGGTGGGGACAGGTCTGTCACTGTATAACACTGGGGTACAGTACTGGTGGGGACAGGTCTGTCACTGTATAACACTGGGGTACAGTACTGGTGGGGACTGGTCTGTCACTGTATATCATGGGTACAGTACTGGTGGGGACAGGAATGTCACTGTATAACACTGGGATACAGTAATGATGGGGACAGGTCTGTCACTGTATAACTCTGGGGTACAGTACTGGTGGGGACAGGTCTGTCACTGTATAACACTGGTGTACAGTACTGGTGGGGACAGGTCTGTCACTGTATAACACGGGTACAGTACTGGTGGGGACAGGTCTGTCACTATAATACTGGGGTACAGTATTGGTGGGGACGTTTCTGTCACTGTATAACATTGGGTACAGTACTGGTGGGGACAGGTCTGTCACTGTATAACACTGGGGTACAGTACTGGTGGGGACAGGTCTGTCACTGTATAACACTGGGGTACAGTACTGGTGGGGACAGGTCTGTCACTATAACACTGGGGTACAGTATTGGTGGGGACCGGTCTGTCACTGTATAACACTGGGGTACAGTACTGGTGGGGACAAGTCTGTCACTGTATAACACTGGGGTCCAGTACTATTGAGGACGGGTCTGTCACTGTATAACACGTGTACAGTACTGGTGAGGACAGGTCTGTCACTGTATAACACTGGGGTACAGTACTGCTGAGGAAAGGTCTCTCGCTGTATAATACTGGGGTACAGTGCTGGTGGGGACAGGTCTGTCTCTGTATATCACTGGGGTACTGTACTGGTGGGGACAGGTCTATCACTGTATAACACTGGGCTACAGTACGGGTGGGGACAGATATGTCACTCTATATCACTGGGGTACAGTACTGGTGGCGACAGGAATGTCACTGTATAACACTTGGGTATAGTACTGATGGGGTCGGATCTGTCACTGTATAACACTGGGGTACACTAATGATGGGGAAAGGTCTGTCACTTTATAACATTGGGGTACAGTACTGCTGGAGACAGGTCTGTCACTGTATAACACGGGTACAGTACTGGTGGGGACGGGTCTGTCACTGTATAGCACTGGGGTACAATACTGGTGGGGACAGGTCTGTCACTGTATAACACGGATACAGTACTGGTGATGACAGGTCTGTCACTGTATAACATTGGGGTACAGTACTGCTGGCGACAGGTCTGTCACTGTATAACATGGGTACAGTACTGGTGGGGACGGGTCTGTCACTGTATAACACTGGGGTACAGTATTGCTGGGGACTGGTCTTTCACTGTATAACACTGGGTTACAGTACTGGTGGGGACAGGTCTGTCACTGTATAACACAGGTACAGTACTGGTGGGGACGGTTCTGTCGCTGTATAACACTGGGGTGCAGTACTGGTGGGGACAGGTCTGTCACTGTATAACATTGGGGTACAGTACTGCTGGAGACAGGCGTGTCACTGTATAACACGGGTACAGTACTGGTGTGGACGGGACTGTCACTGTATGACACGGGTACAGTACTGCTGAGGAAAGGTCTCTCGCTGTATAATACTGGGGTACAGTGCTGGTGGGGACAGGTCTGTCTCTGTATATCACTGGGGTACTGTACTGGTGGGGACAGGTCTCTCACTGTATAACACGGGTACAGTACTGGTGGGGACAGGAATGTCACTGTATAACACTTGGGTATAGTACTGATGGCTTCGGATCTGTCACTGTATAACACTGGGGTTCACTAATGATGGGGAAAGGTCTGTCACTTTATAACATTGGGGTGCAGTACTGCTGGAGAGAGGTCTGTCACTGTATAACACTGGAGTACAGTACTGGTGGGGACGGGACTGTAACTGTATAGCACTGGGGTACAATACTGGTGGGGACAGGTCTGTCACTGTATAACATTGGGGTACAGTACTGCTGGGGACAGGTCTGTCACTGTATAACATGGGTACAGGACTGGTGGGGACGGGTCTGTCACTGTATAACACTGGGGTACAATATTGGTGGGGACAGGTCTTTCACTGCATAACACTGGGGTACAGTACTGGTGGGGACAGGTCTGTCACTATAATAACATGGGTACAGTACTGATGGGGACAGGTCTGTCACTGTATAACATTGGGGTACAGTTCTGGTGGGGACGGGTCTGTCACTGTATAACACGGGTACAGTACTGGTGGGGACGGTTCTGTCACTGTATAACACTGGGGTGCAGTACTGGTGGGGACAGGTCTGTCACTGTATAACATTGGGGTACAGTACTGCTGGAGACAGGTCTGTCACTGTATAACACGGGTACAGTACTGGTGGGGACGGGACTGTTACTGTATGACACGGGTACAGTACTGGTGGGAACAGGTCTGTCACTGTATAACACGTGTACAGTGCTGGTGGGGACAGGTCTGTCACTGTATAACACTGGGGTACAGTACTGGTGGGGACCGGTCTGTCACTGTATAACACTGGGGTACAGTACTGGTGGGGACAAGTCTGTCACTGTATAACACTGGGGTCCAGTACTATTGAGGACGGGTCTGTCACTGTATAACACGTGTACAGTACTGGTGAGGACAGGTCTGTCACTGTATAACACTGGGGTACAGTACTGCTGAGGAAAGGTCTCTCGCTGTATAATACTGGGGTACAGTGCTGGTGGGGACAGGTCTGTCTCTGTATATCACTGGGGTACAGTACTGGTGGCGACAGGAATGTCACTGTATAACACTTGGGTATAGTACTGATGGGGTCGGATCTGTCACTGTATAACACTGGGGTACACTAATGATGGGGAAAGGTCTGTCACTTTATAACATTGGGGTACAGTACTGCTGGAGACAGGTCTGTCACTGTATAACACGGGTACAGTACTGGTGGGGACGGGTCTGTCACTGTATAGCACTGGGGTACAATACTGGTGGGGACAGGTCTGTCACTGTATAACACGTTTACAGTACTGGTGATGACAGGTCTGTCACTGTATAACATTGGGGTACAGTACTGCTGGAGACAGGTCTGTCACTGTATAACATGGGTACAGTACTGGTGGGGACGGGTCTGTCACTGTATAACACTGGGGTACAGTATTGGTGGGGACTGGTCTTTCACTGTATAACACTGGGTTACAGTACTGGTGGGGACAGTTCTGTCACTGTATAACACAGGTACAGTACTGGTGGGGACGGTTCTGTCGCTGTATAACACTGGGGTGCAGTACTGGTGGGGACAGGTCTGTCACTGTATAACATTGGGGTACAGTACTGCTGGAGACAGGCGTGTCACTGTATAACACGGGTACAGTACTGGTGTGGACGGGACTGTCACTGTATGACACGGGTACAGTACTGCTGAGGAAAGGTCTCTCGCTGTATAATACTGGGGTACAGTGCTGGTGGGGACAGGTCTGTCTCTGTATATCACTGGGGTACTGTACTGGTGGGGACAGGTCTCTCACTGTATAACACGGGTACAGTACTGGTGGGGACAGGAATGTCACTGTATAACACTTGGGTATAGTACTGATGGCTTCGGATCTGTCACTGTATAACACTGGGGTTCACTAATGATGGGGAAAGGTCTGTCACTTTATAACATTGGGGTGCAGTACTGCTGGAGAGAGGTCTGTCACTGTATAACACTGGAGTACAGTACTGGTGGGGACGGGACTGTCACTGTATAGCACTGGGGTACAATACTGGTGGGGACAGGTCTGTCACTGTATAACACGGGTACAGTACTGGTGGGGACAGGTCTGTCACTGTATAACATTGGGGTACAGTACTGCTGGAGACAGGTCTGCCACTGAATAACAAGGGTTCAGTACTGGTGGGGACGGGTCTGTCACTGTATAACATTGGGGTACAGTTCTGGTGGGGACGGGTCTGTCACTGTATAACACGGGTACAGTACTGGTGGGGACAGGTCTGTCACTGTATAACACGGGTACAGTACTGGTGGGGACGGTTCTGTCACTGTATAACACTGGGATGCAGTACTGGTGGGGACAGGTATGTCACTGTATAACATTGGGGTACAGTAATGGTGGGGACGGGTCTGTCACTGTATAACACTGGGGTGCAGTTATTGGTGGGGACAGGTCTGTCACTGTATAACACTGGGGTACAGTCCTGGGGGGTACTGGTCTGTCACTGTATATCACTGGGTTACAGTACTGGTGGGGACAGTTCTGTCACTGTATAACACGGGTACAGTACTGTTGGGGACAGGTCTGTCACTGTATAACACGGGTACACTACTGGTGGAGATAGGTCTCTCGCTGTATAACACGTGTACAGTACTGGTGGGGACAGGTCTGTCACTGTATAACATTGGGGTACAGTACTGCTGCAGATAGGTCTGTCACTGTATAACCCGGGTACAGTACTGGTGGGGACAGGTCTGTCACTGTATAACACGGGTACAGTACTGGTGGGGACAGGTCTGTCACTGTAAAACCCGGGTCCAGTAATGGTGGGGACAGGTCTGTCACTGTATAACACGGGTTCAGTACTGGTGGGGACAGGTCTGTTACAGAATGACACTGGGGTACAGTACTGGTGGGGACAGGTCTGTCACTGTAAAACACTGGGGTACAGTACTGATGGGGACTGGTCTGTCACTGTTTAATACTGGGGTACAGTACTGCTGGGGACTGGTATGTCACTGTACAACACTGGGGTACAATACTAGTGGGGACAGGTCTGTCACTGTATAAAACTGGGCTACAATACTGGTGGGGACATGTCTGTCACTGTATTACACGGTTACAGGACTGGGGCGGACAGGTCTGTGACTGTATAACACTGGGGTACAATACTCGTGCGGATTGGTCTGTCACTGTATAACACTGGGCTACAGTACGGGTGGGGACAGATATGTCACTGTATAACACTGGGGTACAGTACTTGTGGGGACAGAGATGTCACTCTATATCACTGGGGTACAGTACTGGTGGAGTCGGATCTGTCACTGTATAACACTGGGTACACTAATGATGGGGAAAGGTCTGTCACTTTAATAACATTGGGGTACAGTACTGCTGGAGACAGGTCTGTCACTGTATAACACGGGTACAATACTGGTGGGGACGGGTCTGTCACTGTATAATACTGGGGTACAGTACTGGTGGGGACAGGTCTGTCACTGTATAATACTGGGGTACAGTACTGCTGGGGACGAGTCTGTCACTGTATAACACGGGTACACTACTGGTGGAGATAGGTCTCTCGCTGTATAACACGTGTACAGTACTGGTGGGGACAGGTCTGTCACTGTATAACATTGGGGTACAGTACTGCTGCAGATAGGTCTGTCACTGTATAACCCGGGTACAGTACTGGTGGGGACAGGTCTGTCACTGTATAACACGGGTACAGTACTGGTGGGGACAGGTCTGTCACTGTAAAACCCGGGTCCAGTAATGGTGGGGACAGGTCTGTCACTGTATAACACGGGTTCAGTACTGGTGGGGACAGGTCTGTTACAGAATGACACTGGGGTACAGTACTGGTGGGGACAGGTCTGTCACTGTAAAACACTGGGGTACAGTACTGATGGGGACTGGTCTGTCACTGTTTAATACTGGGGTACAGTACTGCTGGGGACTGGTATGTCACTGTACAACACTGGGGTACAATACTAGTGGGGACAGGTCTGTCACTGTATAAAACTGGGCTACAATACTGGTGGGGACATGTCTGTCACTGTATTACACGGTTACAGGACTGGGGCGGACAGGTCTGTGACTGTATAACACTGGGGTACAATACTCGTGCGGATTGGTCTGTCACTGTATAACACTGGGCTACAGTACGGGTGGGGACAGATATGTCACTGTATAACACTGGGGTACAGTACTTGTGGGGACAGAGATGTCACTCTATATCACTGGGGTACAGTACTGGTGGAGTCGGATCTGTCACTGTATAACACTGGGTACACTAATGATGGGGAAAGGTCTGTCACTTTAATAACATTGGGGTACAGTACTGCTGGAGACAGGTCTGTCACTGTATAACACGGGTACAATACTGGTGGGGACGGGTCTGTCACTGTATAATACTGGGGTACAGTACTGGTGGGGACAGGTCTGTCACTGTATAATACTGGGGTACAGTACTGCTGGGGACGAGTCTGTCACTGTATAACACTGGGGTACAGTACTGGTGGGGACAGGTCTGTCACTGTATAACACTGGGCTACAATACTCGTGGGGATTGGTCTGTCACTGTATAACACTGGGCTACAGTACGGGTGGGGACAGATATGTCACTCCATATCACTGGGGTACAGTACTGGTGGCGACAGGAATGTCACTGTATAACACTTGGGGGTATAGTACTGATGGAGTCGGATCTGTCACTGTATAACACTGGGGTACACTAATGATGGGGAAAGGTCTGTCACTTTAATAACATTGGGGTACAGTACTGCTGGAGACAGGTCTGTCACTGTATAACATGGGTACAGTACTGGTGGGGACGGGTCTGTCACTGTATAGCACTGGGGTACAATACTGGTGGGGACAGGTCTGTCGCTGTATAACACGGGTACAGTACTGGTGGGGACGGGTCTGTCACTGTGTGACACGGGTACAGTACTGGTGGGAACAGGTCTGTCACTGTGTGACACGGGTACAGTACTGGTGGGAACAGGTCTGTCACTGTATAACACGTGTACAGTACTGGTGGGGACAGGTCTGTCACTGTATAACACTGGGGTCCAGTACTATTGGGGACGGGTCTGTCACTGTATAACATTTGGGTACAGTACTGCTGAGGAAAGGTCTCTCGCTGTATAATACTGGGGTACAGTGCTGGTGGGGACAGGTCTGTCTCTGTATATCACTGGGGTACTGTACTGTTGGGGACAGGTCTATCACTGTATAACACTGGGGTACAGTGCTGGTGGGGACGGATCTGTCACTGTATAACACTGGGGTACAGTAATGATGGGGACAGGTATGTCACTTTATAACATTGGGGTACAGTACTGCTGGAGACAGGTCTCTCACTGTATAACACGGGTACACTACTGGTGGGGACAGGTCTGTCACAGTACAACACGGGTACAGTACTGGTGGGGACTGGTCTGTCACTGTATAACACTGGGGTACTGTACTGGTGGGGACAGGTCTGTCACTGTATATCATGGGTACAGTACTGGTGGGGACTGGTCTGTCACTGTATAACACTGGGGTACAGTACTGGTGGGGACAGGTCTGTCACTGTATAACACTGGGGTACAGTACTGGTGGGGACTGGTCTGTCACTGTATATCATGGGTACAGTACTGGTGGGGACAGGAATGTCACTGTATAACACTGGGATACAGTAATGATGGGGACAGGTCTGTCACTGTATAACACTGGGGTACAATACTGGTGGGGACAGGTCTGTCACTGTATAACACTGGGGTAGAGTACTGGTGGGGACGGGTCTGTCACTTTATAACACTGGGGTACAGTACTGATGGGGACTGGTCTGTCACTGTATAACAATGGGGTACAGTACTGGTGGGGACAGGTCTGTCACTGTATAACACTGGGGTACAGTACTGGTGGGGACAGGTCTGTCACTGTATAACACTGGGGTACAGTACTGGTGGGGACGGGTCTGTCACTGTATAACACGGGTCCAGTACTGGGACGGATCTGTCACTGTATAACACTGGGGTACGGTAATGATGGGGACAGGTCTGTCACTGTATAACATTGGGGTACAGTACTGGTGGGGACAGGTCTGTCACTGTATAACACTGGGGTACAGTACTGGTGGGGACTGGTCTGTCACTGTATAACACTGGGGTACAGTACTGGTGGGGACAGGTCTGTCACTGTATAACACTGGGGTACAGTACTGGTGGGGACTGGTCTGTCACTGTATATCATGGGTACAGTACTGGTGGGGACAGGAATGTCACTGTATAACACTGGGATACAGTAATGATGGGGACAGGTCTGTCACTGTATAACTCTGGGGTACAGTACTGGTGGGGACAGGTCTGTCACTGTATAACACTGGTGTACAGTACTGGTGGGGACAGGTCTGTCACTGTATAACACGGGTACAGTACTGGTCGGGACAGGTCTGTCACTATAATACTGGGGTACAGTATTGGTGGGGACGTTTCTGTCACTGTATAACATTGGGTACAGTACTGGTGGGGACAGGTCTGTCACTGTATAACACTGGGGTACAGTACTGGTGGGGACAGGTCTGTCACTGTATAACACTGGGGTACAGTACTGGTGGGGACAGGTCTGTCACTATAACACTGGGGTACAGTATTGGTGGGGACAGCTCAGTCACTGTATAACAGGGTAACTATCCTGGTGGGGACAGGTCTGTCACTTTGTAACAGTGGGGTACAGTACTGGTGGGGACAGGTCTGTCACTATAATACTGGGGAACAGTATTTTTGGGGACTGGTCTGTCACTGTATAACATTGGGTACTTTTCAGGTGGGGACGGGTTTGTCACTGTGTAACAGTGGGGTCCAGGACTGGTGGGGACAGGTCTGCCACTGTATAACACTGGGGTACAATGCTGGTGGGGACAGGTCTGTCACTGTATAACACTGGGGTACAGTACTGGTGGGGACAGGTCTGTCACTGTATAACACTGGGGTACAGTACTGATGGGGACAGGTCTGTCATTGTATAACACGGGTACAGTACTGGTGGGGACTGGTCTGTCACTGTATAACACTGGGGTACAGTACTGGTGGGGACAGGTCTGTCATTGTATAACACGGGTACAGTACTGGTGGGGACAGGTCTGTCACTATAATACTGGGGTACAGTACTGGTGGGGACGTTTCTGTCACTGTATAACATTGGGTACAGTACTGGTGGGGACAGGTCTGTCACTGTATAACACTGGGTTACAGTACTGGTGGGGACAGGTCTGTCACTATAATACTGGGGAACAGTATTTTTGGGGACGGGTCTGTCACTGTATAACAGGGGTACTTTTCAGGTGGGGACGGGTCTGTCACTGTCTAACAGTGGGGTACAGGACTGGTGGGGACAGGTCTGTCACTGTATAACACTGGGGTACAGTACTGGTGGGGACGGGTCTGTCACTGTATAACACTGGCGTACAGTTATTGGTGGGGACAGGTCTGTCACTGTATAACACTGGGGTACAGTACTGGTAGGGACAGGTCTGTCACTGTATAACACTGGGGTACAGTACTGGTGGGGACAGGTCTGTCACTGTATAACACTGGGGTACAGTACTGGTGGGGACGGGTCTGTCACTGTATAACACGGGTACAGTACTGGGACGGATCTGTCACTGTATAACACTGGGGTACGGTAATGATGGGGACAGGTCTGTCACTGTATAACATTGGGGTACAGTACTGGTGGGGACAGGTCTGTCACTGTACAACACTGGGGTACAGTACTGGTGGGGACTGGTCTGTCACTGTATAACACTGGGGTACAGTACTGGTGGGGACAGGTCTGTCACTGTATAACACTGGGGTACAGTACTGGTGGGGACTGGTCTGTCACTGTATATCATGGGTACAGTACTGGTGAGGACAGGAATGTCACTGTATAACACTGGGATACAGTAATGATGGGGACAGGTCTGTCACTGTATAACTCTGGGGTACAGTACTGGTGGGGACAGGTCTGTCACTGTATAACACTGGTGTACAGTACTGGTGGGGACAGGTCTGTCACTGTATAACACGGGTACAGTACTGGTGGGGATGGGTCTGTCACTGTATAGCACTGGGGTACAATACTGGTGGGGACAGGTCTGTCACTGTATAACATTGGGGTACAGTACTGCTGGAGACAGGTCTGTCACTGTATAACACGGGTGCAGTACTGGTGGGGATGGGTCTGTCACTGTATAGCACTGGGGTACAGTACTGGTGGGGACAGGTCTGTCACTGTATAACATTGGGGTACAGTACTGCTGCAGATAGGTCTGTCACTGTATAACACGGGTACAGTACTGGTGGGGACGGGTCTGTCACTGTATAACATTGTGGTACAGTGCTGGTGGGGACAGGTCTGTCACTGTATAACACGGGTACAGTACTGGTGGGGTCAGGTCTGTCACTGTAAAACCTGGGTACAGTACTGGTGGGGACAGGTCTGTCACTGTATAACACGGGTACAGTACTGGTGGGGACAGGTCTGTCACTGTAAAACCCGGGTACAGTACTGGTGGGGACAGGTCTGTCACAGTATAACACTGGTGTACAGTACTGGTGGGGACAGGTCTGTCACTGTAAAACACTGGGGTACAGTACTGTTGCGGACTGGTCTGTCACTGTATAATACTGGGTACAGTACTGCTGGGGACAGGTCTGTCACTGTATAACACTGGGTTACAATACTGGTGGGGACAGGTCTGTCACTGTATTACACGGTTACAGGACTGGTGTGGACAGGTCTGTGACTGTATAACACTGGGGTACAGTACTGGTGGGGATAGGTCTGTCTCTGTGTAACACTGGGGTACTGTACTGGTGGGGACAGGTCTGTCACTGTATAATACTGGGGTATAGTACTGCTGGGGACGAGTCTGTCACTGTATAACACTGGGGTACAATACTCGTGGGGATTGGTCTGTCACTGTATAACACTGGGCTACAGTACGGGTGGGGACAGATATGTCACTCTATATCACTGGGGTACAGTACTGGTGGCGACAGGAATGTCACTGTATAACACTTGGGTATCGTACTGATGGGGTCGGATCTGTCACTGTATAACACGGGGGTACACTAATGATGGGGAAAGGTCTGTCACTTTGTAACATTGGGGTAAAGTACTGCTGGAGACAGGTCTGTCACTGTATAACACGGGTACAGTACTGGTGGGGATGGGTCTGTCACTGTATAGCACTGGGGTACAATACTGGTGGGGACAGGTCTGTCACTGTATAACATTGGGGTACAGTACTGCTGGAGACAGGTCTGTCACTGTATAACACGGGTAAAGTACTGGTGGGGATGGGTCTGTCACTGTATAGCACTGGGGTACAATACTGGTGGGGACAGGTCTGTCACTGTATAACATTGGGGTACAGTACTGCTGGAGACAGGTCTGTCACTGTATAACACGGGTACAGTACTGGTGGGGACGGGACTGTTACTGTATGACACGGGCACAGTACTGGTGGGAACAGGTCTGTCACTGTATAACACGTGTACAGCACTGGTGGGGACAGGTCTGTCACTGTATAACACTGGGGTAGAGTACTGGTGGGGACGGGTCTGTCACTTTATAACACTGGGGTACAGTACTGATGGGGACTGGTCTGTCACTGTATAACACTGGGGTACAGTACTGGTGGGGACAGGTCTGTCACTGTATAACACTGGGGTACAGTACTGGTGGGGACAGGTCTGTCACTGTATAACACTGGGGTACAGTATTGGTGGGATCGGGTCTGTCACTGTATAACACGGGTACAGTACTGGGACGGATCTGTCACTGTATAACACTGGAGTACGGTAATGATGGGGACAGGTCTGTCACTGTATAACATTGGGGTACAGTACTGGTGGGGACAGGTCTGTCACTGTATAACACTGGGGTACAGTACTGGTAGGGACTGGTCTGTCACTGTATATCATGGGTACAGTACTGGTGGGGACAGGAATGTCACTGTATAACACTGGGATACAGTAATGATGGGGACAGGTCTGTCACTGTATAACTCTGGGGTACAGTACTGGTGGGGACAGGTCTGTCACTGTATAACACTGGTGTACAGTACTGGTGGGGACAGGTCTGTCACTGTATAACACGGGTACAGTACTGGTGGGGACAGGTCTGTCACTATAATACTGGGGTACAGTATTGGTGGGGACGTTTCTGTCACTGTATAACATTGGGTACAGTACTGGTGGGGACAGGTCTGTCACTGTATAACACTGGGGTACAGTACTGGTGGGGACAGGTCTGTCACTGTATAACACTGGGGTACAGTACTGGTGGGGACAGGTCTGTCACTATAACACTGGGGTACAGTATTGGTGGGGACAGCTCTGTCACTGTATAACAGGGTAACTATCCTGGTGGGGACAGGTCTGTCACTTTGTAACAGTGGGGTACAGTACTGGTGGGGACAGGTCTGTCACTATAATACTGGAGAACAGTATTTTTGGGGACTGGTCTGTCACTGTATAACATTGGGTACTTTTCAGGTGGGGACGGGTCTGTCACTGTGTAACAGTGGGGTACAGGACTGGTGGGGACAGGTCTGTCACTGTATAACACTGGGGTACAATGCTGGTGGGGACAGGTCTGTCACTGTATAACACTGGGGTACAGTACTGGTGGGGACAGGTCTGTCACTGTATAACACTGGGGTACAGTACTGATGGGGACAGGTCTGTCATTGTATAACACGGGTACAGTACTGGTGGGGACTGGTCTGTCACTGTATAACACTGGGGTACAGTACTGGTGGGGACAGGTCTGTCATTGTATAACACGGGTACAGTACTGGTGGGGACAGGTCTGTCACTATAATACTGGGGAACAGTATTTTTGGGGACGGGTCTGTCACTGTATAACAGGGGTACTTTTCAGGTGGGGACGGGTCTGTCACTGTGTAACAGTGGGGTACAGGACTGGTGGGGACAGGTCTGTCACTGTATAACACTGGGGTACAGTACTGGTGGGGACGGGTCTGTCACTGTATAACACTGGCGTACAGTTATTGGTGGGGACAGGTCTGTCACTGTATAACACTGGGGTACAGTACTGGTAGGGACAGGTCTGTCACTGTATAACACTGGGGTACATTACTGGTGGGGATGTGTCTGTCACTGTATAACACTGGGGTACAGTACTGGTGGGGACAGGTCTGTCACTGTATAACACTGGGGTACAGTACTGGTGGGGACTGGTCTGTCACTGTATATCATGGGTACAGTACTGGTGGGGACAGGAATGTCACTGTATAACACTGGGATACAGTAATGATGGGGACAGGTCTGTCACTGTATAACTCTGGGGTACAGTACTGGTGGGGACAGGTCTGTCACTGTATAACACTGGTGTACAGTACTGGTGGGGACAGGTCTGTCACTGTATAACACGGGTACAGTACTGGTGGGGACAGGTCTGTCACTATAATACTGGGGTACAGTATTGGTGGGGACGTTTCTGTCACTGTATAACATTGGGTACAGTACTGGTGGGGACAGGTCTGTCACTGTATAACACTGGGGTACAGTACTGGTGGGGACAGGTCTGTCACTGTATAACACTGGGGTACAGTACTGGTGGGGACAGGTCTGTCACTATAACACTGGGGTACAGTATTGGTGGGGACAGCTCTGTCACTGTATAACAGGGTAACTATCCTGGTGGGGACAGGTCTGTCACTTTGTAACAGTGGGGTACAGTACTGGTGGGGACAGGTCTGTCACTATAATACTGGAGAACAGTATTTTTGGGGACTGGTCTGTCACTGTATAACATTGGGTACTTTTCAGGTGGGGACGGGTCTGTCACTGTGTAACAGTGGGGTACAGGACTGGTGGGGACAGGTCTGTCACTGTATAACACTGGCGTACAATGCTGGTGGGGACAGGTCTGTCACTGTATAACACTGGGGTACAGTACTGGTGGGGACAGGTCTGTCACTGTATAACACTGGGGTCCAGTACTGATGGGGACAGGTCTGTCATTGTATAACACGGGTACAGTACTGGTGGGGACTGGTCTGTCACTGTATAACACTGGGGTACAGTACTGGTGGGGACAGGTCTGTCATTGTATAACACGGGTACAGTACTGGTGGGGACAGGTCTGTCACTATAATACTGGGGTACAGTATTGGTGGGGACGTTTCTGTCACTGTATAACATTGGGTACAGTACTGGTGGGGACAGGTCTGTCACTGTATAACACTGGGTTACAGTACTGGTGGGGACAGGTCTCTCACTATAATACTGGGGAACAGTATTTTTGGGGACGGGTCTGTCACTGTATAACAGGGGTACTTTTCAGGTGGGGACGGGTCTGTCACTGTGTAACAGTGGGGTACAGGACTGGTGGGGACAGGTCTGTCACTGTATAACACTGGGGTACAGTACTGGTGGGGACGGGTCTGTCACTGTATAACACTGGCGTACAGTTATTGGTGGGGACAGGTCTGTCACTGTATAACACTGGGGTACAGTACTGGTAGGGACAGGTCTGTCACTGTATAACACTGGGGTACATTACTGGTGGGGATGTGTCTGTCACTGTATAACACTGGGGTACAGTACTGGTGGGGACGGGTCTGTCACTGCATGACACTGGGGTGCAGTTATTGGTGGGGATAGGTCTGTCACTGTATAACACTGGGGTACAGTACTGGGGGGTACTGGTCTGTCACTGTATAACACGGGTACAGTACTGGTGGGGACAGGTCTGTCACTGTATAACACGGGTACAGTACTGGTGGGGACAGTTCTGTCACTGTATAACACGGGTACAGTACTGGTGGGGACAGTTCTGTCACTGTATAGCACGGGTACAGTACTGTTGGGGACAGGTCTGTCACTGTTTAACATGGGTACACTACTGGTGGAGATAGGTCTGTCACAGTATAACACGGGTACAGTACTGGTGGGGACAGGTCTGTCACTGTATAACATTGGGGTACAGTACTGCTGCAGATAGGTCTGTCACTGTATAACACGGGTACAGTACTGGTGGGGACGGGTCTGTCACTGTATAACATTGTGGTACAGTGCTGGTGGGGACAGGTCTGTCACTGTATAACACGGGTACAGTACTGGTGGGGACAGGTCTGTCACTGTAAAACCTGGGTACAGTACTGGTGGGGACAGGTCTGTCACTGTATAACACGGGTACAGTACTGGTGGGGACAGGTCTGTCACTGTAAAACCCGGGTACAGTACTGGTGGGGACAGGTCTGTCACAGTATAACACTGGTGTACAGTACTGGTGGGGACAGGACTGTCACTGTAAAACACTGGGGTACAGTACTGTTGCGGACTGGTCTGTCACTGTATAATACTGGGTACAGTACTGCTGGGGACAGGTATGTCACTGTACAACACTGGGGTACAATACTAGTGGGGACAGGCTGTCACTGTATAACACTGGGTTACAATACTGGTGGGGACAGGTCTGTCACTGTATTACACGGTTACAGGACTGGTGCGGACAGGTCTGTGACTGTATAACACTGGGGTACAGTACTGGTGGGGATAGGTCTGTCTCTGTGTAACACTGGGGTACTGTACTGGTGGGGACAGGTCTGTCACTGTATAATACTGGGGTATAGTACTGCTGGGGACGAGTCTGTCACTGTATAACACTGGGGTACAATACTCGTGGGGATTGGTCTGTCACTGTATAACACTGGGCTACAGTACGGGTGGGGACAGATATGTCACTCTATATCACTGGGGTACAGTACTGGTGACGACAGGAATGTCACTGTATAACACTTGGGTATCGTACTGATGGGGTCGGATCTGTCACTGTATAACACGGGGGTACACTAATGATGGGGAAAGGTCTGTCACTTTGTAACATTGGGGTAAAGTACTGCTGGAGACAGGTCTGCCACTGTATAACACGGGTACAGTACTGGTGGGGATGGGTCTGTCACTGTATAGCACTGGGGTACAATACTGGTGGGGACAGGTCTGTCACTGTATAGCACTGGGGTACAATACTGGTGGGGACAGGTCTGTCACTGTATAACATTGGGGTACAGTACTGCTGGAGACAGTTCTGTCACTGTATAACACGGGTACAGTACTGGTGGGGACGGGACTGTTACTGTATGACACGGGTACAGTACTGGTGGGAACAGGTCTGTCACTGTATAACACGTGTACAGCACTGGTGGGGACAGGTCTGTCACTGTATAACACTGGGGTAGAGTACTGGTGGGGACGGGTCTGTCACTTTATAACACTGGGGTACAGTACTGATGGGGACTGGTCTGTCACTGTATAACACTGGGGTACAGTACTGGTGGGGACAGGTCTGTCACTGTATAACACTGGGGTACAGTACTGGTGGGGACAGGTCTGTCACTGTATAACACTGGGGTACAGTACTGGTGGGGACGGGTCTGTCACTGTATAACACGGGTACAGTACTGGGACGGATCTGTCACTGTATAACACTGGGGTACAGTACTGGTGGGGACAGGAATGTCACTGTATAACACGGGTACAGTACTGTTGGGGACAGGTCTGTCACTATAATACTGGGGTACAGTATTGGTGGGGACGTTTCTGTCACTGTATAACATTGGGTACAGTACTGGTGGGGACAGGTCTGTCACTGTATAACACTGGGGTACAGTACTGGTGGGGACAGGTCTGTCACTGTATAACACTGGGGTACAGTACTGGTGGGGACAGGTCTGTCACTATAACACTGGGGTACAGTATTGGTGGGGACAGCTCTGTCACTGTATGACAGGGTAACTATCCTGGTGGGGACAGGTCTGTCACTTTGTAACAGTGGGGTACAGTACTGGTGGGGACAGGTCTGTCACTATAATACTGGGGAACAGTATTTTTGGGGACTGGTCTGTCACTGTATAACATTGGGTACTTTTCAGGTGGGGACGGGTCTGTCACTATGTAACAGTGGGGTACAGGACTGGTGGGGACAGGTCTGTCACTGTATAACACTGGGGTACAATGCTGGTGGGGACAGGTCTGTCACTGTATAACACTGGGGTACAGTACTGGTGGGGACAGGTCTGTCACTGTATAACACTGGGGTACAGTACTGATGGGGACAGGTCTGTCATTGTATAACACGGGTACAGTACTGGTGGGGACTGGTCTGTCACTGTATAACACTGGGGTACAGTACTGGTGGGGACAGGTCTGTCATTGTATAACACGGGTACAGTACTGGTGGGGACAGGTCTGTCACTATAATACTGGGGTACAGTATTGGTGGGGACGTTTCTGTCACTGTATAACATTGGGTACAGTACTGGTGGGGACAGGTCTGTCACTGTATAACACTGGGTTACAGTACTGGTGGGGACAGGTCTGTCACTATAATACTGGGGAACAGTATTTTTGGGGACGGGTCTGTCACTGTATAACAGGGGTACTTTTCAGGTGGGGACGGGTCTGTCACTGTGTAACAGTGGGGTGCAGGACTGGTGGGGACAGGTCTGTCACTGTATAACACTGGGGTACAGTACTGGTGGGGACGGGTCTGTCACTGTATAACACTGGCGTACAGTTATTGGTGGGGACAGGTCTGTCACTGTATAACACTGGGGTACAGTACTGGTAGGGACAGGTCTGTCACTGTATAACACTGGGGTACATTACTGGTGGGGATGTGTCTGTCACTGTATAACACGGGGGTACAGTACTGGTGGGGACGGGTCTGTCACTGCATGACACTGGGGTGCAGTTATTGGTGGGGACAGGTCTGTCACTGTATAACACTGGGGTACAGTACTGGGGGGTACTGGTCTGTCACTGTATAACACGGGTACAGTACTGGTGGGGACAGGTCTGTCACTGTATAACGCGGGTACAGTACTGGTGGGGACAGTTCTGTCACTGTATAACACGGGTACAGAACTGGTGGGGACAGTTCTGTCACTGTATAACACGGGTACAGTACTGTTGGGGACAGGTCTGTCACTGTATAACACGGGTACACTACTGGTGGAGATAGGTCTGTCACTGTATAACACGGGTACAGTACTGGTGGGGACAGGTCTGTCACTGTATAACATTGGGGTACAGTACTGCTGCAGATAGGTCTGACACTGTATAACACGGGTACAGTACTGGTGGGGACGGGTCTGTCACTGTATAACATTGTGGTACAGTGCTGGTGGGGACAGGTCTGTCACTGTATAACACGGGTACAGTACTGGTGGGGTCAGGTCTGTCACTGTAAAACCTGGGTACAGTACTGGTGGGGACAGGTCTGTCACTGTATAACACGGGTACAGTACTGGTGGGGACAGGTCTGTCACTGTAAAACCCGGGTACAGTACTGGTGGGGACAGGTCTGTCACAGTATAACACTGGTGTACAGTACTGGTGGGGACAGGTCTGTCACTGTAAAACACTGGGGTACAGTACTGTTGCGGACTGGTCTGTCACTGTATAATACTGGGTACAGTACTGCTGGGGACAGGTATGTCACTGTACAACACTGGGGTACAATACTAGTGGGGACAGGTCTGTCACTGTATAACACTGGGTTACAATACTGGTGGGGACAGGTCTGTCACTGTATTACACGGTTACAGGACTGGTACGGACAGGTCTGTGACTGTATAACACTGGGGTACAGTACTGGTGGGGATAGGTCTGTCTCTGTGTAACACTGGGGTTCTGTACTGGTGGGGACAGGTCTGTCACTGTATAATACTGGGGTATAGTACTGCTGGGGACGAGTCTGTCACTGTATAACACTGGGGTACAATACTCGTGGGGATTGGTCTGTCACTGTATAACACTGGGCTACAGTACGGGTGGGGACAGATATGTCACTCTATATCACTGGGGTACAGTACTGGTGGCGACAGGAATGTCACTGTATAACACTTGGGTATCGTACTGATGGGGTCGGATCTGTCACTGTATAACACGGGGGTACACTAATGATGGGGAAAGGTCTGTCACTTTGTAACATTGGGGTAAAGTACTGCTGGAGACAGGTCTGTCACTGTATAACACGGGTACAGTACTGGTGGGGATGGGTCTGTCACTGTATAGCACTGGGGTACAATACTGGTGGGGACAGGTCTGTCACTGTATAACATTGGGGTACAGTACTGCTGGAGACAGGTCTGTCACTGTATAACACGGGTACAGTACTGGTGGGGATGGGTCTGTCACTGTATAGCACTGGGGTACAATACTGGTGGGGACAGGTCTGTCACTGTATAACATTGGGGTACAGTACTGCTGGGGACAGGTCTGTCACTGTATAACATGGGTACAGGACTGGTGGGGACGGGTCTGTCACTGTATAACACTGGGGTACAATATTGGTGGGGACAGGTTTTTCACTGCATAACACTGGGGTACAGTACTGGTGGGGACAGGTCTGTCACTATAATAACATGGGTACAGTACTGATGGGGACAGGTCTGTCACTGTATAACATTGGGGTACATTTCTGGTGGGGACGGGTCTGTCACTGTATAACACGGGTACAGTACTGGTGGGGACAGGTCTGTCACTGTATAACACTGGGGTGCAGTACTGGTGGGGACTGGTCTGTCACTGTATAACACTGGGGTACAGTACTGGTGGGGACAGGTCTGTCACTGTATAACACTGGGGTACAGTACTGGTGGGGACTGGTCTGTCACTGTATATCATGGGTACAGTACTGGTGGGGACAGGAATGTCACTGTATAACACTGGGATACAGTAATGATGGGGACAGGTCTGTCACTGTATAACTCTGGGGTACAGTACTGGTGGGGACAGGTCTGTCACTGTATAACACTGGTGTACAGTACTGGTGGGGACAGGTCTGTCACTGTATAACACGGGTACAGTACTGGTGGGGACAGGTCTGTCACTATAATACTGGGGTACAGTATTGGTGGGGACGTTTCTGTCACTCTATAACATTGGGTACAGTACTGGTGGGGACAGGTCTGTCACTGTATAACACTGGGGTACAGTACTGGTGGGGACAGGTCTGTCACTGTATAACACTGGGGTAGAGTACTGGTGGGGACAGGTCTGTCACTATAACACTGGGGTACAGTATTGGTGGGGACAGCTCTGTCACTGTATAACAGGGTAACTATCCTGGTGGGGACAGGTCTGTCACTTTGTAACAGTGGGTTACAGTACTGGTGGGGACAGGTCTGTCACTATAATACTGTAGAACAGTATTTTTGGGGACTGGTCTGTCACTGTATAACATTGGGTACTTTTCAGGTGGGGACGGGTCTGTCACTGTGTAACAGTGGGGTACAGGACTGGTGGGGACAGGTCTGTCACTGTATAACACTGGGGTACAATGCTGGTGGGGACAGGTCTGTCACTGTATAACACTGGGGTACAGTACTGGTGGGGACAGGTCTGTCACTGTATAACACTGGGGTACAGTACTGATGGGGACAGGTCTGTCATTGTATAACACGGGTACAGTACTGGTGGGGACTGGTCTGTCACTGTATAACACTGGGGTACAGTACTGGTGGGGACAGGTCTGTCATTGTATAACACGGGTACAGTACTGGTGGGGACAGGTCTGTCACTGCATGACACTCGGGTGCAGTTATTGGTGGGGACAGGTCTGTCACTGTATAACACTGGGGTACAGTACTGGGGGGTACTGGTCTGTCACTGTATAACACGGGTACAGTACTGGTGGGGACAGGTCTGTCACTGTATAACACGGGTACAGTACTGGTGGGGACACTTCTGTCACTGTATAACACGGGTACAGTACTGGTGGGGACAGTTCTGTCACTGTATAACACGGGTACAGTACTGTTGGGGACAGGTCTGTCACTGTATAACACGGGTACACTACTGGTGGAGATAGGTCTGTCACTGTATAACACGGGTACAGTACTGGTGGGGACAGGTCTGTCACTGTATAACATTGGGGTACAGTACTGCTGCAGATAGGTCTGACACTGTATAACACGGGTACAGTACTGGTGGGGACGGGTCTGTCATTGTATAACATTGTGGTACAGTGCTGGTGGGGACAGGTCTGTCACTGTATAACACGGGTACAGTACTGGTGGGGACAGGTCTGTCACTGTAAAACCCGGGTACAGTACTGGTGGGGACAGGTCTGTCACAGTATAACACTGGTGTACAGTACTGGTGGGGACAGGTCTGTCACCGTAAAACACTGGGGTACAGTACTGTTGCGGACTGGTCTGTCACTGTATAATACTGGGTACAGTACTGCTGGGGACAGGTATGTCACTGTACAACACTGGGGTACAATACTGGTGGGGACAGGTCTGTCACTGTATTACACGGTTACAGGACTGGTGCGGACAGGTCTGTGACTGTATAACACTGGGGTACAGTACTGGTGGGGATAGGTCTGTCTCTGTGTAACACTGGGGTACTGTACTGGTGGGGACAGGTCTGTCACTGTATAATACTGGGGTATAGTACTGCTGGGGACGAGTCTGTCACTGTATAACACTGGGGTACAATACTCGTGGGGATTGGTCTGTCACCGTATAACACTGGGCTACAATACTCGTGGGGATTGGTCTGTCACTGTATAACACTGGGCTACAGTACGGGTGGGGACAGATATGTCACTCCATATCACTGGGGTACAGTACTGGTGGCGACAGGAATGTCACTGTATAACACTTGGGTATAGTACTGATGGAGTCGGATCTGTCACTGTATAACACTGGGGTACACTAATGATGGGGAAAGGTCTGTCACTTTAATAACATTGGGGTACAGTACTGCTTGAGACAGGTCTGTCACTGTATAACATGGGTACAGTACTGGAGGGGACGGGTCTGTCACTGTATAGCACTGGGGTACAATACTGGTGTGGACAGGTCTGTCACTGTATAACATTGGGGTACAGTACTGCTGGAGACAGGTCTGTTACTGTATAACATGGGTACAGTACTGGTGGGGACGTGTCTGTCACTGTGTGACACGGGTACAGTACTGGTGGGAACAGGTCTGTCACTGTGTGACACGGGTACAGTACTGGTGGGAACAGGTCTGTCACTGTATAACACGTGTACAGTACTGGTGGGGACAGGTCTGTCACTGTATAACACTGGGGTCCCAGTACTATTGGGGACAGGTCTGTCACTGTATAACACTTGGGTACAGTACTGCTGAGGAAAGGTCTCTCGCTGTATGATACTGGGGTACAGTGCTGGTGGGGACAGGTCTGTCTCTGTATATCACTGGGGTACTGTACTGTTGGGGACAGGTCTATCACTGTATAACACTGGGGTACAGTGCTGGTGGGGACAGGTCTGTCACTGTATAACACTGGGGTACAGTACTAGTGGGGACAGGTCTGTCACTGTATAACACTGGGCTACAGTACGGGTGGGGACAGATATGTCACTCTATATCACTGGGGTACAGTACTGGTGGCGACAGGAATGTCACTGTATAACACTTGGGTTTAGTACTGATGGGGACGGATCTGTCACTGTATAACACTGGGGTACAGTAATGATGGGGACAGGTATGTCACTTTATAACATTGGGGTACAGTACTGCTGGAGACAGGTCTCTCACTGTATAACACGGGTACACTACTGGTGGGGACAGGTCTGTCACAGTACAACACGGGTACAGTACTGGTGGGGACTGGTCTGTCACTGTATAACACTGGGGTACTGTACTGGTGGGGACAGGTCTGTCACTGTATATCATGGGTACAGTACTGGTGGGGACTGGTCTGTCACTGTATAACACTGGGGTACAGTACTGGTGGGGACAGGTCTGTCACTGTATAACACTGGGGTACAGTACTGGTGGGGACTGGTCTGTCACTGTATATCATGGGTACAGTACTGGTGGGGACAGGAATGTCACTGTATAACACTGGGATACAGTAATGATGGGGACAGGTCTGTCACTGTATAACACTGGGGTACAGTACTGGTGGGGACAGGTCTGTCACTGTATAACACTGGGGTACAGTACTGGTGGGGACAGGTCTGTCACTGTATAACACTGGGGTACAGTACTGGTGGGGACAGGTCTGTCACTGTATAACACTGGGGTACAGTACTGGTGGGGACGGGTCTGTCACTGTATAACACGGGTACAGTACTGGGACGGATCTGTCACTGTATAACACTGGGGTACGGTAATGATGGGGACAGGTCTGTCACTGTATAACATTGGGGTACAGTACTGGTGGGGACAGGTCTGTCACTGTATAACACTGGGGTACAGTACTGGTGGGGACTGGTCTGTCACTGTATAACACTGGGGTACAGTAATGGTGGGGACAGGTCTGTCACTGTATAACACTGGGGTACAGTACTGGTGGGGACTGGTCTGTCACTGTATATCATGGGTACAGTACTGGTGGGGACAGGAATGTCACTGTATAACACTGGGATACAGTAATGATGGGGACAGGTCTGTCACTGTATAACACTGGGGTACAGTACTGGTGGGGACAGGTCTGTCACTGTATAACACTGGTGTACAGTACTGGTGGGGACAGGTCTGTCACTGAATAACACGGGTACAGTACTGGTGGGGACAGGTCTGTCACTATAATACTGGGGTACAGTATTGGTGGGGACGTTTCTGTCACTGTATAACATTGGGTACAGTACTGGTGGGGACAGGTCTGTCACTGTATAACACTGGGGTACAGTACTGGTGGGGACAGGTCTGTCACTGTATAACACTGGGGTACAGTACTGGTGGTGACAGGTCTGTCACTGTATAACACGGGTACAGTACTGCTGGGGACAGGTATGTTACTGTACAACACTGGGGTACAGTACTGGTGGGGAAATGTCTGTCACTGTATAACATTGTGGTACAGTAATGATGGGGACAGGTCTGTCACTGTATAACACTGGGGTACAGTACTGGTGGAGACAGGTCTGTCACTGTATAACACTGGGGTACAGTACTGGTGGGGACAGGTCTGTCACTGTATAACACTGGGGTACAGTACTGGTGGGGACAGGTCTGTCACTGTATAACACTGGGGTACAGTACTGGTGGGGACAGGTCTGTCACTGTATAACACTGGGGTACAGTACTGGTGGTGACAGGTCTGTCACTGTATAACACGGGTACAGTACTGGTGGGGACAGGTCTGTCACTGTATAACATTGGGGTACAGTACTGGTGGGGACAGGTCTGTAACTGTATCACACTGGGGTACAGTACTGGTGGGGACAGGTCTGTCACTGTATAACACTGGGGTACAGTACTGGTGGGGACAGGTCTGTCACTGTATAACACTGGGGTACAGTACTGGTGGGGACAGGTCTGTCACTGTATAACACGGGTACAGTACTGGTGGGGACAGGTCTGTCACTGTATAACACGGGTACAGTACTGGTGGGGACGGGTCTGTCACTGTATAACACTGGGGTACAGTACTGGTGGGGACGGGTCTGTCACTGTATAACACTGGGGTTCAGGAATCATGGGGATGGATCTGTCACTTGCCCAGATGAAACACATACTTAAATGTCTTCCCCCCGACTGCGGGGGCGAGAGTCACAAGGAACAGCAGCTTCTGTGCAGGGGGAACTGATACCGGAAGTAACAGGCGGCGCTTCCGCTACAATGGCGGTGCTTCCGGACCGGTGTGCACCGCGAGTGAGATTGTCCCCGTTCAAGGCAAGCCGGGGAGACGGCGCATGCGCGGTACAGAGATTCCTGCAGAGAGAGGGAAGGTGAGTAAAGGAGAGAGAGAGAGAGGGAAGGGGAGTAAAGGAGAGAGAGAGAGAGGGGAAGGAGAGTAAAGGAGAGAGAGAGAGAGGGAAGGTGAGTAAAGGAGAGAGAGAGAGGGGAAGGTGGCTAAAGGAGAGAGAGAGAGAGGGAAGGTGAGTAAAGGAGAGAGAGAGAGAGAGGGGAGGTGAGTAAAGGAGAGAGAGAGAGGGAAGGTGAGTAAAGGAGAGAGAGAGAGGGAAGGTGAGTAAAGGAGAGAGAGAGAGGGAAGGTGAGTAAAGGAGAGAGAGAGAGAGGGAAGGTGAGTAAAGGAGAGAGAGAGAGGGAAGGTGGGTAAAGGAGAGAGAGAGAGGGAAGGTGGGTAAAGGAGAGAGAGAGAGGGAAGGTGAGTAAAGGAGAGAGAGAGAGAGGGAAGGTGAGTAAAGGAGAGAGAGAGAGGGAAGGTGGGTAAAGGAGAGAGAGAGAGAGGGAAGGTGAGTAAAGGAGAGAGAGAGAGAGGGAAGGTGAGTAAAGGAGAGAGAGAGAGGGAAGGTGGGTAAAGGAGAGAGGGAAGGTGAGTAAACGAGATAGAGGGAAGGTGAGTAAAGGAGAGAGAGGGAAGGTGAGTAAAGAAGAGAGAGAGAGAGGGAAGGTGAAAAAGGAGAGAGAGAGAGGAAAGGTGAGTAAAGGAGAGAGAGAGGGAAGGTGAGTAAAGGAGAGAGAGGGAAGGTGGGTAAAGGAGAGAGAGGGAAGGTGAGTAAAGGAGAGAGAGAGAGGGATGGTGGATAAAGGAGAGAGAGAGGAAGGTGAGTAAAGGAGAGAGAGAGAGGGATGGTGAGTAAAGGAGAGAGAGAGGGAAGGTGAGTAAAGGAGAGAGAGGGAAGGTGAGTAAAGAAGAGAGAGAGAGAGGGAAGGTGAGGTAAAGGAGAGAGAGAGAGGGAAGGTGAGTAAAGGAGAGAGAGAGAGGGAAGGTGAGTAAAGAGAGAGAGAGAGAGAGGGATGGTGAGTAAAGGAGAGAGAGAGGGAAGGTGAGTAAAGAAGAGAGAGGGAAGGTGAGTAAAGGAGAGAGAGAGGGGAAGGTGAGTAAAGGAGAGAGAGAGGGAAGGTGTGTAAAGAAGAGAGAGGGAAGGTGAGTAAAGGAGAGAGAGGGAAGGTGAGTAAAGGAGAGAGGGAAGGGAGGTAGTAAAGGAGAGAGGGGAAGGTGAGTAAAGGAGAGAGAGGGAAGGTGAGTAAAGGAGAGAGAGGGAAGGTGAGTAATGGAGAGAGAGAGGGAAGGTGAGTAAAGGAGAGAGGGGAAGGTGAGTAAAGGAGAGAGGGAAGGTGAGGTAAAGGAGAGAGAGAGAGGGAAGGTGAGTAAAGGAGAGAGAGAGGGAAGGTGAGTAAAGGAGAGAGAGAGGGAAGGTGAGTAAAGGAGAGAGAGAGAGGGAAGGTGAGTAAAGGAGAGAGAGAGGGAAGGTGGGTAAAGGAGAGAGAGAGGGAAGGTGAGTAAAGGAGAGAGAGGGAAGGTGAGTAAAGGAGAGAGAGAGGGAAGGTGAGTAAAGGAGAGAGGGAGAGGGAAGGTGAGTAAAGGAGAGAGAGGGAGAGGGAAGGTGAGTAAAGGAGAGAGAGAGAGAGGGAAGGTGAGTAAAGGAGAGAGAGAAAGGGGAAGGTGCGTAAAGGAGAGAGAGAGAGGGAAGGTGAGTAAAGCAGAGAGAGAGAGGGAAGGTGGGGTAAAGGAGAGAGGGAAGGTGGGTAAAGGAGAGAGGGAAGGTGAGTAAAGGAGAGAGAGAGAGGGAAGGTGTGTAAAGGAGAGAGAGAGAGGGAAGGTGGGTAAAGGAGGAGAGAGGGAAGGTGAGTAAAGGAGAGAGAGAGGGAAGGTGGGTAAAGGAGAGAGAGGGAACGTGAGTAATGCAGAGAGAGAGGGGAAGGTGAGAAAAGGAGAGAGGGAAGGTGGGTAAATGAGAGAGGGAAGGTGGGTAAATGAGAGAGGGAAGGTGGGTAAAGGAGAGAGGGAAGGTGAGTAAAGGAGAGAGGGAAGGTGGGTAAAGGAGAGAGGGAAGGTGGGTAAAGGAGAGAGGGAAGGTGAGTAAAGGAGAGAGGGAAGGTGAGTAAAGGAGAGAGGGAAGGTGGGTAAAGGAGTGAGGGAAGGTGGGTAAAGGAGAGAGGGAAGGTGGTAAAGGAGGGAGGGAAGGTGGGTAAAGGAGAGAGGGAAGGTGGGTAAAGGAGAGAGGGAAGGGGGTAAAGGAGAGAGGGAAGGTGAGTAAAGGAGAGAGAGAGGGAAGGTGAGTAAAGGAGAGAGGGAAGGGTGAGTAAAGGAGAGAGAGGGATGGTGAGTAAAGGAGAGAGAGGGAAGGTGAGTAAAGGAGAGAGAGAGAGAGACGGAAGGTGGGTAAAGGAGAGAGAGAGGTAGGGAACGTGAGTAAAGGAGAGAGAGAGAGAGGGGAAGGTGAGTGAAGAGAGAGAGAGGGAAGGTGAGTAAAGGAGAGAGAGGGAAGGTGAGTAAAGGAGACAGAGAGAGGGAAGGTGTGTAAAGGAGAGAGGGAAGGTGAGTAAAGGTGAGAGGGAAGGTGAGTAAAGGAGAGAGGGAAGGTGGGTAAATGAGAGAGGTAAGGTGGGTAAAGGAGAGAGGGAAG